>CM067361.1:19332284-19362284 GCA_034401795.1 Chaetoderma sp. LZ-2023a | reverse complement strand
CCCCACCCCTTCTACCCGTGTCAACACTGGGTATGCCGCTACAGATTGAAACGCCAACGATGTGGACTTCATAGACGAGGAAAAGAAACCCCTTGACGAACGTATCCCAACAGCTGCAAGCCAACTAAAAGTTGAGAATTTCTTTATGAATGATTCCAAAACAGAGTTCACCCACATATACCTATATACAAAGCATGGAACTAAGAACATTACTATCTACTTCGCGGTGGCGAACCATGGAGGAAAAGTACAATCCCAGGCTCACTGCTTTGCAGTACTGCTGACATTGTTGCACGATGCGCCATTGGGAACACAGCTTTCGAGTCCTTCTGGAAGCTATGGATTCGTAGAACAAGGATGCCCTTGATAAAAGACTACGTTTATACAATGCAACCTGCTTATCCTTGATGTTATATACATATAACAGCTGGGCAGTTCCAATGGCAGCTCTAGACACACTCAATGCCTGCCATCGCAAACACCTATGCACCATCACTGGACACCGATGGCCCGATAGCATACCTTCCAATGATGCACTATATAAGATCTGTAAGACGTTGCCACTACCTGTCAGAGTCGCCCAGCAAAGACAATCCACTGTGGCCATGTGCTAAGGATGCCAGAAGATACACCCACACAGAGAGCATTGGAATTCGCCCTACTCGGAGCCAACAAATATAAAGCCATGAGAGTACAGCATTGCATAAATCTGCTAAGCGTACTACAAGGTGACCTCAAGAAAGCGTGACTCTGTACACTCAAGTCAAGAATGGATCTGGGGAAACTAAGAATTTCGGTTGAAGACAAGACACAGTGGGCAAAGGCCATGAAGGACTGATTCTAGCTGTAGGATGTTTCTACTACTGCAGCCGCAGAATACAGTAACCATACACACACCTACAAGTATGGTGGACACGAGTGTACAGGAAATCCGTTGCCCAAAACGATAAGCACCAACATATTCAAGCTAACATCACTATCCAGTAGTTTACATAGAGCAAAGGGAATTCCTCAACCAACGGTCAAACATGATTACTAGTGAACAGCATATCCAGACTCCGCTGAGACATAAACACAAATCAACGCTTTATACTCGAGGGGCTAAATACGATACATGGTTTACAATGCAAGAAAAAATATGTTGAATAATTTCAAACTAATTTGACTGTTTCTACTACTGCCTCTGCAGAATACAACAACCATGCACACACCGACACGTATGGTGGACACGATTGTACAAGAAATCCGTTGCACGCAACCACAGGCACTAACATATTCAAGCTAACATCAGTATCCCGTAGTTTACATAGAGCAAATGGAATTCCTCAACCAATGGTCAAATCTGATTACCAGTAAACAGCATATCCAGACTCCGCCGAGACGGGAACATCAAGCAACGCTTTATACTCGAGGGGCTAAATACGATACATTGTTTACAACGGAAGAAATATTATGTTGAATAATTTGAAACTAATTTGACTGGAAGCTGTTGCTCGCTATAACAAACAGCATATATGTATGTTTGCCGCGCAATTGAGATACTGGTTTGTGGGACTACAATGGTTAAACATCATAGAAGTGGCCATTTCTAGGGCGAGGTATTGCGTATTGTGTAACTAATTTGACAAGATAATTTTCTAGAAAGGAAGTCCCCTTAGTCAAATTTGTTTTAAAATATTCTACATAATAAAATAGTTTTTCAAATGTTCCCGTATCATAATTTTAAGTCAAACTTACAACAAATCCGTCTTGTGTCCAAAGCGCTTCAAAGCGCTTCAAAGCGCTCAAAATACAGGTTAATATATATCAATTACACATTTTGGTAGTGAATATTACAATTTTAGAATATATTTGTGTAAATATACCACTGAATCTTTTTTTCGTCGGCGTGACTATTAAAGTGAAACATTTCTCCAGAGTGGAGTATTCAACTCGTTTGTAAGCATGGCTTATTATTGAGTCCGTACCACGGAAGGATCTATTCACATTGGTCGTACTGAGGTCCGTTCGGACCCCAGTACAACCAAGGTGAATAGATCCTTCTGTGATATACTATATTGATGATATAACTGCATATATAATCATCTGTAATTGATAGCCAATCAATGTAAGATTATCGTGGAGAGTTATGTTAATATTTTCATATGTAACATTGATCAGATCTAGTGGAATCCTCGTAAATCTGTCAAATATTTTAAGTGAGCCAAGTTTCGTACATATGTTATGGGTGTATTTTTTGTGATGAAAGTAATAAATTGGTAATTAGTTGCATATATATGATATATTATCTTGTGTTTGCCAATTAAAACGTAATCAAAGTAAAGAGACTTTCAAAAGTCACTGCTTAATTAGTCTATATGGATATTGGAGGTCCGGACCCCCGTTGGTAGGATTTGTATGTAAACTATGTTAGTAGGATGAGGGTTACACTGGTAATGGTAAAGAACTTTAAAGTGTATATTTTGCCATTGTCTGTCTGCAAACCGAGAGAAGAGTACTTTTGAAAATGTACCATTAGAATGACTGGCCCAGTTAAATATTAAAAAATACTCGTCTTAAGGCCCTTCAAATAGACCACTGCAAGGTTATAGGTTGGTCAGTTTGGCCATTAAAGGGTTAAGTTGACACGCGAGGGGTTAAACTGCATACAATTATGAAACAAATTCGGCATGATCAAGTTGCTGGAACAGGCTGCAACAGCTTCCAGTCAAATTCGCTTCCAAATATTCAACATAGCCGTTCTCACATTGAAAATTAATTATCTTATTTAATGTTTGCTGTTCAAAGGGTTAATATGAGCCCCATTAGTACCGTATATTGCAGTATGTAGAATGAAATTGGGAATACGATTTTGCTTTGGTAACTATTATAATCATTACGGTTCGTCATTACGGTAAGCTTAACTATGCTCAGGTAGATCAACGACAACATTCCTCGGAATACCCTTCAATGTATGCCCGCCCACCTCTAGCTAAGATCCGCCCATTCTGGCGTGTTGTATCAATTTATATACTTTGAACAATGACAGCCCAGTTTGGCATTTTCAAGGAAACTGTACAAGTAAGATGGTGAATAGTTTAAAACTAATGTTATTGTTGCTTGTGTTGCCTACGGCAACAGTGTCCAGTCAAATTAGTTTTAAAATATTCAACATAATATGTATTAAATAGTATATAAATCGAGGACATAGACTTCGCACAGTTAACGGATTATTTACGCTTCTTGACGGATTTCGCTCAGTTAATGGATTATTTAAGCTTCTTGACGGAGTATCCTCTGTCAATTATGATTGTAACGCCAGCCTATATGCGACGTAATTGAATATGACGTCATGTACTTGAGTGACAGATTGGATTCCTTCATTGTTATCAACTTTTACCCCAATCGGCGAGTGGCTATTAGCCCCCTTGTGCCAACTTAACCCTTTAAACACCAAACCTTGGAGTTCAAACCAACTAAAATCAGCCATGTAGTGGGCTTGACGCATGTCTATTTGCAGGCCAAGAGAAGAGTATTGTGTAATATTTACCACTAGATGCCTGGCTCTGTAACAGAGCCAGCCATCGCAGTAGTAACTTTTCAAAAATACTCTTCTCTTGGTCTTCAAATGGAGACTGGCTAACCACAAACTTAGATGCTCTTTAACGTTACCCCATTGATGGTTAAGGCGGCAAAATAACAGTGGTAAATAAAAAGAATATACTCTTCTAAAATTAAAATTGAAAATGTTGACCATTGAAACGATTAATTGATATGAGTAGTATTTTGAGCGCTTTGAGGCGCCGTTGACACACGTGGGGATAAAGACAACTGGCCGCTGCGAGCATGTTATTTACCTGAGTAAATGCATTTTGTGATATGACACCAGGTGACTGTTGCATACATGTGAGCAAATATTAATTGGCAATCCTTTTATTTGAACACAGCGAAATATTAATATAAACTTGTCTCACAGAAGGATGATGAAGTGTTTATGTGAAATGCAATATGGGCATAGCAATTTCGTGTGGATCGGACGAATTGGCAATACAAATATATAAACACATATAGTGTTTACCAGCGACCTCTTGCTGTGTGCCATTGACTACAACAAATAGTGTGTCGTGCACTGGTTCTTTAGCTCAGTCCATTTTACGTAAACAGGATTCTCATGTAAATCACAGATATTTCTGCTACCATGCTTAGCTATTTTTACCAAAATATTTGGTCAGATAGTAGAGGAAATGTAATACTACTAGTCCGGGAGCCAAGGGGTCGAACCTGAATTTGCCGGATAAAATATTTCTTTGCTGCATTTTGTAGTATGGGGGTACCGCTTCATAATTTAGGGGGGGGGGCGTGGTGACCATTCCCAGCCCTTAAGCAATTTCAGATTTTAACCCTTTTATTCCCGTTTTGCGGAAAAAACCTAAAAATGCTAATTTTTCCATTATTCCTTGTTAAGTATTCATACCAAAGCCATTAAATTTAATTGTGGTAATATTTGCTCATAGGTTAGGTATTGTCCATTCTATTGTGTATTCTCAATGGCTGAACAATTCAAGATATTAACCCTTCTCTCCACGTTTTACATAAAATACTAAGAAATTCTAATTTTATACTATTTCTTGCAATGTATTCATACCGAAGGAATTACATTTACTTTGTGATAATGTTTGCTCATAAGGTAGGTAGTGTGCCGTTCATTTGGATACGATTTTATAAATATTAACCCTTTCCTGGCCACGTCTTTTAACGCATTTGTTGAATCTGTGCTGTCAAAGCCCCACTATCACACTAGGATGCATGGTAATAAAAAATCTTGTTATTACTCTCGGTACATGTAAACGTATGCTACTGTAAACGCGATCACCCTACAGTGTAACAAGTACAGAACATAGTGCACGGTAGATCATTGACCCGGCAACTACACTTTCTAGAATTACACGGTATTGTACTTTGGCAGCCACATCGGATCATTTCAAGGATATAATCTGGGGCGACAATGTCACCGTCCGGAGTGGTAGTTGGTGTTAATGATTTGTCTTTCTCCATCCGAAGTCCTCCAGGTCTAGTAGTGGCAGTCGATTCGATTCTAGAGTTCGCCACAAGATTGCCTGGTAGTGAGCCCTCTTCACATGTTCTATGAATGCCTCTGTTGTGGGTGGCATGGCACACAGTTTTGGCGATGATGTATGTCCCTTGCCGTTTTTTGTACCACACACATATACTCTTGTTTCTTACATGTCCTTGGTTTTCTTTATGGCATAACAAGCAGAAATTGAAATAGTAGCTTGTTTTATGACATCGGTGAAAGGTGTGTCTACCTTGCCGATTGGAGATACATCATATCCAGACTTCAGAGCTTTAACAACTGATCCCTTTCCTATTCCAAAGTAGCATGTCACTGTGTCACATCCTGACAGAGCATGGGCCGGGTGGAGTTCATTCGCAATGTTAGCATGCTTTTCTACTGTCAGTTTAATGTCCACAATTGCCCTCTGCTTACTGGGTGATTCCATGCTTAGTGACAATTTAAGGTTTTGTTTCTGATAGTAATACACAAGGAGCACAAACACATCTATATCATGTGCTATTACTGACAGTCTGCTAGCTTCACTTGCACACTTCAAAACCTGCTGCACAATAATTATGTCAGCTTCTTCGTGGGATGTCTTTAGCTATTTCAACAGGACATGGGTCTTCTCCAGTGACTACCAGCTTGTGTTTCGTAGTTCTATGGATGTGAAACAATCTGTCTCGAACTAGTTCATCACAGATGATTCTAATCAGTTGTTTTTTATTCTCTACGGAAGAAAAGACAATCTTTTGTGCAGGTAGCCGTGTCTTTAAATTCAGGTGATGCGGTCGACTAATGCCAGTTTCCCTGCCGTCCCTTGTGACAGACTTTATACTGAAGTCATGGTACCTATCAAACAGCAGATCGGTATCACTGTCCGCCAGGTATGTAGTTACACGTTTCTTGACATTTGCTACATAATCTGCCACTGTACCATCAGTTGGCCAATGAATTGCCCATAGAAGGGATGAACTAACAATAACTGTTACATCAGCAAATCTAGAATTTCTGCTAGACACTTCCATTTGTAAGGACCTTTTCAGCACTGATTTGCCTTTAACAATCCGCATCCCATCTTCTGTGAACATTGCAGTCGGTACTGGAGCAAGTTCATCTTTTATATCAATGTCACGATCACTTGACAAAAAAGCTATAACCCTCGAATATATTGCATTCAGATCACACGCTTTTGAGACGCCAATTTGTACTTACTTGTTTGGTCTCTGCCAGAGTTGTCACCTTTTTCGATATGGTGCTGTAGAGACTACCAGGCCAGCTTTTCTCGAAGTCTACCAGCAATGCTTCTCCAATGCTTACTGCCTTATGCACATTAACGTTGGGTGTACCAGTTTTGCCACTGCTAATGTTCACTATTGCATCAGGGTGTTACTGTGGATCCAATGGGTGGATACAAGTGTCCAACTTCTGGCGTAGTCCAGCTTTGTCCTTGGCGTCTGCTTCAATCCGTGCCTTAGTTTCCTCCTTGTTGCAGATTTGATTACCACAGACACTCCCTTCCTCCTCCATCTCATTCAAGCATGCTTCAATCTTGCAACACAAATGGCGACTCAGTGCCCTAACCTTAAGAGCTTCTATCTTGAGTATTATTCCCATGATTCCACCACTACTGTGTCCATATCTCATAAATGTAGATTCTATAAATTGATCGCTCCAGATCCCATTCCAAATACCACGGAGATGGCGTCCCACATGCTCACCATTCATGAAATGGCTCAGAACATGGGGAGGGAGTGTCCCCATTGACCGGATATAGTATAGACCGTATCGCGCATAATTCACATGGCCGGCGGCAAAGTAGTATGGCAGCATCTGTCTGAAGGTCACAAGGTGAAGGAGCCATTCTCCTTCACGTTCCGCCCTGATGTACGCCATCATTAGAAACACTGGCTTAACTAGGACATCAACCCAGAGTTTCACTGTCTTGCTTTGGTTTGCTCTTTCCTCCAAGGCTTCCATCAGATCATCAATACTCTCAAACTGATCACTATTTATAAGACTCCGAACAACCTCCTCAGCAAGCTTCCGTAGTGCACATACATTTTGTGGGAACTTTTTTCCACTTAACATCTTGGGCACGCCTCCATAGAACACTGTCAGAATATCCGCCATCAGTGAACCTATTGCTCCCACTAAACTCATTTGTGCATGCATTCCTCCAAGTCGTAAATACATCTCTGTGAATTTCTGTGAATGTGCCCATAGAACTTGTACTGCAACCCGCTAGAGTTGTTGGTCACAGGATAGAATGGTCAACTTCTGACCAGTATCAAACGTTAGTTCCTGTGCCCTAATCCTGGCTGTCAGCATAGTGTCAGGGTCAGATGGCTTCATGTCAACAAGGGGTTCGTATACGGCCTTTGTCTTGAACTGTACTTTATGACCTTGCTCTCTGCTCAGTCTGGTGCTGTAGCCATGGAATTCTGGGGAATCTTCCTTCACAACATCCTGCAAAAATCTAAAGTCCATCTCCAATGCCCTCCTTTTTACAATGGCTTTAATGAGATAGAGATTTGAGAGGCAAAACTGGGTTTGGAGCTCCTTCTGGCATAGCCGGCTGCTTGGACCCATGGTACCTATGAATATTTACATCATATGGAATCTCCTGAGACATGTCGTCCTTATGGATTCGTTTTATTTTATCAATGTCACTAGTGTCTTCTTCTTCTGTACTCTGTGCCTGTGTTAGGAGGACAGCCAATGAATGGGTAGGCTGCTTCCCATTCTGTGAGGCGATATCTGCATCAAAGTTGTCAACAATAACCTGGACCAAACCATTATCAGCATTTGATATGCCGGACATTTTGACATCTGCATCAGCCGCTCTTGCAGCAGACCTCTTGAAACGTCGGAATTCAGTATAAGAACATGTAACGCCATATCTATACATGTTATTTATGAGTTTTTTAGATTCACCGATTCTAACTGCGAGGTCAATCTGCAAACTAGTAGCCTGACCTGTGACAATGTTTGTGACAATTTAACCTATGAGCAACGCTGGTAATGTATTGTCTAGTTTAGGAGACACTTTTGCTACCAGCCATAGTAGAAAGTCACTGGCTGATTCTTTTGCCAGTTTTTTTTATTGATGCTGATATCATAATGATCCTTGTCCATTCGAATGTTTTTACTTCGTTAACAATCTGTTTGTTGGCTTTTGTTGCGATCAGTTCTAATTGATCATCCTCATCATTCGCAAGGCGGAGTGTCCATGATGCAATGCTGTGAAATGTAATTATTTGTGCTATGCCAGGTGACGACAGCACTAGAAGATCGTCTCCGAATTTATCCTTGAGTTTTTGCACAAGTGTCTTACGGGGAAGTGTGTCTCCATCACATTATACATAAGCTGTAAACAGTTCTCCGGAATTCCACATTCTCGACCTGTCATTTGTAACTATTTGAACAAGAGTCTAAAAAGGAATGTCTTCGTCAGTGTCATCTGAATTTTTAGTATTTTCACCTTCAGCCGCTAGCGACCTGAATGAGGCAAACCTCTGTCGACAGTCAACATGGTAACGAGCATCTGCCGCATGCAGATCACTCAAAGCACCCTCGAAACGATGCCGAACACTCGCTGCGACATCATCGTTTCTACTGTCACAGAGTTCTAAGATAGACTGTTTTGTGTCAATTTCCCGACATAAGTATGCAGTTCGCCACCTGGATGGGTTCTTTTTGTCCCCTTGAATATCACACGTATCAACCCAGAAAAAGCAGTGTTGCCAGAAATAAAATATCTCACCAGAATCTCTTGACAATGAACGTCTTGTGACCTTTCGTGGAATTTTTGAATCAGTTTCTCCATCAGTTTGACGTTTGTAATGATCAGTTTGTCTAGATGATGTGTATGTAGACACGCAAGTTTTGTGACATATAATAGTTAGTTCGCTGTTCTGATCTAATGATTTCTGAAGCTCAAAATGTTTTTCTTCACCGTACATCTTGCTACATCTTATAATGTTACTTATTCGAACAGCTGTCGCCGAGATTAAAGCTTCCCTCTTTTTTCGACAACTGAACTTCCAATTGAAGAAGCACACTTCACGATCGGATTCCATCATATATAGGGGTTTAAACAAACTCAGAATGATAGCAAGTACATATGCACCAACAGTGGCGTAGTGAAGATGGAGGGGCCAGGGGGAGAATTCAGTGTATTTGATTGCTGAGCATATCTTACAATATAGCCATAGTTTGTCCAAACGTAAGATGTTATAGCAGACGACCATGTAGAAAATAATTTGACAACGTAAAATGCGAAAAAGCGTTTTCAATTTACTTTAATTGACACTTTCTGAAATTACCCCTGACCATGTATTATTATAAAATTCTGGCTAAACCTTTTGTTTACTAAGTATTGTGTGGCCAGGAAAGGGTTATTATTTTTATTTAGTCATATTACAGTGAGATACATAATGTATGTCTCTATCTATAGGTATACAATTAAAACAATTTGTATTTTCAAGTAGGCCTATCCTAATGTAATAGTCGGACATTGAGTGTGAAAATTCGACAAATGCGTTAATAAGCATTGGCAGGCATGGGTTAATTTTTATCAAAATAATATTAAAATAAACTGTACAATAACTCCCCTATGAACATACATTACCACAAGTATATTTAATACCTTTGGTATGAGTACTTCACAAGGAATAATGGAAAAATTAGCATATTTAGTTTTTTTCAGGACAACGGGAAGAAAAGGATTAACATCTGAAATTGCGTAAGGGCTGGGAACGGTCACCCCCTAAATTATAAAGAGGTACCCCCATACAACAAAATGCAGCAAAGAAATATACTGTATCAGACAAATCCAGGTTCACCAAAAAATGAGCTTGTGGCTACCGGACTATACTATTATAATCACAGTTACACTATATTAATGACACATTCTGCGTGAGTGATTTATGATGCCAACACAGATGTATGTCGCTGTAAATGGCGGAGAATGTGTACTATTTTTCATTGGAGCAATCATGTGAGACTTCATATTTAATTACTGCGCCATAAAATGACGCAAGAAAAAGGTGACGATCTACATTTTAAAGTTCTATTGTTTCGTCATCTCGGAATCTCATTTCTGAGCACAATTAAGTTATCTGCCACCGGTGGTTATAACCAAATACCAACCGGTCTGTCAACGACAGATACATCACGGTCCAAGGACTGACCACACATTTGCTACATGTGTATAGAAATCTGGCACATTCCTGGAATCATAAAGAAAATTCAAGTAATTGAGTCACTAAATCCTGGTCGCGTCGACTTTAATCTCTGCCAGGATATGGAAATTGGAGTGCTATCCAAGGGTAATCTCTTTTCCTTTTAAGAAAAAAGGCATATCAGTATGTCAGAATGTCTAAGCCGGAAAATATAATACAGAACTTTGGAATACATTCATAAGATGCAATGCTGTTCAGGACAAAGACGCGCAACAAAGCCTCCCACATAGTAATAATCGACTTTATGAAATTAACGTATTCAAATTGTGTTGCCGACCTCAAGAAAACTTGCCACGAGTGCATCAACTTGAACGCGGCAGCAAAATTGTCTTATTTATGAAACCATTCCACAAATCGCTATAGCAAAATCCAGACTGGAATATCACAAGATTTATTGGAAATAAATTATCACACATCGGGTCTTCAGAAATAGTCTCACATATAAATATACACTGAATATGGAGCACTGGCATAACCGTGCTGATAAAGGCCTAGGAACAAACATCGTTAACCTCTGTGCCATCTCTGAGCTCATTCCTAAAATAATGCCATGACATTTGTCTTAACCCTAACACGGGTTTATAGTTGGCATTAGAATATCCAGCCATGTAAATAAGGGCGTTCGCACATAACCTGCGATTAGTACATTGTGTGTCAAATTCTATCACAGCTAAAAAGGTTACAGATGTTGATCAGGAAAACGATACTGCGACAGATGTACCTACACAATCTAAGTCAGTATCTGTTTGGAAGAACGGACACAAGCTATCATCTTTTGAACGTCACACATTCGGGTCACATACTAAAACGCAAAATAGTGCTCTGAAACTGTAATTTTATCCAGGCAAAATTAATGGCGTAACTAGGTCCATTACGAATATTGAGAAAACCACATCAGGTGCACGAATTCTATGTATTTATTATGTGATCAACCGTATGAATTATATTCAAGCTACTGGCGGATTTTATCCTCATATATGTTCCAAACGTTTGATATGCTGTAGGAATAGTCCGTATTTTTATTGTCATGGGTACATGGTTAGGATACAAATGACTGTATAGATATACTATATACTTTAAATTTGTGCTTCCGCTGTCGTTACTGTTAAATGTTTATGATAGAAATGACTGCATAGATGTGCTATATACTGTAATGCTTTATTTCCGCTGTCGTTACTGTGTATATAGTTCTTCCCGTACTCACAATTCATGTATTACTCTCCTATTGCTTTTCGGGCCATCCACGATAATGCGATGCCGCAGACGACGATGACGACGACGACGACGACGACGACGACGATGACGACAGGAGAGGGAATGATGGGGATGCAATAAAGGCTCGCTAAACCGTTAATCTCCTCAAACTTTTCGTTCCAAGTTATGAGGAGGTTAAAAGTTCAGATTTACCTAAATACACAGGAGTGGAGCCATTTTGAATGTGTGGGGTGGGCGGGTGGGAGGTGACTGGGTCTCATTTCTCGTTTCTGTTTCGTTTTTCGTGTAAGAAACGAGAAGAGAAGACGTGATGAAAGCATGGTGGGAGTTGAGAGGAAGGGTTGGGGTGGGTAAACGGGGGTAAATGATGACGGTCTGGAATAAACATGAATATGGTCTGTTAATTCAATTATTCGTATTGTTTAATCTATTATATTAATGGCTAACTGCTATCCAACAATGACAGTGTTTGAAGGAGCTGTTCATTTCTTTCCTATTCTTTTTTAATCTGTTTACATCGTTTTTCTCCCCTACATATCTCTCTCTCTCTCTCTCTCTCTCTCTCTCTCTCTCTCTCTCTCTCTCTCTCTCTCACCTCTTAATTTATTGTTTCTCTCTCACCTCGGTTTAGTGTTCTCAATCATTGGCTGCTTATAATAATTTTGTAGGGAGAGGGCAAATCTAAGTTGTAAGAACTTGTGCCCGATCCCATTGTGCAATTGTTACAATAAAATATGTTTAAATCAAATCAAATCAAAATCAAAATCAAATCAAAAATGCTTATTATGTTCAAACTAATTAGGCTGGGTGCTGATGGGCAGTCACTGAGTCAAATTAGTTTCAAAATATGCAACAGGATACCTGTCTAGATACTTTCAAATTGGGAACACAATTTACGACACTCAAGCGGCGAGAACAATTTTGCCAAAGAATCCTCCGATATGTATTGTGATTTTAAATTATTTACATAAAAAGAACATTCAACGAAGAAATATGTATGCAATTTATAAGATTAAAACATTGAATATATTCTTTCTAAATTATTGCAAAGAGGTCAGGATTTAGGAGACTACCCTCTTGCCTCTTGCCGTTAGGTAGAGATGGGTCATCTAAAGATGTGTAATGTCTGGCTTATTGTCCGAAATGAGGTCTGTACCTCCACAGATCAGCCCCAAGTAGCTTTGCATTGCATCGACTCTATATGGTTGAAGACTGTTGTATGGGCTCAGCGCATGCGTGTGTCACTAGTCACATCCAAATACTGGGATATCAACAAAATGGTCATTGAAATGCCATGAACCCTAAACACTAAATGCCAAAAAAAAGCTCCTAGATGTACTACATCATGCCAAGCAGCAAGCACCAAGCGGAGAGAACGAGCCAACACAGGGGCGTATGCAGAGTCTGAGAAACCATTCGGCTCCCCAATACCCTGCTACGGCTTTGAAATTTGTGTGGAACAATTCCACATGACCAAATCCCTGTACCCAAGCTAGGTATGCTGCTAGAGATGGCATATGCCGACGATGTGGACTTCATGAAGTCCACATCGTCGGCATATGCCATCTCTAGCAGTATATCTAGCGTGGAGACTGGTGGTTTGGTCTTGCAGGAAATCCGGAGATATGCAAACCACTTACTAATTCAGGAAACCTAGACTGTACTTTAAACCAACCAATTCCCATTACTATTAAAAAAACAATCCCAGCCACATCATGCATTCAAAGGGCTGACTTAAATCCAAAATTATTTGCACAGGAAGACTCGTAAATGAGGAATGTTCAACAATGTTTAATTTCAAATAAATTTAATGGGCTCTAATCAAGTGATTCTACCCGATTTCGCAGAAATATAATATAAGTAGCCATTTGACCATTAGAATTCCATGGCAATCACCCTGCGCATTGCACACACGCAGACACAGTTATGTCATATTCAGCTATCACCACAGTCCATTAGCATACATAGAGCGAAAGGAATTCATTAAACAATGGTCACATCTAATTATCAATATCATAAATCGGGCAGACAATGACGAGTTAGCAGCATAGCCAGGCGATGATGACACATCAACATCAATCAACGCGTTGTACTCGAGAGACTAAATACGATTCATGGGTTAAATATAAGACATATTATGCTGAATAATTTCAAACTAAATTGAAAGGAATCTGTCTCCAGCTGTATCTGCATGGTTGCCTTGAAATTCAACTCTCCAGAGTACCCATCCATCATCTTCCCTCGTAGTTCGCCATAATCAGCTCAGTGCGTCTATGATGACGTCACAATCATTACGTTACAAATGGTTCCATATAGACCGTCATCAAATCTCAAACAGTTCAACACGTCATATGAATTGTGTGTCTTTATAATTCTTTGCTATTTAATAAACATGTTGTCGAATATCTTGAAACTAATTTGACTGGGCGCTATTGCTGCCTTGGGCATTAACAGCACCCAGTCAAATTAGTTTCAAAATATTCAGCAGCTTACCTGTGTAGTTTTTTTGGAAAGTGATAGTCAGGGTGTTTGGAGATCGATCGATCCCAGCACGAGCGAGGTGTGGGTGGAGCTTAGCTAGAGATGGGCGGAACATAGCTAAAAACGGAAAGGTCCATTGGGATACTGGTCAGTTGGGTTTTAGAGATCAATGGTTAACCCATCGTGGCTCAGGCGCTCCTAAAAGCGCTCACAAGACGACTTTTATCAATAAGCCTTCAATTTGTCATGGGTGTTCAAGCTAATTGAAACGTGTGTTCAGTGAATGGCCAGTTGCTGGCCAGGAGAATACTGTTTTTTGTGTAAGTTTATAACTGGAATTTAGGATAATTATTTTTAAGAGGTGTTTTTACCGGTTTGATGATTAAAAGCTTAATGGTCAGTCTAAATTTGTGTTTGGTCAGTGTCCATTTGCAGGCCAAGAGAAGACCATTTTTGAAAATTCATCATTGGAAGACTGGCTCGGTAAGCGAGCCAGTCATTCCAGTTGTACATTAAAAAAAAATCTACTCTTAGCCTGCAAATAGGCAGTCCTCAAGACAACTGTAGAGGAAGAATTGGCCGGTTTTACTATTATAAACCACAAGTTGACACAAGGGGTGGGATAGGGGAGTGTGCGTTTAAACACAATAAGCTAAATGGATTGTTTATTTAGGATTAATTAACCTAATTAGACTAAGGATTGGTGCCCGGTGATCAGTACGGGTATTGTAGCATGATATAAATAGGTATTGTTTGGGGACAATGCTAATGGAAAGTAAACTATCCGCCGCTAATGCACGATTTTGTCCTGTGTTTTGCTAATGTTCTCTATTGACACCGTCCACCTAGATAGTTGACACTTTCCCCAAGCGAGGGCCACGATTTCGTGAATGATGGCATCCGTGGTTCTATTGATAGGGGTTGTGTTTAATGAGTGTTGGAGCTCTTGAAGTGTAAGATTTACCGACGCGGTCCTTCGACACAGGAACCGAGTTGCGGTATCGGTTCCTCATTACCAATGGCGACTTGATAGTATATTTCCAGATGAATTGTACAGCTTAGGTCTATTCAATAACGAAACATCGTCAATTTTGTATTGGACGTAGTTGTCTGCCATTTACGTAGATTGAATTTAAAGTATAAATCAAAATACGATCAAATTAAGTGCTATGGTTATTGGTTAGCGCAATTTAGAATGCCTGTGCCGTATGTGTGTTCAGAACATTGCCACGATCTCGCGATCATCGCACATCCCCCGCGGTGTTGTCAGACGGGCTTGAGAGCAGGCGGGGGAGAGGACAGGCAGGCAGGCATAATGCCATGCACGCGCACATGCATGTACTTAGTCAGGCGCGCAAACACGTACACACTCACACCCATGGTTATGCCCCGGGGACTAAAATACATAAGGCCGGGCATAGTAAATATGCAGTCGTGTAATAAGTTATAATATCTCTGCGCTATGACATTCGATTTTCGTTCCGAATAACCTAATTAGAGTAATGATGAACATGATCTTGTAAAAGACAGATCATTTATAAGCACATAGTATCGGTTATCAGCTTGATGTTTTGCCATTCATCTCAAAGCTGTGTAATATCGTGCCCAAGAAATAGGTGACTATATTATAATATTGTTTATATTTAATGTAAAAATAATTTTATCAAAAAGAAAAGATGTTGTGCAGTCTACACTGGTTTGAAGTCAGTGGCACTAAGCAGCTCATCAAGAAACAATAGCATATGTCCAAGGACGTATTACCAGTTATTATTGAACTGTTTAATTGTTGAATAATCTGCTGGTTCTACAGACCACCAGCTACTAAGTCATTAATTGACCCATTGTGTTTGAAGAAACATACAACCAGCACAGGAGTGTATTAACCCTTTGAGCCTTATGGCACACATATAGGTATTGCAATTTATGATGCCATACTTATTCTGCTGAACATTTCGGAAATGATTTGATTGAAAGTTGTCGTTGCCAGAGGCAGAAAACATTTTCTGTTAATGTATTTGAAAACTATTCAATAGTTGCTTTGTATGAACGTTATAAAAAGTAAATACAAGTAGTACTGCATTGAAATGAAAGGGTTAATCCTCATACTATGGATATATATTTATAAATATAGAGATTTAACCATTATACTGCTGAACCCAGATATTAACAATTTATAATTCTAAAATAGAATCCATATTGCTGGCAGACCAGTGCGTGCAATAATAATTTAATTCAATAAATTCAGCATTGCAATGGTTAAGTAGCTACATGAGGTTTAAGCCTGATATTATTAAGGATTGTATTTAATTGAATATATTGCTGAAAATTCATGATTTTACAAATTATTGAACAGACATGTTTGAATGGTGAAAGTGTGTTTGCCTGGAAACTAGTATGCTATATATGTGTGAAAGTATTGTTTAAAAAAGGGGAGTGAGAGATAGGAGAGCAGGTCAGTTAGTAAGTTTGCAAATGCAGAGAGTTATGTAGAAGTTTGAATATATACAGTTTTATTGTAAAATGATTAATGAATTTGAAGTTGAAAAACAAAGTACAAATTCAGACTGCGTTGGTGTCGCTCTCTGCAATAATTATCGTCAACCTCCAGAAAAAAGAAAATATCATCTGTCTATCCAGTCCATAGCCTAATAGACAATCATGAGTCCGTCTGTCACTCCATCTGACAGAAAGTATAGTCACAGGCTCGCCCTCAGAGTCAAATTCCTACAAACCCTGGTTACCTTAGTTTGGTGGAGGACGGTTGTGTTGAAGTAGATTTCTTCAACACACTTTTCCAACCTCTCGACAACCCAAGCGAGTAGTCATCTAATGTGTCTTCTAGAGTACCAAGAGAATATAATCATCTAAATAGCCAAGCAAGTATAGTTATCAAAGTGACGATCGAGTAGATAAATTAAAGCTGGGTTAGATATGGATATACGTAACCCAGGATGTACTTGTTGTTGCCATACATCCGTACTGAACCCAGTTCCAGCAAGACCAAATGTGGTACCTGTGCAGAACCAGCATATGGCAGCGTCATTAGCTGTCAGCATGATTCAGCGGAATCCAGTGCAATCACTGAGTAAATGGGACTCAAATTCAAATATTCATCATGGTGTTTTTCGACAGCCCGGACCTTCAACCGGCAGCAGTGCCAGCCAAATGTCTCACCACAACAGGCAGAAACATGTTTGTGGGAGATGTGGCGGTAGGAAAAGCAGGTCACATAGCGAAAACACGTGTCATTATCAAAATTTCATATGCTGGTTTTGTTCTAAAATTGGTCACAAACAAAGTATGTGCTACAGTAACCCCCTAAATGGTGGACTAAATCATCATAATTCTAATTCTAAAGTTAATGTTCACCATAGGCATAATGTATATATGTTGATAATAATGTACAGAAACTGAAATCTCAATGTAATAAGAATTCCTCTGTTCGAATGGCTAACAAGCCATGAAATAGTGTAGTGAAATCACGTAATCAACTCACTAACTACACCATATCAAATAGTGAATACTAAAACGAACTTGAAATCAAAATAAGACAATTTTGTATCATCTTTAAATGCAAACGCAAGTGCATTTGAGACTCCTAAGAAAATCTCATCGTGCCCTGTAAAGACAAATTTCTCAAGCAATATAAATCAGTCTCTTGCTTTGACATCACCACAAAGGGTAAGAAATTGTGCTAAAATTGAACAACGATTGGATTCAAAGCCAATAATTAATTCTTCCAAGTTTACAGAAACAAAACGTGTGTCAAAATCAACTCAAACTGCTGCTAATGAAAATTGCACTGCTACTGTTGTGACCGAAACCTGTAATCTTCCTTCAGCCATGTCCGCCAAGTGTTATGTAGATACGCACATTGCATCTCCATGGACAGATTATTTATCTGATGAAAATGTAAATGCAGAGAGGTATGTAGAAGTTTGAAGATATACAGTTTTATTGTAAAATGATTAGTGTAATTTTAAGTTGAAAAACAAAATGCAAATTAAGAATGCGTTGTTGTCGCTCTAGTGAAGAATATGTATAGCCAACTCCAGTAAAGAGAGAAGATATCATCTATCCAATCCAGTCAATAGATAAGCAATCAATCAGTCCGTCTGTTACTCCATCTAACAGAACGTATAGTCAGAGAGTCGCCCTCAGAGTCAAATACTTACAAAGCCTGGTTACCTTAGCAACATTTCGGAAATAATATTTTTAGTTAACTGTATGGCAAATCTAACTCGATACTATAATGAAACTGGGTGTGGCCAGCAAACAACGAATATAAGCAATTTGGAAATATATATTGTTGTTGTTATTAAAAGGGGCGACTTGCACAACGTTAGGGTTGTTAGGAAATTCGCTAACAATGGTTATAATAACAAGGAAGAAATTTAGAGAATTGTCCGCCAGTGTGTACTTGGGCAGTCTCGCGGTAAGTGATCCATTCCATATTCTGTCGTATCTTTTACCCGAATGTGTTTTTGTCTTGTTTTGTCTTTGGAGAGGGACTTTCTCTTGTGGACGGCATCAGCTTGCACATTGCAGTATTTTCTAGTTCGACTGTCTGGGACAACGCTCTAATTGCAACACTAGCTATCGATCGGTTTATCGCAGTGTGCCTCCGACAGTTATATTGGAAATTTAAATCTAGGAAGTTGGCTTGTTTGATAGCTTTGTGTATCTTTGTTGTTTACCTTTTTTAGAGTTCCAAGCTTTCTAGAGAGGAAATTTGACACTGGATGTTGCCGGGAGGGTAATTGCATGAGCATCATCTCTGAAATTCATTTTCGGCAGGATTTGTTTCTCTACAATATTGTTCCATGCACCATCGTCTTGGTGACCAGCGCAGGAATCGTTATATCATATCGCAAACATAGATCAATTATGCCAACATCCTCAGCAATTAGTCAAGAGAGAGCAGACCAAGTTAACACTGACGTTGTTGGCGCTGCCTATACGTCATTTGTGCGTCACCAATGACGGTACTGGCGATTCTGTTATTACATGGACATAAAATATCGTTTGCCTTGGCATACTTGGGATGATTATTTGTTGTTGATACACCATTCTGTAAACATTTACCTGTACTCTCCGTCACGAAGTTTGTTTCGAAAGGAGCTGGCTGTTATCTGCCACCGTGTATGATGCAGAGAACAATCTCAAGTCCCGGAGAAATTATAGTTTTTATATGAACGAGGACGACGACGACGTGACGACTACGAAGACGACGATGGTGACGGAAGTGGCGGTAGCAACGACGACGGCGCCGGCGAGGTCGACGACCGTGGAACCGGTGACGGTGGCGGCAACGATGATGCCTACCACTACTACTACTACTAATACTACTACTACTACTACTACTACTACTACTACTACTACTACTACTACTACTACTACTACTACTACTACTACTACTACTACTACTACTACTACTGCTGCTGCTGCTGCTGCTGCTGTTGCTGCTGCTAATACTACTACTACTAGTACTACTACTACTACTACTACTACTACTACTACTACTACTACTACTACTACTACTACTAATACTACTACTACTAGTAGTAGTAGTAGTAGTAGTAGTAGTAGTAGTAGTAGTAGTAGTAGTAGTAGTAGTAGTAGTAATAATACTGCTACTACTACTACTACTACTACTACTACTACTACTACTACTACTACTACTACTACTACTACTACTACTACTACTACTACTACTACTACTGTAGTTTGGATCGACCGGTCAGGTACCGGGCGTACCAGCTATGCTGGGTACGCGCCGTCCATCCTGGATTCGTTCCCTGAACACGCCCCCCTGGGTAGTGCTATAAGCGTATATGGGCCTATGCGAGAGATCGCGTCATAAAAAGTTCGTTAAATCGCATACTGCGCATGCGCACACTTAATACTATTTTTGACAGAGCGCGTAATTTACGACCAAGATAGGATGACGCTTTTAGTGTACCGAAAAGGTACAACGTAATCCTTTTTAATAGTTTGTTCCCGCGAAATCTGACATTAATCAAGACCAGAATTCGACGCGCTTTCCAAATCTGTAAACCATTTCAAAATCGGTTAAGAAATGGCTGAGTTATCCATGGAAAACCCCTTTTGATTAGCTTCAAGGTATTGCCGTGACATCATAACCACGTGTACGCAGCACTTCTAGAATGTTCTAAAACATTCGACTGCGTTATTATTAGCCACGCGCTGATTGGCTCTTGCTCGACCGGTGGATGGTTGGAGCCTGCGCCTGTGACGTCACGAGAAGTATAAAAGGAGACGAAATCCAGGGCTCGAGAGCATCCTCGACCAGGGTCTGATTAGGTTGGACCTGTGTCAGCTACAATCAGCAAGACAGGCATTACGCAGATCATTTCGGTCTCTGTCGGGTTCTCTCCCATAGCCAGCAGTAATCCAACCCAACGCACTAAAGCAATTTTGTATCTCCCGCTGTTGCGGGATCATTTTTGGAACCATTTGAATATTGTTCACGAATACATCAAGAACTAACTTGGAACACGAACTTGCGGTGAGGTTTTTCCTGGCCTAAAAATGTGATTCTACAGATGTAGAGGCAGCGATGTTCTTTGGTGAATGACTCGCCGGATCTGCCGGCCACGCCAAAAAGTGGTTATTCAGCCATCCCCGCACTGATGTCGTACAGGTTTATCTAAACTTTTTGACCGCAGCAAAGTAAACCTTGCCCGGTACGTCTTCAGAGCTGGCTGACGTACCCCGCACCATTAAGCTTAGTTATGTATCTTCATCCGCATTCAACAACCCCCGCTTATGATCGGGTTGTTGACAACTTCCATCCGTACCATCGGTGTATGGGAACTTTCGTCATAGCTGTAATGCTATTGTATCTCTTGCTGACTACTCGTTAGACATTCTATATTGTGATTACAGTCCTGAGTTCCATCCGCTCCCGTCATGGGCTGCTTGCGGGAATCCTGTTTGCGGAAACCAGCCTGCAGGAACTTTCCAGCTTCCATGGAACTCATCTACTCACGTCAAACCAAGGGTGACGTATCAATTTCAGCAACACGATAGCCCAGGCTTAAGAATGGCTACCGATTATTAAAGTAACTATAATTGACATTTTAATTATCCCGTTAATTACATCTTTGATAATTATATCGTATCTGTATAAACGGTCCCGATGACTAAAAGGCACCGTAACGGTCTTAGGACCGCTAGTTATAATTTTTGTGTATCTGTTTATAGTCATTCTTATTTTCAGTAAGGTGTTTTACTAACCGCACCATAGTAGGTTCCTCAAACTGTACTATATATATTATTCTGATCATTTCACATTGTATTGATTGTTCTGGTTAGTGTATATATGGCAAGTAGCCATCAGTTCATATGTAGTGTTTATTTGTAGAAAAATATAGGACTGCAGTGCACGTAGGAAACACTATGCAACAACATATATGCAGCACTTTCTCCCGCCACCAACAATTTTTCACTGAGATCCCTGTCCGTGCTATAACTCTGTTTAGCCCGACATGCTACCGACTAAAAACCTTTTTTATTCAACTCGATAGGATAGGTTTAATATGATTAGAGACAATCTCTTCGTTAGGAGACACGTAGTGTACGCCTCTTTTCTGGTAGTTGCGATAATTTATCCCCGCGATCCGGCAAGGTTGTGTAAGATTGGCCAACATACCTAAAGGGCCTCATATTTCTAAGTTATTGTCTCTCTTCATGTTCCATTAAGCCTTATGGCTTCTTAATTGTTTGGATGCCCCTATCCGCACCACGGACTGGTCGGACCCTGGGAAACTATTGGGGTTTCCGAGCGGTGATGGCCAGGGTGTGGTGTCACATACATTCCCCGTCTATCTTCGGATACTCATTAGTTAGTTACCTTTGCCAATGTAGGAAAGCACTGCTAAAACATGTCTTAATTATTATTTTCTTTAATCTGCTGAACAATCCTCCCGCACCGCAGTGCATAACTGGGCAACTTGTGTTTAAACCTAACGCCAGGTTAAAAGGTTAGTTCCGTAGGACCTGGCGACGGGTGAGATGCGCATCCCCACCGAATGCTGTAAGAATGTCTGGGCATGATATTAAGATCTGTCACGCCCTCACGGGAAGGCCATTCACGGTGGGAATTCGTCTCTCTTACCCCCACCATAACGATAGATCAGTTACCTAAAAATGCTTTTGTGAAAAGTAACCAATGTCCTGTGACGTTTTATGTGGTTACGGAGCGGGATGTTCGGATTCTAACCCAGTTCGGAGGTCTTGCAAAGTGACATGTATGCACACTTTCTTCAGTATTGATGTCTTAGCGCATCCATTCTCATTGACAGCCGTATCTAAAAAGCTAGGTAGACGCCAGCCATTTGCGGCCTAAAATAGTTCTCGTCTCTAAAAACTAAATATGAGGTTAGGCTTAGAAGAAGGCCCGCATAAATAAAAGCGGCAACTACTAATTCAGCATACTGAGAATTATATAAGACGGCGACGTGCGAATCCTTCGGGAATCGCTCGTCCCGTCCTCACATAAAACAGCACGCAACCTTATAGTCATAATCTCACTAGGTATGGTCTTTACATTACAGCATTTTGGTTAAATATTAGAGTGGGCCCTTTTCGGCCAATACTCTTCTCCCGCTTTAAGCGATGGCAACATTTTCCTGTGACGGAGGCCCGCGCGCGGCACTTGCCTCTCGCAAGGATTCAGTGACGACGGCCCACACGAGGATAATACTCCTTACCCAAACTAGCACTAGGAGTAGGCACATGATTTTTCGACACTACAAAAAGATGATTTTCTTTCCTTTCAGCTTAGAGGTATAATAGCTTATATTAAGTTAATTAGTTAAATCTCGTGTACGGGAGCCTCCCTTGCAGGGATACCTATGCGGACCTACGAGTCTGTGTGGTACCTCCGGGACCCCCACGTTTAGAAGTTCATCAGGCTGTCTCTATGTCTTGTAATTTCGTATGCTCGTTATATTTATCTAGCATACTTGACGGTCTGTTTAGGTAAAAATATTGTATAGACTTATGTTAATTAGGTCACCAAATCAAATCGTGTAAGTCCATAGATCATGAAATTGCTATGGACAGGCACACTGGTGACACAAACTCTTGGGATGAGACTGTTGCGTTTAATGTTAGCGACGATGGTCGCACGGCCCCACCGGAACGATTGAACTCCACTGGCCTTAGGAGCTTGTCTTTGTTACCCGTAGGGCAGTATCGTACAGGATCCGTCACCCCGAGACCGGAAGCTAAACAGCGTCATCATTTGTCGTGCCCTTGTGGAGTGGTGAGTCGACACCAGACATCAGAACGGCCCGACACTACCCCCACAAGCTACACTATTACTACTACTACTACTACTACTACTACTACTACTACTACTACTACTACTACTACTACTACTACTACTACTACTAGTACTACTGCTACTGCTACTACTACTACTACTACTACTACTACTACTACTACTACTACTGCTACTACTACTACCACTACTACTACTACTACTACTACTACTACTACTACTACTACTACTACTACTACTACTACTACTGCTGCTGCTGCTGCTGCTGCTACTGTTGCTGCTGCTGCTGCTGCCACTACTGCTATTACTAATACTACTACTGCTACTGCTGCTGCTACTACTACTACTACTACTACTACTACTACTACTACTACTACTACTACTACTACTACTACTACTACTACTACTGCTACTTCTGTCATGCACACATTCACCACCACCACCTCAATTATGGGCGAATGTTAATGGTTATATTTTAGTATATGTGATTTTATTCTTGCTACCTGATATATAAATATAAAACACAGTGGCTCTCTTGTGGCAGAGTCGTTGCTTTTATTTAGCTCCAGTATGGTTACAAATATATACAAAATCTTTTCCATCGAAGATAATGGCAAAGTTTCAACTGGCGGAAGCTGATCCGCCACACAAGTATATGTCTTCATAATAAATGATGTCACATATTAAATGACGTTACAATAATAACGTATTATATCTCGGTCAAAAATAAGTTATGTCTTTGATGGATTTATTATTTAATCACCATTTTGTTGAATTATTTGAACCAAATCTGACTGTGAACTGCTGCTGCCGTTCCCAGTCGAATTAGTCCCGAAATATCCAACAGGTTACCTATATAGTAGACGAATCCAGTTTATCCATCAATCATATGCCGTCATAATCAACAACGTGGCAGGTAGGCCGACGCCATTAATGATGCGATTAAGTCCGTCACAAACCCTTAATAACTCGTCAAGTTTCACGAAGTGTATGTCTTTACTATTTAATAAATAAAGTGGTGACCATTTTGAAACTAAGTTGACTGGGCGGTGTTGCTGCTATAGGCAGCATCCGCACCCAGTCAAATTAGTTTCAAAATATTCAACATCGTACCTGTATTGGCTTCTGGAAATTTCGATTTATAGAGCGATCGATTGATCCAAACATGGGAAAAGCCTGAGAGAAGAGCTAGAGAGAGGCTAAACTGGACTCCTATATTTTGTTTGAATATTTTGACACTAACTTGATTGCCATAGTCAGCAACAGCCGCAAATCAAACTAATTTCGAAATGTCCATCAGTTTACCTATAAAATCACATTACATCAAAATGGGATTCCGGAAAGTCACGATTCTAAGTGTATAAATTGATGGATGAGTGGTTAATTTGTTTTTATTTTATTTTGAAAACAATGTATATGTAAGCAACTTTTAAATTAATAGTAATATTATTAAGGCAATTGCATCCAAAATATTCGACAGCACATTGCCACCAACTTCTTAATGGATGGACGGTAATTTGTTTTTATTTTATTTTGAAAACAATGTATATGTAAGCATTTGAAAAATCTGGAAAATCCGAAAGTTTTGTATTAAATTCACATTAAAATTGCAATTATATCCAAAGTACCCAACAGCACCTCATCATCATCATCATCATCGCCATCGCCAACCGTGTATGTATATTCATGTAACCACCATTGTATGTATGTTTTTCATGTACATACGTTCTTCGTGGACTTCAGAAGAAGTTAACGAATAAACTGAACAAACAAAAGATACCAACATGAATATAAAGTGGGCTGATCTAAGCTGGAAGTAGAAGTGGCATACCGAGGAATGGATCCCTCCAGTTGATTGGAACCGTAAATTATAATAACAATACTTATCAAACACATAGACGTGATTTATAGAAACAGTAATAAAGCATAGTAATGGTCATTATTAATATATAGTATAGTATAATGCGCAATATACATCCAGCACAGATGTTTACAAATAAATCATGTCCACATAGGACACCATATTAACCATGTGGATGTGTCTTTCATATTACGAATTATACATAGCCGCATATGCATAACCTGTCTTATGAGGCCACCTTATCGGTGCAATATATTAATCACTATATATTAAATATACCTATATGCACTTATGGGATATGCACGTTGAAGATCAGTATAGCATGGGTATTTTAACCATAGAATGGTCGTACCGACCAAAAACGGCCTCTGGTATGCTCTTGTGTAATGTCCATTTACAGGGCAAGAGAATACAAGTTTTGAAATGTTACAACTGGATTACCAGAGCCAGTCATTTCAATGATACATTTTCAAAAATGATATTCTCTTGGCCTGTAAATGGATATTCAATAATCAGATATTTAAATTTGGTCAAGCAAATTTAAATCTCTGCTTATTGAATGTCCATCTACAGGTCAAGGGAATACAATTTTGAAATTTCACCACTGGAATGACTGGCTCGATAACCGAGCCAGTCATTCCAGTGATAAATTTTCAAAAATTATATTCTCTTGGCCTGTAAATGGGCATTCAATAAGCAGATATTTTACTTCTCTTGACCAAATGTGACCATTACATGGTTAATGAAGACATCCGGGCGATTATACAATAGCATGGGGTGGAAAAGTTATTGATTCTGTGAAATGGGACAACTCACACCAGACTAGATCTACTATACATTCAACAAGTACGATCCTAGATTGCAGACAACCCGTCTTACTGTTTTTGTCACATTGTAAAATTCGTTGGATTTTCGTGATTTTTTTTTTAGATTTTCCAGATTTTGTATAATCACGGCCAAAGTTGTGGAAACATATTGCATGGTTACACTTATTCATGTGTTAAAATGTGAGCCAAATCTGCCTAGTAGATTTCGAGATATTCACAGATACAAAATTGTATCCGATTCCGATCGGGGTTCTTGAGGCCGGACCACGACCATAGTCTGGGAAACCTCTTCCACCACAAACTCATTCGTTGTGGTAAGATTTGAACCAAATCCTAACAGCAGATTCTGAGATACAGCTCTGGAAAGGCAATGAGACAGGCAGGCAGGCAGGCAGGTATGAATACAGGCATGCATGTATGCATACAGGCAGGCAGGCAGACAGACAGGCGGGCAGGCAGGCTGGCTGGCAGGCAGTCAGGCAGGCAGGCAGGCAGGCAGGCAGGCAGGCAGGCAGGCAGGCAGACAGACAGACAGACATACAGACTTTTGGGAATTTTTTCGCATTTTAAATAACCAAGATTCAAACATCAAGCTAAAAGCTACTTTTACTGGCACATCAGTTGACTTTTTAGATGTCAGGATCTATAAGGGTTCTCAATTTGATTCCTCTGGAAAATTAGAATATAAAGTATTATTTAAGCCAACAGACTCAAATCAGCTGCTTCACAAAAAAATATTTCATCCGCCACACATTTAAAGGTCTGATCAAATAGCAAACCATAAGATTCTTTCGTAACTCTAGCAACAGGCAACATTTGAATGATGCATGTTCTACTCTGTTTGATGCTTCAGCCCTTTTTTATCGAAAAATTAAAGCAGATACCATCAATGAGCTTGACAATCTAAAATCACATAGCGGACCCAAGTGTGAACCTGTCCAAATTAAACACAACAAACCAATCATGTGTGATGGATCAGTTTTTAAATGCGACAAAAACAGATGCAAGGTAAACAACTACATTGTAAAACAACAAACATTCCCGAGCTTTCAAACTAAAAATGAGTATCATATGCGGACAAATATGCATTGGGATTCCGATAATTTAGTCTATTTGATCAATGGACCTTTCCATTTTTAGCTATGCCCCGCCCATCACTAGCTAAGCTCCACCCACACCTCGCCGTGTTTGGATTGATCGATCCCCGAATGCCATAGCTATCAATTTCCTGAAAACTATACAGGGAAGCTGTTGAATATTTTGTAACTAATTTGACTGGGCGCTGTTGCTGCCTATGGCAGCAACAGCGCCCAGTCAAATTAGTTTCAAAATATTCAACAGAATATTTATTAAATAGTAAAAGCAAACAATTTGTACAACAGCCCATAGACCGTCATCAAAGATGCGTTCGTGACGTACTTATCGACGTCATTCATGACGTCACTCATTATGATGTCATTATACACGCCACCCAGTTCATTATGACGCCATATGATGGCTGGGTACTCTGGAAATGTGAATTGGGCCCTTTGTCCTTTGCCAGAAACAGTATAGTGATGAAACAATAAATGCATTTAGGGTGCGTGCTAGACGTTTCAGATATTAACACCTCAGCCAATTGATCAACATTTCCAACTTCCTGATCATTCAGTTGAGCATCATTTTGAAATCATGCCAATAGAACAGATTCCGACTTTCGATAGTAAAGAAGAAACGGGTTCGTTTCGCAAAACACGAGAACGTCATCGGATTAGAACACTCCAAATAAAAGCACCATTTGGAATAAATGAGATTGAGGAATATCACAAAAGAACAAAATTATCCCTTTTCAGCTCATATGCAATAGACGTAATGTTGAATTAGTGAAAACCATGAAAGATGAATATTCACATTTGCAATCTAAATTAAAGGAACCGATCAAAGCACGACCAGTAATAGCTTGCAATAGAAATCCAAATCTGAAAGATTTGCTAGTAAGATCAAAGTTAGACCTCATCGTTCCTGAGAACAATGACAAGGTTTAACCCTCCCTACCTATTCTTAAATACATCTAATCCCAACCAAAATCAATAGTGGGGCAATTTGAAATCATATCCGCAGTACATCTTTTAATTGTGTGTCTGTAAAAGTGCGCGTGCGTGCGTGTGTGAGCGCGTGCGCGTTCGTGCGTACGCACGCGTGTGTGTGTGCGCACTCATTCGTGAGTATATTGGGGCGTGGGTGTATGCGTGCGTGCACCCATTCGTGCGTCGGTTCTGGCATGCGTTCGTGCATGCGTTCATGCATACATTATTGCGTGCATTCGTGCATGTATTATTGTGTGCATGTATTATTGCGTGCATTCGTGCATTCATGCAGGGGTATGAGTGCGTACGCGCGCGGGTGTGTGTGTACGTTCGTATGTGCGGTTTCTCTATAATGTAGGATCAATCCCAACCTTGACCTGTTGACGTGACCTAATGCTTAGAACAATTTACCCCAACTAATCTCAAGGGGGGACCACTGTAATTAAATCTAAACTTGGGCTCGATAGGACAAATTTAGGTACATTTTAAATTAAATTCCTGTGCCAATGCGGGTTTTTTTCAGTGTAAAGATAGACAGACAGACAGACATACAGACAGACAGACAGCGCGACAGACAGACCGACGGACAGACGGACGGACGGACAGACAGACAGACCCAATCGCAATACCCTCTTCACATTACGGGCCGAGGGTAATTATGCAGGATATGCGCTTTCAGGTTTTTTCTTTTATTCAGTTACTGGTATGTTTTCCATTCCAGAGACTCTGTTCATACAAAACGTGCTCGACTACTGTAACACAGCCACAAGGCACAGCATATCACGATTACCTTTAAGAGAATAATAATAATAATAATAATAATAATAATAATAATAATAATAATAATAATAATAATAATAATAATAACGCCGCCGCCGCCGCCGACGACAACGACGACGATGACGACGACGATATCGATGATATTCCTAATATAAGCTTATCAAATCGAATCAACTTACTTGCAGCACCATGACAATAGCCAGGACAGCCACAATGATGTTACTATAGGTTTTGATCATGTCGTTTAATCTCTCGTAACAACCCTGTAATGAGGTATAATAATAATAATAATAATAATAATAATAATAATAATAATAATAATAGTAATAATAATAATGTTAGTTTGATGGCTCTTTCATACCTTCGTTCTTTCTTTCATTCATTCATTCACTCATTCATTCGTTCGTTCGTTCTTTCGTTCGTTCGTTCGTTCGTTCGTTCGTTCGTTCGTTCGTTCGTTCGTTCGTTCGTTCGTTCGTTCGTTCGTTCGTTCGTTCGTTCGTTCGTTCGTTCGGTCGTTCGTTCGTTCGTTCGTTCATTCATCCATTCATTTATTCAGTCATTTATTCAGCCATTCATTATTTAGTGCATTCATGTATCCATTGGTTCATTTGTTCATTCACAAATCCCGTTATTGGTTCATTCGTTCGCTCGTTCATTTGTTTGGTCGTTCGATCGTTGGTTATTCGTTCGTTCATTTGTTTGTTCGTTCGTGAATCCGTTGATTAGTTACTTTGTTCATCCGTTAGTCCGTTCGTGCATTCGTTCATTCCATCGTTCATCCATTCAATCGTTCCTCTAACTGGCCATTCGGCCCCCAGCTAACCAGCCGACTTCCCGCCCATCCAGCAGCCGGCCAGCCCGCCAGCCCACCTACCCATTCGCCCGCCCAGCAGTTTCCTTGCCTGCGAGCCCGTTCACCCGCTCAGCAACACGCCCGCCCATCCATTCACCAACCCACCACCATCACACACCCGTCCATTCGTCCATATTTTCACACCCACCCTCGTCCATTTGTTCATTCGTTAGCTCATTCGTCGCTAATTTGTTCGTTCGTGCATTCATTAGTTTTTTAATGTGTTAGTTCGTTCCTTTTGTTTGCTTGTTTGTTTGTTCGTTAGGTTTGGTTATTCATTCATTGGCTGGTTGCTTAGTTGC
>CM067361.1:19324784-19327284 GCA_034401795.1 Chaetoderma sp. LZ-2023a | reverse complement strand
GCCCTCAGAGTGAATACCTAGATGGGTTTCACGGTGTCTTAGGTCGCCGAGCGAGCAGCCTTTATACTCTTGTCTCTGCATCTCATTATCGTTTGACGACTGGTCAGCTTCTTTGTGATATCTCCAACCAATCGGCGATCGTTTTTGCAGAAGCACCAACCTGAGCATCATCAAGCAGGTGTCAGCCGTTTAAACAGCGAGGTCGTGTTCCTCGCTTTCTTTTTCCAGGTATACACAGGAATTTATTAATTCTGGAATTGCTTTCTTTGTTAATGGACTCACGGTTGTCCTCTTGAGGAAGCGGAACCTGCAGGCTCTATAATGGTACCAAACATTCGCGGAAATATTTTGCTCATGGCCAATATTTCGAAGAAGAAGTCGTCTAAAGAGCATATGTGCAACTTAAAAGTGTCCACTCAGTCGCCTGCATCACGCGAACGTGGCTATGTCCAACTCTATGAAAGAAAGCCTGTTTATTACGGGGGTAATTCAGAATTGATGGAGTAATAGGCGGGTGAGGGACTATTTTGTTAGTGAAGCAGAATTTAGAATCATCACCAGTTTACGACCTAGAAAACGGTTCAGAATCAGTATGGGCAAAGGTGTCTACACATGGAAAATACCACTGTATCCGCTGTTAGTATATGGAACCAGATGCACCATCAGATCACATTATCCTACTAAGAAATCAGCTACTTATGATCAAGTCAAAATATAAAGCGAACCACCTTCCAGATATCCAGATTCTCTGTGACTTTAACTACATGAAAATTGATTGGAAAACAACACTCAGCACAGAACTTGATGCCTCTTTATCACATTCCGTCAGCCAAGCCTTAATTGACATTTTTGATGAATTTAACATGGAACAGCTAGTATCTTTCCCAGCCCGTAAAGGAACCCCTCTAGATTTATTCGCAACAACATTACCCGGTCAATCAAGTAACCTTCACTCACCAGACAAATACAGTGACCACAATGCTGTTATGGTCACCCGTGTCTGCAAAGCCTCTGACAAAAAGAAAACATGTATACATTTCTTTCTATAGTCTAAAGGAGACGATGGCACCATAAGTAGAGATACATTGGAGTTTGCAACAACGAAGTACGGCAATGCTCATGAGAATGGCCGCGATATCGAAACCAATTGGGAACTAATTAAACAGTTTCTAAATGAACCCACCCAAAAAAGGGTCCTAGTAAGCTATCTCGCTTCATCCAATCATTACCCTAGATAACCAACACGTTAAGAGCATTGATTTGGCGCAGGAACAAAACACCAAGCCAGTTTTAAAAGACTGGCAGCCTACACCTAAACGATAGGCAGAAAGCTCTGCGAACGCAAATTACGAAAGAAGTTCGGGATTCCCACAATAACTATGGCGACAATTTGCTCGCTGACAGTGAGATGACTCTAACCCCTTTTGGAAGTATATAACAACCACAAATCTGACAAATAGGAATCACGCCACTCAAACGAAGCAGAATGCTCGCGGATACATACCTCAGCAAAGCCTTAACAGCCTATTACTAGCGTGTTCACCGAAACAACCTTTAGCGAAATACCATACTCAATTCCTAAAACAGGCAAAATGAAAAACATCACCATCATCCAAATGGAATTAAGAAATTATTAAATGGTTTGAAAACAGCAAAGGTCATGGGGTCAGACGAAATACATCCGCGAGTACTCAAAGAACTGCCAACAGAACTGTCAGACACACTATCATATGTTTTCCAACAGTCCTTAGACAAAGGAGTTATCACAACTGAATGAAGCTCGGCAAACATTTGCCCTTTATATAAAAAAGCGACTATAGATCAGTTTCCCTCACATGCCTTTGCAGTGAGATGCTGGAACACACCATCTGTTCTAACTTAATACGCCAGTTGGAACAAAGATAACATCCTAACTTACAGACAACACGTCTTTCGTAAAGTTCACAGTTGCGACACTCAACCAATTAATGTCATCAATAGTTGGTCTTCATCGATTGATAAATGGAAACATGTGGACATTTTTATTCTCGACTTTGAAAAGGTGTTTGATGCTGTTCCACATGAACTTTTGAATCTAAATTGCACACATATGGTATGCCAGAACACATACTAACTTGGATTGACTCATTCTTAACAGGTCGCAAACCGGGCGTAGTAGTCAATGGTGTCAGATCAAACGTTGCTGACGTTGTGTCTGGAGTAACTCGTTCCACATAAATGATTTAGTCCATGACATTTCCTCAGAGATGAAGCTATTCGCTAACGATTACGTATGCTACCTGGAAGTTGAGGACCCCCGAGGACTGCGACGCACGTCAACAAGACATACACATGTTAAGTGACTCCACTACCGCATGGGGAATGCGTTTCCAAAAAGGTGAAATGCAACATGATGAGCCTAACCAGAAGAAAAACACCCACTCAAATGCAACTACACAATCTACACGGAACCAGCCTAAGTTGTGGTTTCATCAGTAAAGTACTTAAGCCTCAACCTCGC
>CM067361.1:19318732-19324284 GCA_034401795.1 Chaetoderma sp. LZ-2023a | reverse complement strand
GCATGACACGTGTGTTAGAGATGGGCGGGGCATGGTTAAACTGGACTCCTATATTTTGTTTGAATATTTCGACACTAACTTGACTGCCATAGTCAACAACAGCCGCAAATCAAACTAATTTCGAAATGTCCATCAGTTTACCTATAAAATCACATTACATCAAAATGGGATTCCGGAAAGTCACGGTTCTAAGTGTATAAATTGATGGATGAGTGGTTAATTTCTTTTTATTTTATTTTGAAAACAATGTATATGTAAGCAACTTCTAAATTAATAGTAATATTATTAAGGCAATTGCATCCAAAATATTCGACAGCACATTGCCACCAACTTCTTAATGGATGGACGGTAATTTGTTTTTTATTTTATTTTGAAAACAATGTATATGTAAGCCTTTGAAAAATCTGGAAAATCCGAAAGTTTTGTATTAAATTCACATTAAAATTGCAATTATATCCAAAGTACCCAACAACACCTCATCATCATCATCATCATCGCCAACCGTGTATGTATATTCATGTAACCACCATTGTATGTATGTGTTTCATGTACATACGTTCTTCGTGGACTTCAGAAGAAGTTAACGAAAAAACTAAACAAACAAAAGATACCAACATGAATATAAAGTGGGCTGATCTAAGCTAGAAGTAGAAGTGGCATAACGGGGAATGGATCCCTCCAGTTGATTGGCACCGTAAATTATAATAACAATACTTATCAAACACATAGACGTGATTTATAGAAACAATAATAAAGCATAGTACAGTAATGGTCATTATTAATATATAGTATAGTATAATGCGCAATATACATCCAGCACAGATGTTTACAAATAAATCATGTCCACATAGGACACCATATTAACCATGTGAATGTGTCTTTCATATTACGAATTATACATAGCCGCATATGCATAACCTGTCTTATGAGGCCACCTTATCGGTGCAATATATTAATCACTATATATTAAATATACCTATATGCACTTATGGGATATGCACGTTGAAGATCAGTATAGCATGGGTATTTTAACCATAGAATGGTCGTACCGACCAAAAACGGCCTCTGGTATGCTCTTGTGTAATGTCCATTTACAGGGCAAGAGAATACAAGTTTTGAAATGTTACAACTGGATTACCAGAGCCAGTCATTTCAATGATACATTTTCAAAAATGATATTCTCTTGGCCTGTAAATGGATATTCAATAATCAGATATTTAAATTTGGTCAAGCAAATTTAAATCTCTGCTTATTGAATGTCCATCTACAGGTCAAGGGAATACAATTTTGAAATTTCACCACTGGAATGACTGGCTCGATAACCGAGCCAGTCATTCCAGTGATAAATTTTCAAAAATTATATTCTCTTGGCCTGTAAATGGGCATTCAATAAGCAGATATTTTACTTCTCTTGACCAAATGTGACCATTACATGGTTAATGAAGACATCCGGGCGATTATACAATAGCATGGGGTGGAAAAGTTATTGATTCTGTGAAATGGGACAACTCACACCAGACTAGATCTACTATACATTCAACAAGTACGATCCTAGATTGCAGACAACCCGTCTTACTGTTTTTGTCACATTGTAAAATTCGTTGGATTTTCGTGATTTTTTTTTTAGATTTTCCAGATTTTGTATAATCACGGCCAAAGTTGTGGAAACATATTGCATGGTTACACTTATTCATGTGTTAAAATGTGAGCCAAATCTGCCTAGTAGATTTCGAGATATTCACAGATACAAAATTGTATCCGATTCCGATCGGGGTTCTTGAGGCCGGACCACGACCATAGTCTGGGAAACCTCTTCCACCACAAACTCATTCGTTGTGGTAAGATTTGAACCAAATCCTAACAGCAGATTCTGAGATACAGCTCTGGAAAGGCAATGAGACAGGCAGGCAGGCAGGCAGGTATGAATACAGGCATGCATGTATGCATACAGGCAGGCAGGCAGACAGACAGGCGGGCAGGCAGGCTGGCTGGCAGGCAGTCAGGCAGGCAGGCAGGCAGGCAGGCAGGCAGGCAGGCAGACAGACAGACATACAGACTTTTGGGAATTTTTTCGCATTTTAAATAACCAAGATTCAAACATCAAGCTAAAAGCTACTTTTACTGGCACATCAGTTGACTTTTTAGATGTCAGGATCTATAAGGGTTCTCAATTTGATTCCTCTGGAAAATTAGAATATAAAGTATTATTTAAGCCAACAGACTCAAATCAGCTGCTTCACAAAAAAATATTTCATCCGCCACACATTTAAAGGTCTGATCAAATAGCAAACCATAAGATTCTTTCGTAACTCTAGCAACAGGCAACATTTGAATGATGCATGTTCTACTCTGTTTGATGCTTCAGCCCTTTTTTATCGAAAAATTAAAGCAGATACCATCAATGAGCTTGACAATCTAAAATCACATAGCGGACCCAAGTGTGAACCTGTCCAAATTAAACACAACAAACCAATCATGTGTGATGGATCAGTTTTTAAATGCGACAAAAACAGATGCAAGGTAAACAACTACATTGTAAAACAACAAACATTCCCGAGCTTTCAAACTAAAAATGAGTATCATATGCGGACAAATATGCATTGGGATTCCGATAATTTAGTCTATTTGATCAATGGACCTTTCCATTTTTAGCTATGCCCCGCCCATCACTAGCTAAGCTCCACCCACACCTCGCCGTGTTTGGATTGATCGATCCCCGAATGCCATAGCTATCAATTTCCTGAAAACTATACAGGGAAGCTGTTGAATATTTTGTAACTAATTTGACTGGGCGCTGTTGCTGCCTATGGCAGCAACAGCGCCCAGTCAAATTAGTTTCAAAATATTCAACAGAATATTTATTAAATAGTAAAAGCAAACAATTTGTACAACAGCCCATAGACCGTCATCAAAGATGCGTTCGTGACGTACTTATCGACGTCATTCATGACGTCACTCATTATGATGTCATTATACACGCCACCCAGTTCATTATGACGCCATATGATGGCTGGGTACTCTGGAAATGTGAATTGGGCCCTTTGTCCTTTGCCAGAAACAGTATAGTGATGAAACAATAAATGCATTTAGGGTGCGTGCTAGACGTTTCAGATATTAACACCTCAGCCAATTGATCAACATTTCCAACTTCCTGATCATTCAGTTGAGCATCATTTTGAAATCATGCCAATAGAACAGATTCCGACTTTCGATAGTAAAGAAGAAACGGGTTCGTTTCGCAAAACACGAGAACGTCATCGGATTAGAACACTCCAAATAAAAGCACCATTTGGAATAAATGAGATTGAGGAATATCACAAAAGAACAAAATTATCCCTTTTCAGCTCATATGCAATAGACGTAATGTTGAATTAGTGAAAACCATGAAAGATGAATATTCACATTTGCAATCTAAATTAAAGGAACCGATCAAAGCACGACCAGTAATAGCTTGCAATAGAAATCCAAATCTGAAAGATTTGCTAGTAAGATCAAAGTTAGACCTCATCGTTCCTGAGAACAATGACAAGGTTTAACCCTCCCTACCTATTCTTAAATACATCTAATCCCAACCAAAATCAATAGTGGGGCAATTTGAAATCATATCCGCAGTACATCTTTTAATTGTGTGTCTGTAAAAGTGCGCGTGCGTGCGTGTGTGAGCGCGTGCGCGTTCGTGCGTACGCACGCGTGTGTGTGTGCGCACTCATTCGTGAGTATATTGGGGCGTGGGTGTATGCGTGCGTGCACCCATTCGTGCGTCGGTTCTGGCATGCGTTCGTGCATGCGTTCATGCATACATTATTGCGTGCATTCGTGCATGTATTATTGTGTGCATGTATTATTGCGTGCATTCGTGCATTCATGCAGGGGTATGAGTGCGTACGCGCGCGGGTGTGTGTGTACGTTCGTATGTGCGGTTTCTCTATAATGTAGGATCAATCCCAACCTTGACCTGTTGACGTGACCTACTGCTTAGAACAATTTACCCCAACTAATCTCAAGGGGGGACCACTGTAATTAAATCTAAACTTGGGCTCGATAGGACAAATTTAGGTACATTTTAAATTAAATTCCTGTGCCAATGCGGGGTTTTTTCAGTGTAAAGATAGACAGACAGACAGACATACAGACAGACAGACAGACAGCGCGACAGACAGACCGACGGACAGACGGACGGACGGACAGACAGACAGACCCAATCGCAATACCCTCTTCACATTACGGGCCGAGGGTAATTATGCAGGATATGCGCTTTCAGGTTTTTTCTTTTATTCAGTTACTGGTATGTTTTCCATTCCAGAGACTCTGTTCATACAAAACGTGCTCGACTACTGTAACACAGCCACAAGGCACAGCATATCACGATTACCTTTAAGAGAATAATAATAATAATAATAATAATAATAATAATAATAATAATAATAATAATAATAATAACGCCGCCGCCGCCGCCGACGACAACGACGACGATGACGACGACGATATCGATGATATTCCTAATATAAGCTTATCAAATCGAATCAACTTACTTGCAGCACCATGACAATAGCCAGGACAGCCACAATGATGTTACTATAGGTTTTGATCATGTCGTTTAATCTCTCGTAACAACCCTGTAATGAGGTATAATAATAATAATAATAATAATAATAATAATAATAATAATAATAATAATAATAATAGTAATAATAATAATGTTAGTTTGATGGCTCTTTCATACCTTCGTTCTTTCTTTCATTCATTCATTCACTCATTCATTCGTTCGTTCGTTCTTTCGTTCGTTCGTTCGTTCGTTCGTTCGTTCGTTCGTTCGTTCGTTCGTTCGTTCGTTCGTTCGTTCGTTCGTTCGTTCGTTCGTTCGTTCGTTCGTTCGGTCGTTCGTTCGTTCGTTCGTTCATTCATCCATTCATTTATTCAGTCATTTATTCAGCCATTCATTATTTAGTGCATTCATGTATCCATTGGTTCATTTGTTCATTCACAAATCCCGTTATTGGTTCATTCGTTCGCTCGTTCATTTGTTTGGTCGTTCGATCGTTGGTTATTCGTTCGTTCATTTGTTTGTTCGTTCGTGAATCCGTTGATTAGTTACTTTGTTCATCCGTTAGTCCGTTCGTGCATTCGTTCATTCCATCGTTCATCCATTCAATCGTTCCTCTAACTGGCCATTCGGCCCCCAGCTAACCAGCCGACTTCCCGCCCATCCAGCAGCCGGCCAGCCCGCCAGCCCACCTACCCATTCGCCCGCCCAGCAGTTTCCTTGCCTGCGAGCCCGTTCACCCGCCCAGCAACACGCCCGCCCATCCATTCACCAACCCACCACCATCACACACCCGTCCATTCGTCCATATTTTCACACCCACCCTCGTCCATTTGTTCATTCGTTAGCTCATTCGTCGCTAATTTGTTCGTTCGTGCATTCATTAGTTTTTTAATGTGTTAGTTCGTTCCTTTTGTTTGCTTGTTTGTTTGTTCGTTAGGTTTGGTTATTCATTCATTGGCTGGTTGCTTAGTTGCGTGGTTGGCTCGGTGGGTGTTTGGTTGGTTGG
>CM067361.1:19271232-19313732 GCA_034401795.1 Chaetoderma sp. LZ-2023a | reverse complement strand
AGATGGGTTTCACGGTGTCTTAGGTCGCCGAGCGAGCAGCCTTTATACTCTTGTCTCTGCATCTCATTATCGTTTGACGACTGGTCAGCTTCTTTGTGATATCTCCAACCAATCGGCGATCGTTTTTGCAGAAGCACCAACCTGAGCATCATCAAGCAGGTGTCAGCCGTTTAACAGCGAGGTCGTGTTCCTCGCTTTCTTTTTCCAGGTATACACAGGAATTTATTAATTCTGGAATTGCTTTCTTTGTTAATGGACTCACGGTTGTCCTCTTGAGGAAGCGGAACCTGCAGGCTCTATAATGGTACCAAACATTCGCGGAAATATTTTGCTCATGGCCAATATTTCGAAGAAGAAGTCGTCTAAAGAGCATATGTGCAACTTAAAAGTGTCCACTCAGTCGCCTGCATCACGCGAACGTGGCTATGTCCAACTCTATGAAAGAAAGCCTGTTTATTACGGGGGTAATTCAGAATTGATGGAGTAATAGGCGGGTGAGGGACTATTTTGTTAGTGAAGCAGAATTTAGAATCATCACCAGTTTACGACCTAGAAAACGGTTCAGAATCAGTATGGGCAAAGGTGTCTACACATGGAAAATACCACTGTATCCGCTGTTAGTATATGGAACCAGATGCACCATCAGATCACATTATCCTACTAAGAAATCAGCTACTTATGATCAAGTCAAAATATAAAGCGAACCACCTTCCAGATATCCAGATTCTCTGTGACTTTAACTACATGAAAATTGATTGGAAAACAACACTCAGCACAGAACTTGATGCCTCTTTATCACATTCCGTCAGCCAAGCCTTAATTGACATTTTTGATGAATTTAACATGGAACAGCTAGTATCTTTCCCAGCCCGTAAAGGAACCCCTCTAGATTTATTCGCAACAACATTACCCGGTCAATCAAGTAACCTTCACTCACCAGACAAATACAGTGACCACAATGCTGTTATGGTCACCCGTGTCTGCAAAGCCTCTGACAAAAAGAAAACATGTATACATTTCTTTCTATAGTCTAAAGGAGACGATGGCACCATAAGTAGAGATACATTGGAGTTTGCAACAACGAAGTACGGCAATGCTCATGAGAATGGCCGCGATATCGAAACCAATTGGGAACTAATTAAACAGTTTCTAAATGAACCCACCCAAAAAAGGGTCCTAGTAAGCTATCTCGCTTCATCCAATCATTACCCTAGATAACCAACACGTTAAGAGCATTGATTTGGCGCAGGAACAAAACACCAAGCCAGTTTTAAAAGACTGGCAGCCTACACCTAAACGATAGGCAGAAAGCTCTGCGAACGCAAATTACGAAAGAAGTTCGGGATTCCCACAATAACTATGGCGACAATTTGCTCGCTGACAGTGAGATGACTCTAACCCCTTTTGGAAGTATATTAACAACCACAAATCTGACAAAATAGGAATCACGCCACTCAAACGAAGCAGAATGCTCGCGGATACATACCTCAGCAAAGCCTTAACAGCCTATTTACTAGCGTGTTCACCGAAACAACCTTTAGCGAAATACCATACTCAATTCCTAAAACAGGCAAAATGAAAAACATCACCATCATCCCAAATGGAATTAAGAAATTATTAAATGGTTTGAAAACAGCAAAGGTCATGGGGTCAGACGAAATACATCCGCGAGTACTCAAAGAACTGCCAACAGAACTGTCAGACACACTATCATATGTTTTCCAACAGTCCTTAGACAAAGGAGTTATCACAACTGAATGAAGCTCGGCAAACATTTGCCCTTTATATAAAAAAGCGACTATAGATCAGTTTCCCTCACATGCCTTTGCAGTGAGATGCTGGAACACACCATCTGTTCTAACTTAATACGCCAGTTGGAACAAAGATAACATCCTAACTTACAGACAACACGTCTTTCGTAAAGTTCACAGTTGCGACACTCAACCAATTAATGTCATCAATAGTTGGTCTTCATCGATTGATAAATGGAAACATGTGGACATTTTTATTCTCGACTTTGAAAAGGTGTTTGATGCTGTTCCACATGAACTTTTGAAATCTAAATTGCACACATATGGTATGCCAGAACACATACTAACTTGGATTGACTCATTCTTAACAGGTCGCAAACCGGGCGTAGTAGTCAATGGTGTCAGATCAAACGTTGCTGACGTTGTGTCTGGAGTAACTCGTTCCACATAAATGATTTAGTCCAGGACATTTCCTCAGAGATGAAGCTATTCGCTAACGATTACGTATGCTACCTGGAAGTTGAGGACCCCCGAGGACTGCGACGCACGTCAACAAGACATACACATGTTAAGTGACTCCACTACCGCATGGGGAATGCGTTTCCAAAAAGGTGAAATGCAACATGATGAGCCTAACCAGAAGAAAAACACCCACTCAAATGCAACTACACAATCTACACGGAACCAGCCTAAGTTGTGTTTCATCAGTAAAGTACTTAAGCCTCAACCTCGCCAATGGCATAAGCGAGAACAAATACATCATTAAGATCTGAAGCAAATCGCACAGAACCTTAGAATTATTGCGGAGAAATTTCTCATTCCGTTCCCAAGAAATTAGACTTCAAACGTAGCTTGATTGCTAAGACTGATTAGACCAGTTCTGGAACGTGCAAGTACAGGTTGGAACCCTCATCAAATAACTCTACAGGAAAAACTAGGAAATGTGCACAAACTTGCCGCCTAGATTTATCACGTCGCGAACCAGGCACTATGATAAATATAATGGAAACCCTGAAACTACCACCGTTGACAGACAGAAGGAAACAAAACCGCCTTATTTTGTTCTACAAAGGTCTCCAGCAACAAGCAAAGCTATCATTGGACAGTTTACACACCCGAATTCGGTAAACCAAAAACATGCACACCATCCATTTCAACCTAATTTACGCCTTTTAATTGTATCTCAGTACGATAAGGGATTGGACCAAACTATCTCAGGATCTTCTAAGCAGTTCAGAAAACTCGCCCACCAACCCCCGCACCCCCACCCCCACGTTTGTGTCAAATTGTACGGATAGTCCGTAGGTTTTTTCTAGAGATTAGTTATTCGTTTAGCTCACTCCAATGTGTGGATTCTTAATCTACGGTCACACCATGTATTGTGCTAAAATTGGAGCCAAATCAGACCAGTAATCGTTGAGATACAGCTCCGAACAAACAGACAGACAGACAGACAAACAGAGAAACAGACAGACGGACAGACGGGCAGACAGACCGACCGACCGACCGACCGACCGACCGACCGACCGACCGACCGACCGACCGACCGACCGACCGACCGACCGACCGACCGACCGACCGACCGACCGACCGACCGACCGACCGACCAACATACAGACAGACAGACAGACCGACAGACAGACAGAAAGACAGACAGACAGACAGACAGACAGACAGACAGACAGACAGACAGACAGACAGACTGACTGACTGACTGACAGACAGACAGACAGACAGACAGACAGACAGACAGACAGACAGACAGATAACCAGCATGACAGACAGACAGACAGCATGACAGACAGACATACAGACAGACAGACAGACAGCTCGACGGACGGGCAGACAGACAGACAGGCAAGCTCGAATACAATACCCTCTTCCTCTTGTTTGGGCTGGCGGGCGGCCGGGCGAGCCGACGGACGGACAAACAGACGGAAGGACGGACAGACAGACGGACGGCGATGATAAAAATCATTACTTTTAGTGGACAAATAAAAGGGTTGACGAATGGAAGACAACAAGCGATCAAACGAATGGTGATATGCGTTAGCCCTGGTGATTAATCACCTGAACAATAAACTGTTACAAAATAAAAATGAATTCCCCTAAATACTACCTCACCTAATTTATTTAATAAGTATAATTGCGAACTCTAAAATATCACACTGCTTGGCTTTTTTAAATAGATCCACCTTTTTGCATTATCGTGCCGAGATAATTAACGTTGAGTATTTTAAATGCACGGTGTTTTTAAATATATGTAAAGCTAATACGTACTAAACACCTAATCTACATACACAGACATATAACTCATTGGTCGCCTCGACGTTTAATCGTTCAAGTAGTACGCCAGTAAAGCGTGGCAGTATTATCCAATTTAAGATACAGGAAAGCTGTTGAGTATTTTGAAACTAATTTGACTGGACGATGTTGCTATCACAGAATTTCAAAAGATTAATATAATCTTCCTTCGTCATACATAATGTGTGTTTTCTGGTGTGTAGGCAACGATACATTATTAGCTTGAAAACACATTGATTACAGAATAGGGTGAATATAATAGAGTGACCCATGTCTAGCTATGCCTCGCACATTTCTATCTATGACACGCCCATTTCTAGCTATGCTCCGCCCACTTCCTGCTATGGCACGCCCATTTCTAGCTAAGCCCCGCCCACTTCGTACGTGCGTTGTGATCGATTTCTATGCTTTGAGCCCTGAAGTCTCAGAATCGCAAATTCAAGCTAACTATACGCGTAAACAATTGAATATTTTGAAACTAATTTGACTGGGTGCAACAGGGCCCAGTAAAATTAATTTCAAAATAGTCAGCATACTGTTTGTTACATAGTAAATATATCAAAGACATAAGGTTCGCACACTTGCCGGACTATATCAATGTTTATGACGGCGCTAGATACGCCACTATGCAATGCTAGATACGCCACTCTGGGCCAGTCTACAGGTAGAGACGCAATTGAGTATGACGTCATATACCTGAGTGCCAGATCAGATCACTCAATTGACTGCACCAACTGTTATCAGTTAGATTGTATCACAACATATAGTTAATATCGTATCTGTGTATTTATTTTGAAATACAATTTGGTTGCACGTTGAATGTTTGACGCCTGAATAGATGAATTGTAATTTTGAGTTACCTAGTTCATTTGTACTGCGTGAAACGTAAAGCAGATTAATAGGATGTAAAATCTAGAAACTACCCGTTTTTTATGCGCGCTCATAAGCGCGTGTCGGGGTACCTGGTGTATTCCCGTAGAGATGCTAATTCCTTTGTAAACATGTCAAACTTGGACGATATTTTTAGTAACATCGTTTTTGAAAGGGCATGTAGGCATACTGACAAAAGATATACGGTTAACGTAAATGCTTATTTTGAGTCTAAATCAGCGATATGTAAAAATGATAACTGCATAGTTTTTACTCAGAGTTCTCATGTCCCATTAACCACACTTGCGTCAACAGCGCCTCAAAGCGCCCAAAATACTACTTATACCAATTACTCGTTTTAATGGTCAACATTTTTAGACTATTTTTTATAAACTTGCCACTGGAATTTTGGCCGGCTTGACCATCAAAAGGGTAACGTTAAAGAAAATTACGTTTTTGGTTGGCCATTGTCCATTTGAAGACCAAGAAAAGAGCATTTTTGAAGATTTACCACTGGACTGACTGGCTCGGTTACCGAGCCAGTATATCCAGTGGTAAATATTACACATTACTCATCTCTTAGCCTGCACATAGACATGCCACAAGACTACGCATAGCTGCTTTTAGTTGGTTTGAACTAGAAGGTTTGAAGTGTGAAGGGTTTAAGTTGACACGAGCGGGGTTAATGAGAGATACATTAGTATAATATATTAGATGCTTCGTGATTTGGCAGCATCAGTCAGGGCATTGTATGCTTAGTACATTACACATAAATCAACAGATATCTCATATCTCATGCACATGTTTCTTCATTTAACGGGACACGAGAACTTTAAGCAGGGAATCCGATTGTGCTACGGTATACGACACATCTGCGGCTCAGCAGAATAGTCATAATCAAGTGATGAATTCAGTTTCTCCGTCAATCATATGACGTTATAATCAACCACGTCACGTGTAGGCTGGCGCCATAAACAATGGTATCATGCAAGGAGCGATATAGTCTGTCATAAAGATTTAATAGTCCATCAACTTGTACGAATTGTATGGTTTTGATGGACTTACTATTCAATAACCATTCTGTTTAATCTTGAAACTAATTTGACTGGGCATTGTTGCTGCCATAGGCATCAAAAGTGCACAGGCAAAGCAGTTTCAAATATTCAACACCTCGCCTGGATTGGTATTTTGAAAAATGGGATTTGGAGAACTGAGCTGCATAGGGGAGGGGCATAGCTAGAAAGGGACCCCTCTAATGAACTAACTGTTAACGCAGACGATGAATCGACAGGATTGTGGTTATTTAAGAGAGGTGGTAGTACGTCCATCCCTGTAAGCCCACCTCTCTTAAGGAATCACAACGCTGTGTGCTCAAAAGCATGTATACAGTATAGATAGCAAACTCTGCAAAAACGACATGTGAGCCAGGTTTACTATGGTTGAATTCGGGTTCGTTGTCGAGGTACCCAGCTTGCTCCGATCGCTTGTCCGACCGACGAGAGCATAACCGGATTACGGTATCACGTGGTACAAATCATCCGGCTAGAGTAATCCCACGCTGAGCGAGATTATAAGGATGCGCATGCGTAGACATGTAAACAAATATGGCGTCTTTTAATAAGAGTATCGTAACTATGTAACAGTGTTTACATTTCTTTTCACGCCGCCATATTTTAATCCTATTATACTCTTTTGCGGTCGGAAATTACTCTGCTACTGCCCATGTGCTTGTAAAGTACATGATCCCACTTTAGCTGCTTACCTCTTCTTTTTTGGTAAAGAACAAAGCAATTAGAACTACCATGGCGATGAGAATAGCGATCATCAGCGAGGAGTACTACAAAACACAACGTTACATCGTTAACACATATAATCACCAAATTTGGTCACGTGTTTGCTCATTAACCCTACATGAATTTGTTCAGGATACTTTCCTCATAAAAAATATCCATTTGAAAACCAAAAGAAGACACGACGCCTACGACAACATTGGCATGGCAACAACATTGGTAGGCATACGCACAACAGCAACATGAAGACCAGGACATAACAAGGATAACAACAATAAGCAGGACAGTAAACGGGTCATGTCATGACAAGTATTTTGAATATGATTGGACTGGGCATCAATGCCGTCCAATCCAATTATGTTCAAATATTCAACAGCACGATTGATCTTTCTTTTTAGAAATATTCCAAGTTATTTCAGAGCTGTACTGGGTTGGGCGATGTAAGCCATTGCTGTCAGCGACAGTCGATTGAACGATGTATGGCATTGATTACAAAGATAGGTTATTGAACGATGCAATGACAGAGAATCGAACCCAGAACCGGAGAAAGCGTAAAGCATCATACCGGCTCAGCATTTGTGGGCTATGATGCTGGGTGCTTTCGCCGGTCGTAAGTTCGATTCCCCGTCAATGCCAATATACGGTAATGGCACGACTACTTCTATCTAATAACTGAACGATGCAATACAGTAAAAGCGATGGCAACATACTTGACTATTTCATAAAACTTTTAAAATAAATACCCAGATATGATATAGCGAAGAGATTACTAAATGATCGTGATCAAACAACGAACAGATTTCATATATACCTGTAAAATACTTACAATTATCAGAACGCATTTGTTGTGGCAGCACGCGCCGACGCATCCCAGCAACGCGATGGCGAAAATGATGGCACCGAGGATTATCAGCCCAATAGCGACAGCGTGTATTCCTGTGTTAAAACTGTCCAAAATCGTCTAAAACAGAAGACAATAGAGTAATCCAGTGTTAGTCATGAGCCGCCCATCTCTAAATAAGCTCCACCCTGACCCCTCTGAATATCATGCACGATGCACAACATATATTTGTTTACATCGTGTTCACTTGACAATGGGCCTTTCACGTTTTAGCTATGCCCCGCCCATCTCTATTTAAGCGCCGCCCACACCTCGTTCGTGCTGGGATCGCTCGATCTCTGAACTTCCTGACTATCAATTTCCAGTTATTCAATATTTTGAAACTAATTTGACTGGGTGCTGTCGCTGTACATCTGGCAGCAACAGCGCCCAGTCAAATTAGTTTCAAAATAGTCAACACTTATACAGGTAAGTTATTGAATTTTTTGAAACTAATTTGACTGGGCGCTGTCGCTGCATAAGTGGCAGCAAAAGCGACCAGTCAAATTAGTTTCAAAATATTCAACAGCATGTTTATTAAGTTGGAACGACATACAATTCCTAAAACAACACTTAGTCCGTCGTTAATTAAGCGTTCGTGGCGAACATATCTACGTCGTGCATGGCGTAATTGATCGCGACGTCATCCTACACGTCATGTAGTTAATGATGGCATCATATGATTGATTGATAAACTGGAATCATCCATTTATATATTTAAAAAATACATGAACATGCCCCAAAGAGGTAAGCTCAAAATTATGCTTCCAAAAACAAAAACAGAAGCGTATTAGCTAGTACGACTCATGAATCCAATTCCTCACTCAATTATTCACATGACGTCATAATCAACTAGGCGACATGTATGCTGTCGTCAAAATCATGACGTCATGAATGATTCGAATAGTCCCGTCTTTAACGCTTAATAGTTCGACACGGTGTACGAATTGTGTGTTTCGCTATTTAAGAAACGTGCTGTTGAATATTTTGAAACTAATTTGACAGGACGCTGCTGCTGCTGCCTTAGGCAGCCACAGCGCCCAGTCAAATTAGTTTCGGAATATTTAACAGCTTACCTGTACAGCTTTCTGGAAATTGATAGTAAGGTAGTTCAGAGATTGATCGATCCCAAAACAAACGAGGCGTGGGTGGAGCTTAGCTAGTGATGGGTGCGGCATGACTAAAACTGGAAAGGTTCATACAGAAAGATTATTTCTGCTATGTGGCTTTATTCCTGAAAACTAATTGAGCTGTATCGTCTCGCATATAAATACGGAGCTATTCGAAATAGAATTCGCAATCCCAGGGAGGTTTTAGCACTCCTCATTACCCCTCTCAAAAAGAGAGCTATCAGAACGAGCCTGTGTAAAAGAGGTGTCCGCTATAGAGAATGGGTAATTGACGAATCCGATCAGTTACTCAAGTGCATGACGGCAAATAACCAATTGGGTCACATGCAGGCTGACGTCACAGTGATAATTGACAGCAATACTCGGGCATGATGGGGGAAATGTAGGTCAAGTTTACGAATTATATGTTTATGATGCATTTACTAGTAAATACGCATTATGTTGAACATTGTTACACTTATTTATATAGGTGCTATAGGCGTGAGCAGATCTTAGCTAGAAATGGGCGGGGGATAGCTAAAGGTGGGTGCATCCCTTGAGTAGAGCTATGCTCGAGAGGGTGTGGGTATGTTTGGTGCAGTGGGCTCACCTCTTTGGCTCTCTGATCAATCTGTAGCAGCGCGCGTATCCGGTCACCAGCTAACTGCTCAAAGGCAAAGCGCATAATCATACCAAGTACAAACAGCCCCAAACCGGCGACCTGGAACAGAGCAACATGACAGTGTCGGTGTCGGTGCTGGTTCCAGATTCAGTCTTGGTGTCAGTGTTGATGTTGGTGTCAGTGGCAGTGTTGCTGTGAGTGTTGCTGTCAGTGTCGGTATCGGTACCAGTGTTTGTTTTGGTACCAGCGTCGCTGTCAGTATCAGTATATGTGTCGGTATCGGTGTTGGTGTTGGTGTCAGTATCAGGGTTGATGTCTGTGTCGGTGGCAGTGTTGTTGTAAGTGTTGATGTCGCTGTCAGTGCCAGTGTCAATGTAAATATCAGTCTCATCGTCGGTGTTGATATCACTGTATGTGTTAGTGTCAGTACTGGTGTCGGTGTCAGTGTCGATGTCTAAGTTGATGTCGGCGTGAGTGTTAGTGCCAGTGTCACTGTAAGTATCAGTATCACTGTCGGTGTTGATATCGCTATCTGTGTTAGGGTCAGTGGTGACGTCGGTGTCAGTGTTGATGTTGGTGTCCGTGTCCATGTCGGTGTCAGGGTTGAAGGCAGGGTTGATGTCAGTGTCAGTGTCGGTGTCAGTGTCGGTGTCGGTGTTGATGTTAGTGTCAGTGTTGATGTCAGTATTGGTGTTGGTGTCGGTGTCTGTATCGGTGTCCGTGTCGGTGTCGGTGTCGGTGTTGCTTTCCGTGTTTCTGCCAGAGTTACTGTCAGTGTTGCTGTCACTGTTGATGTCAGTGTCGGTATCGGTGCCAGTGATTGTGTTGGTGTCACTATCAGTATCTGTGTTGGTATCGGTTGTGGTGTTGGTGTCAATGTCAGTGTTGATGCCGGTGTCGGTGGCAGTGTTGTTGTAAGTGGTGATCTCGCTGTCAGTGCCAGTGTCAGTGTCAATGTAATTATCAGTACCATTGTCGGTGTTGATATCGGTGTCTGTGTTAGTGTCAGTGTTGATGTCGGTGTCAGTGTCGATGTCAAAGTGTATGTCAGTGGCAGTGGCAGTGTTAGTGTTAGTGTCAGTGTCACTGTATGTAGCAGTATAATTGTCGGGGCTGATATTGCTATCTGTGCGAGTGTCAGTGTTGATGTCGGTGTGAGTGTTGATGACGGTATCGATGTCGGTGTCAGCGTTGATGTCATGGTTGATGTCCGCATCGGTGTCAGTGTCGGTGTCAGTGTCAGTGTCAGTGTCAGTGTCGGTGTCAGTGTTGGTGTTAGTGTTAGTGTCATTGTTGATGTCTGTGTCGGTGTGGGTGTCAGTGTCGATGTCAACGTTGATGTCGTCACCAGTGTTAGTGTCAGTGTCACTGTACGTAGCAGTATCACTGTTTGTGTTGATATCGCTATCTGGGTTAGTGTCAGTGGTGACGTCGGTGTCAGCGTCGATGTCGGTGTCAGTGTCTATGTCGATGTCAATGTTGAAATCAGGGTTGATGTCAGAGTTAGTGTCAGTGTATGTGTCAGTGTCGGTGGCAGTGTCTGTGTCAGTGTCGGTGTCTGTATCGGTGTCGGTGTCGGTGTCTGTGTCTGTGTCGGTGTTGCTGTCAGTGTTCCTGTCAGTGTTACTGTCAGTGTTGCCGTCAGTGTTGATGTCAGTGTCGGTGTCTGTGCCAGTGATTGTGTTGGTGCCAGTGTCGCTGTCTCTATCAGTATGTGAGTTGGTATCGGTGTTGGTGTTGGTGTCAGTGGCAGTATTGATGCCGGTGTCGGTGGCAGTGTTGTTGTAAGTGTTGATCTCGCTGTCAGTGTCAGTGCCAGTGTCAATGTAATTATCAGTATCATTGTCGGTCTTGATATCGCTGTCTGTGTTAGTGTCAATGTTGATCTCGGTGTCAGTGTCGATGCTGGTATCAGTGTCGGTGTTGGTGTCAGAGTTGATGTCAGGGTTGATGCCCGCATTGGTGTCAGTGTGGGTGTCAGTATCAGTGTCAGTGTGGGCGTCAGTGTTGATGTTAGTGTTAGTGGCATTGTTGATATCTATGTCTGTGCCGGTGTCCGTGTTGGTGTCAGTGTCGATGTCAAAGTTGATGTCGGCATCAGTGTTAGTGTCAGTGTCACTGTAAGTAGCAGTATCACTGTTTGTGTTGATATCGCTATCTATGTTGGTGTCAGTGGTGACGTCGGTGTCAGTGTTGATGTCGGTCTCAGTGGCGATGTTCATGTCAATGTTGAAATCAATGTTGATGTCAGGGTTGGTGTCAGTGTCTGTGTCAGTGTCGGTGTCTGTGTCGGTGTCAGTGTCGGTATTGATGTCAGTGTTTCTGCCAGTGTTACTGTCAGTGTTGCTGTCGGTCTCAGTGGCGATGTACATGTCAATGTTGAAATCAATGTTGATGTCAGGGTTGATGTCAGTGTCTGTGTCAGTGTCGGTGTCTGTGTCGGTGTCAGTGTCAATGTCGGTATTGATGTCAGTGTTTCTGCCAGTGTTACTGTCAGTGTTGCTGTCAGTGTTGATGACAGTGTCGGTATCGGTGCCAGTGATTGTGTTGGTGCCAGTGTCGCTGTCAGTATCAGTATCTGTGTCGATATCGGTGTTGGTCTTGGCCTTGGTGTCAGTGTCAGTGTTGCTGCCGGTGTCTGTGGCAGTGTTGTTGTAAGTGTTGATGTCGCTGCCAGTGCCAGTGTCAATGTAATTATCAGTATTATTGTCGGTGTTGATATCACCGTCTGTGTTAGTGTCAGTGCTGATGTCGATGTCAGTGTCGATGTCAAAGTCGATGTCAGTGTCAGTGTTAGTGTTAGTGTTAGTGTTAGTGTTAGTGTTAGTGTTAGTGTTAGTGTTAGTGTTCGTGTTAATGTTAGTGTCGGTGTCAGTGTCAGTGTATGTAGCAGTATCATTGTCGGTGCTGATATCACCATCTGTGTGAGTGTCAGCGGTGATGCCGGTGTCAGTGTTGATGTCGGTGGCAGTGTTGATGTCGGGGCAAGTGTCGGTGTCGGTATCAGAGTTGATGTCATGGTTGATGTCAGGGTTGATGTCAGTGTCGGTGTCAGTGTCAGTGTCGGTGTCGGTGTCAGTCCTGATGTTAGTGTTGGTGTCATTGTTGATGTCGGTGTCAGTGTCGGTGTCGGTGTCAGTGTCAGTGTCAGTGTCAGTGTCAGTGTCAGTGTCAGTGGTGATGTCATTGTCAGTGTCGGTTTCAGTGTTGATGCCGGTGTCAGTGTTAATATCAGTGTCAGTGTCTGTGTCAGTGTTGATGTCTATGGCCATGCTAGTTTCAGTGTCTGTGTTGGTGCCAGTTTTGGTGGCGGTGTCAGTGAGAGTCTCCGTAACGCCTCTCTCTCTCTCTCCCTCTTCATCTCTATCACCCACCCCCCACCTCTCTCTCTCTCTCTCTCTCTATCTCTCTCCATCTCCTTATTGTCTCTATACGTTATCTACCCCGCAATCTTTCGTAATTTCGCCATAGATGGAAACATAACAATAGATATAATCAGTAATTCAGGACATATCCACTCATGACTGCATTCACAGATATCATATTCCTCATACACTTAATCTTAAACACTTAAACTACTGCTAATAATTATGACTTACGATGAAGAGCATGTTGATGAAGATGAGGACCATCATCGGTACCTTGTCGCCTGTACTGCGCATCTTGTTGATAATCATCCTGATATTGACCTCGCACACAGGTTCCTAAACAGCATAAACAATTCTTATTCCGTGTGCTACAGTGGCTTCATTCAGCTCTGTATACACTCCCTGTTCATTTGCTGATAATCTTTTTCTGAAAATTGTCTATGTCTCAGCTCAACTGTATTATACTCCCACGAGTGTGTTGGTTTCAGACTATACGTAGTATTTCCATGGCTGGTACTGGTTGTTGAGATACGTGTAAATCCTATAACCTGCCAATGAACGTAACGTCACCACATATCATGTGATTACGATGTAAGAGAGTGAAATCCATAAGTAAATTGAAGGATCCAGCTTTAGCTATGCCCCGTCCATCTCTAGCTATGCCACACCCATCTTTAGCTAAGCTCCAGCCAACCTTCGGCCGCAGTGAAATCGATGGAATCCCTGAACTCTCTGAATCTCAATATTTTGAAAACTATGCAGGTAAGCTGTTGAATATTTGAAACTAATTTGAGTGTGTGCTGTTACTGCCTATGGCAGCAACAGCTGCCAGTTAAATTAGTTTCCAAATATTTAACATAATATTTATTAAATCGTTACGACATACATCGGTACAACACCACGTAGTTAAGCGTTCATGACGAACTTATCTACGTCACTCATGACGTAATTGTTTAGGACGTCATCCTACACGTCACGTAGTTTCTTATGACGTCATATGATTGATGGAGCCTCCATAACAGTGTCGTTGTTTAGTCGCTCATTCACTACTAATACTACTACTACTACTACTACTACTACTACTACTACTACTACTACTACTACTACTACTACTACTACTACTACTACTACTACCACCACCACAACTTCAACTACAACACCTACTACTACTACTACTACTACTACTACTACTACTACTACTACTGCTACTACTACTACGACTACGACTACAACAACTACTACTACTACTACTACTACTACTACTACTACTACTACCACCACCACTACCACTACTACTACTACTACTACTACTACTACTACTACTACTTCTACTGCTACTGCTACTACTAGATTAAGAACTATACCGCGTAGACATAGGTACCTAACATACACAATCACAACTGTTACGTCACGACAACATACTATGTTAGATAGTGGATAACGTCCTTTATCAAACCCAAATTTCTAAACAGTCTATTAAATGTTTTTTTATTGGGCAAATATAACTAAACAAAACACCAAATACAATTGTACTTGTTTCCCGTGATCTTTTAGTTTTTGCTCCAAATGAAAATTGAATGAGATATCGACTAAGACCGCAAACCTATATTCATGATATTCAGGGCTAAGTAAGCGTGAGTGGCATGGCTATTAATAGACATGCATAATTACACACTATGCATATATCCCAATCAACGTGAACATAACTCGGTGTTTTTATTGAGTAATTTATACAGTAGGCTGGAATAATCACAACAGTCCTAAATATGTTGAAAGTAAATTGATTGAAATACGTTGCTGTCGAGTGGGGTAACGATTTTCAGACAATTTGTTTTCATAATAATCAGCATATTTTAATTCGTGTTTCCGCGTTTTGAAACTGGGGCTCCTGGAAATCAGATTGGACAGTGGTTGGTGGGTTGGTATTTTCGTCACGCGATCTACAAGCTAATATGATTAATTTCTAAGGCCTACATTAAAGGCGCATATTCGCAGCTGAATGCCCGAAAATAAAATTGTTAAAATTGTAAACTCAAGCGATAGTGTATGGTGTCATGTAACTGGCAATGCATTACATTCTTTATTATGCAAATCATCTTGGTGACTATTTTGGGGATAATTCGATTGGAAGTTGTCATTGCCTATGGCAGTAACGGCTTCCGGTCAAGTTGGTCTCAGAATAGCCACCAGCTTACTTGTATGATTGTTTTCATATCATATTGCCAAATTATATGTGACACCGCTATGACTGAGCGTATTGACCAAGGCAGATACGCGAGTTTTTCCTTCTGATTGGTTGAAAAGTAAGGCATGGCAGCCACCATAGGCGATGCAAATGTACCAACGTTTAAACTACTCAAGCCTGAATAGCTTTCTTTAGCGGCATTATAATAAGCTTAATATTATATTATAGTTTACGAATGACGTGTTAAATCAGCTGAACAACTATTATATGAAGCTAGTTCTCCTGTAATACTGCCTGAAACACTGCAGGGGCAAGTGGCCCAAAATAGTTAATAAATTGATTATTGTTGTTATCATTATTATGTAAGCGATCTCACTGTCGTAGCCCTCGTCGGCAGCGCGGCGGAGATGGTATGATAATAATAATAATAATAATAATAATAATAATAATAATAATAATAATAATAATAATAATAATAATAATAATATTGTATTTCTACCGCCATTGCCAATGTACAAATAATCCTCATATGTCACGGCCTGAGTGTAATAAGGAAAATACGAAAAATACGTTAGAGGCTTAAGCCGTGTTCTCACTGGAGAGTTATTCGGGAATAACGCCATACCTCAGCATCGTGTTACGCCGGATAAGTCTCTAGTGAGAACACGGCCTTAAATTGTGTGTCCAGAGCCGTGTTCTCACCGGAGAGTTAATCCGGAATAACGCCATACCTCAGAACTGCACTACCCCTGTTAAGGCTCTAGTGAGAACACGGCCTGGGTCAGTGTTCTCACTAGAGAGTTACTCGGGAATAACGGCATACTTTAGTCCTGATTAATAAATGTAATGAAACGAAATAAATGTTAACACATGATGATTTAATTCCGTAAGACTTAATAAAATAATCTTAGTTGTGAATTTGGATTAGGGACTCGCGCGGCTAATTCAATTTCACAACTTAGAAATGGTATTAACCTATTGACTGAAATCACCAGATGTTAAGATGTATTTCGTTGCATCACATTAAGCCACTAATAGTATTAGTATACAATTGTAACAATTTTATTTTTAAGCATTCTGGTGTGAATTTGCACCTCTAATTTTCAGCTCTTTTGTTTTAGAACAGTCAGCACATTGTAGTATGATAACTATCCGTGTTCATACCCTTGCCTCGGAAGGGGTGGACGGTATTAGGGCATTTATTGGATTCGGGTATGTATGTGTGTGTGTCCGGAGCTGTATAAAAAAAACCCTGATGATAAAATCTATCTAAAACCGCGAAGTAGGATTACCCTCTGCGATGCGGATAAGAAAACGTACTCCGATCCGATTTGTCCCAGACTTTTAACATAAGACAGGAGGTAACCGTACAATGCGATTACACAATGCAGGATTCCGGTGTATCCTTCAATCATATGACGTCATAAGCAACTACGTGACGTGTCGGCTGACATCCTGATGACTTACATCATGAATGGCGTAGCTAAGTTTGCGACAAATGCTTAATTGATGGCGGACTAAGCGTTGTTGTGCGAATTTTATGTTTTTACTATTTAATAACCATTCTGGCATTTTGAAACTAATTTCACTGTGCGCTGTTTCTGCCATCAAAATAGTCAACGGCTTACATGTATCAGGGGTCGAAAATTAGAAAACTATTGTGTTGCGCCCCGCTAGGGGAGGGGTTGGGGTGGGATGGTGGGGGGGGGGTGGTAGGGGCGGCAAGTACGCCATGTAAATTAGGTTGCCCGACTGTATTTCCAGGTTGCCCCATTTCTGTAAATTTAATGCTGTTGAAAATATGTTTTGTTGTAAGCTTTATAGACTACAGAATCATTGTGAATACCAACTCGAACATTTAACCCTTTAACGCGTATATCAGCCAAAAATTACTTCTGCAGTGGTCTTGAGAAATGTCCATTTGCGGACAAAGAGATAGTGTACGGTGTCATGTAAGTGTCAATGCATTACATTCTTTATTGTGTAAATCATCTTGTTGAATACTTTGGGGATAATTTGATTAGAAGTTGTTATTGCCTATGGCACTAACAGCTTCCGGCTAAATTAATTTCAACATATTCATCAGCTTACTTGTATGATTGTTTTATATCACATTGTCAAACTATATGTGGCACCACTATGACTGAGCATATAGACCGAGGCAGATACGCTAGTTTTTCCTTCTGATTGGGTGAAAAGTAAGGCATGACAGCCACCATAGGCTTTAGAAATGTAACAACGTTTAGCTATTCAAGCCTGAATAACTTTCTTTAGCGGCATGATACTAAGCTTATTATTATATTATAGTTTATGAATGACGTGTTAGATCAGCTGAACAACTATTATGATATGAAGTTAGTTCTCCTTTAATACTGCTTGAAACACTGCAAGGGCAAGTAGCCCAGAATAGAATAATAACTTCATTATTGTTGCTATCATTATTATGTATGCGGTCCAACTGTCGTAGCCCTCATCGGCAGCGCGGCGGAGATGGTGTAATAATAATAATAATAATAATAATAATAATAATAATAATAATAATTATAAAAATAGTAATAATAATAATAATAATAATAATAAAAATAATAATAATAATACTAATAATACTCTATTTCTACCGCCATTGCCAATGTACAAATAATCCACATATGCCGTTGTCACGGCCTGAGTGTAATAAAGAAAATACGAACAAAATACGAAGAGGACTATTTTTTATATTTACCACTGCAATGACTGGCTCGATAACCGAGCCAGTCATTTCAGTGGTAAATTTAAAAAATAGTCTTATTTTGTTCTGCAAATGGATATTTTCTATGAGAAAATAGAAATTTTCTTGAACAGATTTGAGTGTTAACGGGTTAACAGACTAAATAAATACTCACCATTAGTACTTATGCAGGCTTTGAAAATAACAAATTTTCTAGGTTGGGCCAACCCCCCCCCCCACCCCCACCCCAACCCAACACGCACCCCAACCCCGCCCCACCCCGGCCACCAGTGTGTTAAAATGCGGTTGCCCTGCGGTAAAATGTAGTTGCCCAGGACCACAGGAACGTGTGATTTGCGTGACTCAGATTCAGATTCAGATTGATTTATTGCTCCCAGATCATACATGTGATACATGGGGTATAACCATTATACAATTTATATAGTGGCAAGACAGTTTACATATTATTTATATATCTCTATAGATTAACTGCTAACAATAAAAGGGATGATCTAGATTTACTACAGTGCTGTGATTGCTTCTTTTCAGGCAAGATATGTTCATGGTAACCATTTTTTCGTTCACAATTTCACTTTGTTTTCGGGGTTTTTACCTGCACGGGTTGTTTGTTGGCCGTGTGTATGCGACAGCTTCATCCTTTTTAGAAATGTGTAATAATCGCATTTATTAGTCGGCAAATCTTATATGGTACTTTGTGTTATTGCCAGTGAATAACTGGAAGAATTTATAATAATTTGGTCTCTTACGGTAGTATTTAGGTAGTGTTTCTAGTGACCTGTGTATAGTTTTCTAGAAATTGATATTCAAAGGGTGAAGGTGTCGATAGATCCTAACACGGGCAACTCTTGGGTGGAGCTTAGCTAGGGGTGGGGGGGGGGGGCAGGCACGGCTAAAGCTGAATTCCTACATTACGGTCACGACCAGAACAATCTGGGAACTTTTTCTAAAATGTGAAATAAACTAGAGGGGGGGGGGGCGTGTTCGCTTATGTATTGATTAATTGTTGTAAATCTTGTATAGGACTATGTCCGTACATTGGCTGGCCTATCCATAAGTATTTTTAAATGTGTTGTTCAAGCCGCATGTGTTGAAACTGTAGACCAAGACGCGTCTTCAAAATTGTGTTACACGCGATAAAGACAGACATTGACCGCTGAATGTTTGAAAAATGTAAACTTTTTAAAACTCTATACCGGGTACTTATAATATGTACCTCGATGTAATGAAACACAATACATCTTACCATATGGCGATTTCATTATGCGGCAATTAATATAATCATTAGTGGCTAAGTTGAATTAAAGATCCGTGTATGTCTATAATTCAATTTTGCGACTTTAAACATTAAATTGCGTTATACGGAATAAAATCATCATACACACATGTGAAGATTTGTTTTGTTTAATTACATCAGCGTGCATAAGTTTTGCGTATAAAATGTTAATAATTTTAATGTCAAGAATTCTGCTTGGTAGATAGAAAATGCATATAATGTGATAAGGATGATATTGGTGATGAATTCCACTACATATTCATTTGTGACTACTTCGCGGAAAATCGGAAATCAACAATTCCCGAATATTACTATCCGCGGCCAAATTATTTCGAATTTAAACAATTACGTGGAACAAATAAACTACGCTTACTACAGAAATTATGTTCTCTTATTCGGAGAATCCTTGCAGAATTTAACGGAAAATAAATGATTTCCATCGATAGTCCTGCACGCTATGCTTATTTTGCGATGCTTATCACGTCAACACCAGACTTATATTGTATAACCTTCTAAATAATAATAATAATAATAATAATAATAATAATAATAATAATAATAATAAATGAATGGTAACACTGACAAAAATAAAAATAATAATAGTAATAATAATAATAATAATAATAACAAAAATAATAATAATAATAATAATAATAATAATAATAATAATAATATGCAACATGATAAACGCTTGTCCACCACAATATGATGCAAATCTCATGTAACCCACATAGGGGGGGGGGGGGGGGGGCTACTTGTGATAGTCTTGCTGTAAATAAATTGAATTGAATTGCAGTGAATATGGACCTTGTTTAAGCCCGCGTGTATTAACTTCGTTCTTTAATGATCAAGACCGCAAAAAACGGACTATATAGTGGTTTTGATGAATGCCCATTTGTTCATCCAAGAAAATATGATTTTTTGAAAATTTACCACTGGAATGACTGGCTCGGTTACCGAGCTAGTCACACCAGTGGTAAATTTTCAAAAATAGTCTTCTCTCAGCCGACAAATAGACACAAGCTAAGAAAAAACTGATATTCTTGACCATTGTCATGGTCAAGCCAACAAAAGACCCGCACCTGTAGCGGTCTTGAGGATAGTCTATTCGCACGACAACAGAAAGTTATTTTTCAAAATTTTATTGTAAAAATTTTTATTTTCTGGAAAAAATCTTGAGCATTAAAGGGTTAATTTATATAAGTAGAATTTTGGGCGCTTTGAGGCGCTGTTGACACACGAGGGGTTAAGTTCATTTATTTGTTTAATTTTGCATTTCTATGTATGTACTGAGTGGAATCTGAAGGGCTTAACACATTCACCAGGCCCGTCAAATTTGATAACATCTGCTCATGTTGACCAAAACAAACATTTGGTCGAAAATTTGAAGTCAGTTTTCTGAAATCGATTCTGAAGCGTTGGACTTCACCGACTATGTGTTCCTTAGGCCGTGGTCTCGCTAGAGATGCACTCTTGAGTAACGCAATACGTGATTAAATCTCTTCATAAACCGCCGTATGGAGAGGTGGGGTGGGTGATGGAGTGGGGTAGTGGTTCAGGGCAAAAAACCCGCAGCTATTTAAAGGTGGTGACGTGTGGCGTTATTCTGGGTTACCTCTATAGTGAGACCACTGTCTTACTTCAAAACAAGTTTGTCTTATCCACGATATTGATTTTTTTAAATAATTGTTTTCAAAGCTGTTGCTATTGCGAGAGCAAAATCATTCAGTAACATATTTTCAAAAATAGCATGAATTGTGGGTACACAGTTTCTTTCACATAATACACATAGCTTACCAATTTTATTGTTTATGCCGATATGAGTGAACAAACAAGGACTAACTTAGCTTACAGGAAATACGTGCATTGGGAGTCAGTCAGTTATGTTTCCTTATTTATACGTTAGTCATTGTCGGATTAGTTAAGCGTGACTATTTTAGATTGGGCTCGACTTAAACATGCATAAATATAGCTAATTATGATAAAATATGTGAGCGTAATTGAGCGCGTGCCCAGCAGAGCGTAAATTATACGTTATTAGTCATTGGTATTGTTGTCAAACAGCGCTACGTAGGCCGATATGTAGCAATTTTATGTTAGTAAATCAATTACCATTATTACATACGCGCGTGCGTGCATACGTGCGCGTGCGTGCATACGTGCGCGTGCATGCATGCGTGTGTGCGCACATGTGTACGTACGCGCGTGAGTGCGCGATTGCGGGAGGTGGGCGAGGGTGCGTGCGTGCATGCGGGCAGGCGGGCGTGAGACCGGGTATGATTTGCTGGAGTGTGGTCCGGATATTGTTTTATGCCGTACTCCGTACCTATATTATACAACAGATCAAACGACGTATTAACTCGTTGGCGACCTAGGACATTTCTGCGACAAAGGCCGCGCGTTCTACATTTTGTCGGCTTAATCATGCTGGATTTATCCAGGTATACACTTGTCGATCGATGCTAAAGCGCAGGTATAAAATCAGCTAGATTATACAATTTATTGTACGAGCCATAGGCATGTTGTTGTAGATATTAGAATATGTGTCACGTGGACATCTTAGCTGGTCATGAAGACCCCTTTTCAAGCAGATGGATTATGATGCAAGGAATAAGCAGTTGAAGATTTTGGTGCCGATTTGACTGACAGTTGTTGCTGCTATGGCAGCAATAGGTTTTATGCCGAGTCACTATCAAAATACCTTAACTGCTTACCTGTATGATTGCCTACCAGCACTTTAAAGGGAAATGCATTGTTATCCCCATTACTTATTCGGCATTGGACTTTATTTATAAACTGTTGATCATCCCACACACTTAATCTCTGACCCCCACTGCGGAAGGCCCTGAGTCCCCATCCTACCCACATGTGAAGTAAAGGGACCCCCTCCCCCCTCCCACCCCACTTACACTGCATCCAACACTTACACCCGCCAACAACAGTTCATTAGGCAGCAACAGGCACAGCATACACCCCTAGCAACATCATAATTTTTTACTTTTTTCAGTTTTAATGCCTGTTTATAGCAACCCTTCGGGGGAGCAACGCAACCCTTCGGGGAAGCACCTCCCAGAGTGAGTCATGGCCCAAATACATCTCGGTGGAAGCGGCCAATAAAACCAACTAAACAAACAAACAAAACAATACATTTAGGGGAGATCACTCCAATCCACTTACCGCACACTGACACGTTATTGAATTACTTCCCTTGAGAAGACAATGCGTGTACAGATCAGGGAGTTTTCCCCCAACGCGAGTGATAGTGAAAGGTTATAACGAAATGAAGTGAAGAAATGTTTATTCAAATGTATTTGTCTGTTTTACATTCATAAGACTATTGATGAGAATGAAGCTCGCTAGGCTAAAACAATATAAGTACTCGCGGTGTTATTGTGGAGCTTGGCTCATGCGTGGTCTAGTAGAAAAATCCACTTTCGATTCGTATTGCATTCTGGCAACCTCTGTTTGGTCGATACATGATGTACAGCCAGTAGCTTCATGATCTAATGGTTTAATTAGTCAAATATCAACTGCTATTAAATTGCCTACCTTTAAGGTCCGTATGCCAACACAATTTTAAGAGCCATGTATATAATATAGATGGAATACAATCAAAATCTGTCTCGCACATATAAATAGTGAAGCAATAAACGAGAAATGCTAATTTGAAAATACATAAACCGTTAATTCGGATTTCAACGTGTTCAATTGCGGCAATCTGGTAATCGATACACCACTTGCTTCTACGTCAACCAAGCTACGGCTAACATAGCTCTGCACATGAATTAATAGTAAACAACGCAGTATCAAAACCGCCCAGTCAAATTAGTTTCACAATAACATGTTTATTAAATAGTACTGACATACAATTTGTACAACCGGACGGACTATTAAGCGTTTAAGACTGTCTAAATCGAGTCAGTCATGACGTAATTGATTGTGACGTCATCATACACGTCACGTACATGATTATGACGTCTTATGCTTGATGAATAAACTGGGTTCCACCACTGTGCCCATCAACACCGAAGAACAAGTCAGCCCTTTGATTGAAAGATCTTTATCTAGAGAGAGAATGACACCCAAACCATGACTCATCTCTCTCATGTCATTTTCAAATATGCCCATGCAAAATCACACATACCAATCATAACTGTGTGGTTCTTGCTGTATTACGGTTATTGAATGGCTGATTATGGATGAGCATCTTATTAATCTGTTGCCTCACCGGAAAAGTCCTGTGGCATTGGTGCGGTAGAAGCGTATGTGGGTTATGACGGCTGGGGCTTCCGCTGGTTGTGGGTTCGAATCCCCCTCAATGCCAAATACCGTAACGCCACGAATAAGTAAGTATAGTGGCTGTAAAATGCGCTCCACTGTGTGTCAGAAACCCGCATTGTAAAAGCCTTACCGGCATAGTAGGAGTTCTGCCAGGCGGAGTTGGTGTGGTGGAAACGTGTGTGGGCTATGATGCTTGGCGCGTTCATGGGTTGTGGGTTAGATTCCCGGTAAATGCCAAACACAGTAATGTTACGGCACTCTTGTGTATCTTTGTATATATGATTCATGGAACACCTCAGACCATTTTCTTCTTCAATTAAATTATAGCACCTGCCCAAGACACAACACAGCTCGCATAACAAATATTGACTCACTCTGCTTATCAAAGTTAATAGCAAAGTAGTGTGAGTCAGTAAACGTGCTCAAATGCAACTGCAAGAAAAGTGTGGCCTGCTCAACTCTACCTGCGCTAAGAAGTTACCGTCACCAAATCTCAGGTGTATCTTCGGAAGAGAGACCATGTACCAGAAGCAGCCATCTTCCAACTTCGTTAACTATTAGCTAGATAATTGGAAGAGAACCCGCGTATCAAACCAAACACCCAACCACACACGCCACGCCCAGGAACTTAGAATACCGTATGGACTTTGAGGAGCGAACGTAGATTGGAGCTCACCGCGTGTGAGGGCGAGTTATTTCCCAGTATGTTGCGGCTAAGCGTGGATGTCACACGGTAGAGAATGACCGGAGGTCGGTTTTAATGACGGCAATAGCAGCGATGAAATTGATGCGTCATCTTCAGACAGAAACAGTGACTAATTGATAAGCAATGTGTTCGAATACAAAGATATGAACATGTGTTGTATGGTATGTAAAGGACACGGATAGCGGCCGCCTCCCTGTGGGTGAAAGCTGACAAAACATGTCCATATGTGGTAAAGACAAGAGGTGTCAGTGTGATACCAAACATACCTTCATCAGTGATGGTCCATGCACCCAAATATTCAGCTCCCATTAAATCCCGCATCCTTACTTAACTCTCATTCTGGTCTAATAATGGTCCTTCTGGAGAATCGGTTGACGTACCTAAATGGGCCTTTCCATTTTAGCTCTGCCGCGCCCATCTCTATTTATGCTCCATCCACACTTCGCCGTGTTGGGATTGATCGATCCCCGAATGCCATAACTATCAATTTCCTGAAAATTATACAGGTAAGCTGTTGAATATTTTGTAACTAATTTGACTGGGTGCAGTTATTGCAGATGGCAGCGATAGCGTCCAGTCAAATTGGTTACACAATTATTCAATAGCATAAGTAGTAGAAGGTAAAGATATACAATTCGTACAACACTGCATAGTCCGTCTTCATATATGCCTCCGTGACGTAATCATCGACGTCATGCATGGCATCATTCATTATGATGTCATTGTACACGTCGCGTAGTTGATTATGCCGACATATGCTGGATTGATAAAGTGGAAGGTATATTGTGGTTTATAATAGCGTCATCATTTCTTATTGACCAAACATAAATGGTATTTTAATTTTCAATCAAGCTGGACCACGAACTGTGTCATACCTATATCGGCCTATTGACATATGCAGCTATAAATTCATACTATACTATTGTAGATATTAGTAACGAGACATAGGAAATAATAATTATAAACTCTCTCTCTCTCTCTCTCTCTCTCTCTCTCTCTCTCCACCCCATCCGGATCAGTCAGGGGAGATAACTCTTGTTGCTTTAGACACCAGCTCAGCGCAGAGCTTTCTCTCCATCCAAGCTCTCTGTCAGGCTGGCCAGCTGTCAGCCAATCAGATGAACGGTGTCGGCCTTTACAGTCACATGTGAATAAACCGCAAAATGTTATATATTTGTTTTAAAATGAGTTTATTATTTATTTATTAATTATTTATTCTGCAAGACTCTCGAGACAATTATGCACGCGTTTTCCACTGAAAAAATATTCTTGTCACGTTCGAGATAGAAATACCGTCTCGTACAGGTCGTAATTGCCAGTCTGTTCCGGTCGTAATGAATCAGCGGGAATCCAATGTTATGCTTATCTGAGACTAGATCTCGGACGCGTATTGGAGCTAAGAAATAAACTAACATATGTACAGAACAGAATAAAATGTAGTAAAATTTAATATTTTGAAAAAAAAAATGATTTGAAGCCATTGCTGCCTAAGGGTAGAGATGGAAGAATCCGGTTTTAGCTGTGCGCCGCCAATCTTTAACTAAGCTCTACACGCACTTCGCCCGTGCTGGTATCGCTCGATCACTGAACTACCTGACTATCAATTACCAGACAACTATACAGGTAATTAGTTTCAAAATATCCGACAACATGTTTATTAAATAGTAAAGATATACAATTCGTGAAACTAAATTTAGTCCATGGCAGCAACAGCTCCCAGTCAAATTAGTTTCAAAATGTTCAACAGCGTGTTGATTAAATGGTAAAGATACACCATTCGTACAACGACGTTTAGTCCATCATCAATTAAGCACTCGTGACGAACTGAACTACGTGATGCATAGCGTAATTTACTATGAGGCCATCCTACGCGTTATATACTAGACTATGCCGTCATATGATTAATGGATAAACTGGAATCCGCAATTACTTCCAATCAAATTAAGTGCAAAATAACCAATATAACATTTCGTACATCGTATTCAAAATTGTACTAACTAACATATTTCTGCGTTTGATTTGAAAACAACTTAGATTATCTCTTGGCTGTACTGTATATTATATACGCAAACATGGTCGTATTAAGCGTCCGGATACGTGACATCATTCCCGATTCCCGATATCAGGTTTCGAATACACGTCGACGAGTATAGCCTATTAATCTCAGATACCACACAGTATTTCTGATAACAACAGCAATATCCCGCTTAGTCATTGCTTGTCCAAGGCCTTCCAATTAAAGCAGCGTAGAAATGTCCGAAGAATGTTACAAAAACCTAGTTTTTATGGAGAGAATATGTACATAAAAATAAGTCTGAAACGATGCGCATGTTTTCGTCGATTTATACACATTGTCAAGGATCCGCCTTACCTACAAGCACCGCCCCCGCCCCGCCACATACAGCCCCACCACCACCACCACCACCCCACCCCTCACACGCGCACACATAACACACACGCACGCACATACACACACGCACGCACGAACATACGCACGAACATACGCACGCACGAACATACGCACGCACGCACGCACGCACGCACGCACGCACGCACGCACGCACGCACGCACGCACGCACGCACGCACGCACGCACGCACGCACGCACGCACGCACGCACGCACGCACGCACGCACGCACGCACGCACGCACGCACGCACGCACGCAGACACGCACACATACATACTTCCATATGCACACGCACGCACACACGCACGCGCGCGCGCGCACGCACGCACACATTCACACTTAACGATCAATCATTAATACATTTATCTCGATGACATACCATATATTATGCTGTCCGCATACACCACAATAAAAATACTCATTACAATTGCATTATATATGAAATAACATTAAAAGTATTAAACTGAAATTAAACTAACATTACGTTATAAGAATTGATAAAATGAGTTATTATCCGCTATGAACTTAGATTCTCTCAAAGCCACGGTTTCAAGACAACAAACATAATTGATGGATTCGATATATTGCTCAAGTATCGAACGTCATACTCAATTACGTCATATGTAGGCTGACGTCACAATACATTGTGACGAATCAAGGTCCGGCATGAACATTGGCATTTCCGTCAAGTGTACGAATTGTATGTCGACTATTTAATAAATATTATGTTGATATTCTGAAACTAGTTTAACTGGACGTTCGTAATGCTATAGGCAGCAGCACCATCCAGTCAAATTCGTCTCACAGTATTCAACAGCTTACCTGTATAGTTATCGTGGAATTGGGATTCTCGGAATTCAGGATTCAAAGTATATACATTGATTCTACAATGGCGGGTAATGTGGGCGGAGCTTAGCGAGAAATGGGAGGGGCATGGATATTAATGAATCCTTATATAGCGCATACGTCATTAACCTTAAATTTAACTGTGGATAGATTCTCGAAAAGATATGTTGACTTCAAATTTGATCAGACCTTTGAATTAACGTATGTTGAAGATGATGTCATTGTTTGTGTGTGTATATGTGTGTAACTCCTGGTGTGTCAACTGCGCTTCGAAGCGCTCAAAAGACGACTTTTATCAATTAAGTCTTTACTTTGTCTAGAGTTTTCAAGCAAATTGAAATTTTGGCTTAGTGAATGATCATTTTCTGGCTAAGTGAATACTGTTTTTTGTCACTTTATAACTAGAATTTAGGAACATAATTTTTAAGAGGTGTTTTTGAACGGTTTGGAGATTTAACATGTAATGGTCAAGAAAATCAAATTCTTTGTTTAGTCAGTGTCCATTTGCAGGCCCAGAGAGGACTATTTTTGAAAGAATTATCACTAAAATGACTGGCTGGGTAACCGATCCAGTCATTCCAGTTGTAAATTATCAAAAATAGTGTTCTCTTAGCCTGAAAATAGGCAGTCCTCACGACAACAGCAGAGCAAGCATTGGCCGGTTTTACCATTATAAACAAAGGTTGACACAATAGGGGTTAAAGAAAACGTTATATATTTGAATTTTCCAGAGTAAGAATATGTTTTGGTTGATTCGTTCCGTGACACATCTTCCTAATCCGCCTTATTAATCCTGTCATCGGCTGAGCTAAGGGAGGAATACAGTCACGTTTAGCCTTGGCTCACACCTCATTAGCTAAGAGATCCAGCCGCACTTTGCCCGTGTTTGTCTCGATCGCTCCCTGCACTCCCTGTATCTCAATGCACTTTTCCATTTTTAGCCATGCCCTGCCCATCTCTAGCTACGCTCCACCCACACCTCGCTTGTGTTGTGATAGATCAATCTCTGAACTCCCTGACTATCAGTTTCTAGAAAACTATACAGCTAAGTTATTGAATATTTTGGAATTAGTTTGACTGGACGCTCCTGCTGCCTATGGCAGCAACAGCGTCCAGTCAAATTAGTTTCAAAATATTCAACATCATGTTTATTAAATAGTAGAGACTTACAATTCGCACAATGTGTCGGACTATTAAGAGTTAAAGACGGGACAAATATAATCATCTATGACGTCATCCTATACGCCGCTTAGCTGATTACCGTAGTAATAGACGCAGTGTAACCCTCCCGCTGGTCGGTCGATCACAGGGTTTTCTGCACATATAACCTGTAGTAGTATAAATTTTGAAAGAAAACTCATGGAAATAATATTGTAGCGAGCAAAAGAATAGCGAAAATAGTGAAAAATCATCCGCAATGGGATATATATATATATATATATATATATATATATATATATATATATATATATATATATATATATATATATATATATATATATATATATATATATATATATATATATATATATATATATATATATATATATATATATATATATATATATATATATATATATATATATATATATATATATATATATATATATATATATATACTTGGGGGCTAATGGATGGTTCAGACAGAACGGCGTTGTTCTGTCTGAGCCAGCCATTAACCCCAAAGTTTTAGACCAGAGAGGAGGATAGCGCTCTCAAAGAAGTACCGGCATGCAACCATTTTTTTAAAAGTTCTTTGTCGAAAATCTTTAGCAATGGGGGTCTGAGTCCCGTAAATCGTAATGAAATCCTATTCACGGGCTCATATACGCCACCATTCTGTCCGAATCGGCTATTACCCCAATCTTTATACCAGACAGGCCGATATAGTTCTCAAAGAGTTCTATATCGAAAATATTTCGCAATGGAGGGCATCATGGGCTCATATACCCGCACCATATTGTCCGAACCAATAAATTATCCCAAATTTTAGGCCAGACTGGTCGATAGAGCTCCCAAAGATCTAGCTGCATGCAACATTTTTTTATAGTTCTAAATCGAAGCTCTTACGCAATACGTGATTGTGTATGCTATGTCCAAAGGTGTCGAATGCCTTTCAGATAAACATTCGGCACATTCGGATATTACACGGCACTAATAGAGGTAGTGCAAATCTCGCTCTAGTCGGCCGCCCACGGAGTACAATAGTTTGCATCCACGAAGTTATAGGGTTGGCGTCTATAGAATGCTCTGATTTCAGATCTCATTCCTGCCATATCTGGGCTGGTTTTTATTTCAGCCCCTTATTGGTAACTTCGTTAGTTTTACATTGGTACGCATTTATAGCCCTGGGTGGGAAGAGGCAACGAGGAGTGGAGGCGATTGTCTATGATCGCCAGCCGACCGACAAGAGCCTCGGTCTGAATCCTTCGCGCCGAAAATCTTTTGAGATTTTGTGGACAAGCGATGATTGTGGAACGTGTGGCGCCAGTATGTAGTCTTACATTGAGAAACTGTCTAGGTAGTTTAAAGATAGGTTTCAAGTTTGACTTTAAGTTGGTGCTTTCTATGGTAGCTCCAGCTTTCAGATAAATTATTTTCAATATATCCATCCGCATTTTGACACAGACGTAACTAATTTATTATATTTTGTCGTAGTAGTAGTAGTAGTAGTAGTAGTAGTAGTAGTAGTAGTAGTAGTAGTAGTAGTAGTAGTAGTAGTAGTAGTAGTAGTAGTAGTGGTAGTAGTAGAGTAGTAGTAGTAGTAGTAGTAGTAGTAGTAGTAGTTTTTATTATTGTCAAGCATTAGTTCTATGAACCCTGTCTTTGACAACGCGCTGGCACTAGGATCTAGCTCGTGGTAATGGTATCGGTCGCGGTAGTATCCATTTCCTCCTTGACCTGTCTGATAATAGGCCCCATACAATTGTTTAGCCCAGGACCCCAAATACGATTAATCGGACTCTGGATATGAAATGCGAAATGTTCTCCTATGCGTACACATTATAAAATATGTATGTGCGAGTGACTGACAATTAAATACTGGTTTGCAATGGTTTGTCGAATAAGTATATGCGTGGTCTACTGGTTATATGGAGAGAGAATAATATGGTCCTATAAGTAGTATATATAGATAAGAAGAATCCGCTTTAAACCGAAGTAGCTTATCGCTGGTTGAACTATAAATATCACGGTTTCCATATAAGCTGTCTCATTTTCGTATACAGTGGTTTGACCCGTGAGTATCCATTGCTATTGGATAGACTAATGGAAATGTATTAGTATAATGTTATTTAATTGCAATATATGCCTTGTCTGCCTGCCTGCCCACCCGCCTGCCTGCCTGCCTGCCTGCCTGCCTGCCTGCCTGCCTGCCTGCCTGCCTGCCTGCCTGCCTGCCTGCTTGCCTGGCCGCATGCATGCATGTATGCATGCCTGCCTGCCTGCCTGCCTGCCTGCCTGCCTGCCTGCCTGTCTGCCTACCTGCATGCATGCATGCATGCCTGCCTACCTGCCCAGCCTGCCTGACGGCCTGCATGCATACCTGCCTGTCTGCATGCCTGCATGCATGCATGCATACCTGCCTGTCGGCCTGCATGTCGGCCTCCGTGTCATGCTGTCTGTCTGTCTGTCTGTATGTATGTCTGTCTGTCTGGCTGGCTGGCTGGCTGGCTGCCTGCCTGCCTGCCTGCCTGCCTGCCTGCCTGCCTCATTTTCGTATACAGTGGTTTGACCCGTGAGTATCCATTGCTATTGGATAGACTAATGACAATGTATTAGTATAATGTTATTTAATTGCAATATATGCCTTGTCTGCCTGCCTGCCCGCCCGCCCGCCCGCCCGCCCGCCCGCCTGCCTGCCTGCCCGCCTGCCTGCCTGCCTGGCTGCCTGCCTGCATGCCTGCCTGCCTGCCTGCCTGCCTGCCTGCCTGCCTGTCTGTCTGCCTGCCTGCCTGCCTGCCTGCCTGCCTGCCTGCATGCCTGCCTGCCTGCCTGCCTGCCTGCCTGCCTGCCTGCCTGCCTGCCTGCCTGCCTGCCTGCCTGCCTGCCTACCTGCATGCATGCCTGCCTGCCTACCTGCCCAGCCTGCCTGACGGCCTGCATGCATACCTGCCTGTCTCCATGCCTGCATGCATGCATACCTGCCTGTCGGCCTGCATGTCGGCCTGCTTGTCATGCAGTCTGTCTGTCTGTCTGTCTGTCTGTCTGTCTGTCTGTCTGTCTGTCTGTCTGTCTGTCTGTCTGTCTGTCTGTCTGTCTGTCTGTCTGTCTGTCTGTCTGTCTGTCTGTCTGTCTGTCTGTCTGTCTGTCTGTCTGTCTGTCTGTCTGTCTGTCTGTCTGTCTGTCTGTCTGTCTGTCTGTCTGTCTGTCTGTCTGTCTGTCTGTCTGTCTGTCTGTCTGTCTGTCTGTCTGTCTGTCAGCCTGCCTGTCCGCCTGTCCGCCTGTCTGCCTGCCTCACTGTCCTGCCACCCTGAGTTCCTTCCTTCCTCCCTCCCTCCTTCCATCCATCCATCCATCCATCCATCCATCCAACTACACATTCAAGCACACAGACACGCACACACACTCATTCGCTACGCACCCCTCACCCAGACACACTCCCTCCCTGCCTTCCCCTCTCCCTGCACCCCCCCCCCCCCTCGCCCCATCCATCCATCCATCCATCCATCCATCAATCCACCCATCCACCCACCCACCCATCCGTCCATCCATCTATCTGTCTGTCGGCCGGATAGACAGGACAACCAGAATTACGTAATGAATGGCGTAGATCAATCCGTTAGTTCTACGAAATGTATTCCTGTACTATTTAATAAACAGTATATTGAATATTTTGAAACCAATGTGACTGGACGTTGTTGCCCCCATAAGTCCAATTATTTTCAAAATATTCAACAGCTTACCTGTATAGTTTTCTGTAAATTGATAGTGTTCAAGGTTCGATCGATCCCAACACTGCCAAAGCGTGGGCGGAGCTTAGCTAAAGATTGGCGGGGCATAGCTAAAACTGAATTCCTCCGTTACGACGCATATACAAGAATCAAGCGGAAAGTGACTTCTACCGAATTTATATTCTAGAATCAATCAGGACGAATAGCTCCAAGAAGCTGTTAAACCTTCAATGACCAAATATTTTCAAGAACATCCACATATATCCTTATAGAATGTTCATTTGCAGGTCAAACGAAGACTATTTTTTTAAGATTCACCAGTGGAATGACTGGCTCTGTTACAGACATTGTTAAAATTTCTAAAAATAGTCTTCCCTTGTCATTTAAATTTTATAAAAAATAGTCTTCCCTTGTCATTTAAATTTTATAAAAAATAGTCTTCCCTTGTCATTTAAATTTTATAAAAAATAGTCTTCCCTTGTCCGGCAAATGGCCATTCTCAAGCCCATTGCAGAGGCTGGTTTTAGCAGACATCGCCATCAAATTTAGAAAATCAAAATATATCCTTATAGAATGTCCATTTGCTGGCCAAGCGAAGCCTATTTTTGTAAATGCACCACTCGAATGACTGGCTTGATTGCAAAACCAGCTACTCCAGCGGTACATTTTCTAAAAATTGTCATTCCTTTATCCTGCAAATGGGCATTCTTTAACACCATTGCAGAGGCTGGTTTTAGCAGACATCTTCCTGAAAGGGTTTACAACAGATTTCGGATGTGGACTGAAAAATGTATTGCGAATGTTGATGAACGGAGAAGGTTATGTAAGAAATAATACTAATGAAACAATTAGAACGGGAATGTGGACTGCGGGTGCGTGAGAGGATTATAGCGAATAGAAAGCCGGCTTCACGGGTTGTTTGCTCATAGTGGCTCGTAAAGTATGTCGCAGCGACCGCATTTTTGTATCATCTCGTTCTCTCAAGTTCAAACATTTGTTTACTGACCAGGACGAAGTTGGCCCGTCCTAAATCTGGCAAATGTTTAACTGTAAATAAACTTGACATATCTGTATCTCCTATCTTACCGCGACACGGTGCGTAACGTCAGTGCGTAACGTGTGCTAATCTCGCCACACATACATCCTGATAGCGAATACAGATAAATCATGCTGATTGTTTAAACATCGAGGTTGTCATTAGGCGCACTACGAACATAAATATTCGTTCCGCTTCTTATCGCACGCGTGACATAACAGTACACGCAGGGGATACCATTTACCAGAATTGCAAACAATATAAGTCGGTCTCTATGTCGGTCTATCACAAATATTTATTTTAAATAAACCCAATTACGTGCTTAAATATACATAATCCCAGATAACGCAACTTACTGGGCCGATCTCTGGCCGATATATGTGCCGATAATTTCAGTATCGGCACGGTAGCGACGCGGCATCGGCCCACTAAGCGGCGTTATTATGGGATGGATGCCTTGTAAGCGGTTCTATAGGCAAAGCCTTAGTGTACCAATGATTTGCCAATAATGCCAGGTTGTACGTTAATTCAAGTAAATTGCCAAACCAATTAATTTTGGCCCAGTAAATGTTGCCCCTCTCAGAAACGCATATGCTAGAGGGGCGTCATTTCTCAGCATCACTAGAAACTTGAAATGTGCCTGTATTCTCAAATTCATTTTCAAATTTTCTCATTTCAATATTGTGTCCAGATACACGCTGAACGTCAGTTATGTCTAACGCCAGTCGTATGAATAGCCCATATAGGGACTGGAAACTGCCGAATGTAGAGAGCGTCTGTACATACCACGAGACGGAACAGAAGCAGACAGATTCGCCACATGTGCATAGACAGTTTACGTGAGTACTAGGTTAGGTGGAGAGATCTCCTGGAATAGTATGCGTCCACATGTCAAACCCCCATTCACCAGCTGATCTACTCATTAAAACATTCACGCAATTGACATACTATCATCATCATCACCATCATCATCATCATCATCATCATCTGCATCATCACCATCATCATCATCCTCACCACCAACAACACCACCACCACCACCACCATCACCACCACCGCCACCACCATCATTATCGCCAACACCACCGCCTCCACCACCATCATCATCATCATCAAAGGTAACAATAATCTTCCCAGTCTGTACCTTGGATTATGATTAAGTCTCCACAAAAAACGCCCTTCCTCAAGTCCTGCTAAGTCTTAATCGCGGGCCAAGACATCGTTGAACCACAATGGTTAGACACGAAATGTCCCGCGTAACATCCTGTTTTTAATTGTACTAATATATCGCTTCTATTAGTCAGAGATTGAACTTTCATATGCTTTCTTATCAAAATATTAGCCCAAGCCCAGAATATCATCTATCGGTCTCTGAACTCCCAGACCATCAATTTCCAGAAAACTATACAGGTAACCAGTCGCATATGTTGAAACTAATTTGATACGGGTGCTGGTGCTGCTATGGCAGCAACAGCGCCCAGTCGAATTAGTTTTAAAACATTCACCATAATATTTATTAAATAGCAAAGCCGTACAATTCGCACACATTGACGGACTATTACGTATTTATGAAAGACTAAATCGCGTCATTCTTTCACCAGCTTATGAGACATTTCAGCATAAGTTCATTTCTCTACGTGTTTGTTCTAAACTTTTCCGTATGGGAGCATATCATTAGCTCAGCTGATCTGAAAGATTATGGCATGGCGACAGTCTGTCGCCCGTGCATCCATCCTACGCCCGTCGTCCATCCGTCGATATGCTTTAACATACATATCAAAGGGGAATTTTGATTGGTCAATTTTTTGGTAGCCATCTTGGATTTTCCATAAATCATTTAAAACGTATCTCCTTCTAAACCGCTACTTCGGCTAGAAAGATCGTATTGTGGGAGGCTCTAGAACAGACTGTTGATTGGCCGATTTCTTCGGCGGCTCTTGGGCGTTCCTGAAATTTTCCGGAAATCCATATATAAACGCTATTTTCCACCTTAAGCAATGTCCCCAGCAATGTCCCCAGCATGGTAGTACGCTTCAACACATCTAACGGGAATTGTAATTGCTGAATTTGTTTCGGTGGCCGTTTTGGAATTTCCGAAAATTTTCCTGAAACCCTTTAAACCACATCTCCTCCTAAACCACTTCGCAAATTTTAATCACATTTTGGTGGAAGGGTCGTATTGCGGCAGGCTCTATAACTTCTTTTCAGAATTTTGAATTTTCCGCTAATCCAACACTTTCAAAAATGGCAATTTAAAATCAAAATACCCAAACACCTATATAAAAACAATTTCGCTTCAAAATCCGTCAAAAAAAATTCAATATGGCCGCCAAACAGGCTATGTTTTCATTTTTTGTAACACTTTTCCTTGAACAGACTTTTATAAGCCTTAGTCCTTAACCATATCTCTCAAATTTTGGCTCGCCCCTTCCATGCAGCAGTTCTGGAGAAGTTGATTTCACGGAAACTAGGTCATCCAAGATGGTCGCCGAACAATTAGACCAATCAAATTCGCATGAACAAACGTGGCTTACGAATTGCACTAGATGATGTTTCATAAGTTTTGAATTGGTTCCCCAAGCGGTTTCGGAGAAGATTAAAAAAAAATTTCTAAAAATCAGCCGAAATCCAAGATGGCCGCCGGTAAAATGGCTGATCGGCTTCATTTGAACAAACTTGGATCTCTATATCCTAAAGCTGCCATCAAATATAATTTAATCGGCCAAGTGGTTCTCAAGAATATGATATTTTAAATTTTCCATTGTTTTACTATGGCAGCTTTTGGCGGGAAAGCAATCAAAAATAATAATTGCCGGCAAACTGTTTATCCGATTGCTTCGATAGAGGCAAGTTTGTCATAAGTATACCCCAAAACCTATACAAAACCAATTTCGGCTTCAAAATCCACCAAATAAAAAAATCAAATATGGCCTCCAAACGTGCTACATTTTGATTGGTCCACAGCTGACATCTTTTCGCAGAGACCCCATCTGAAACATTTCGGCCACACTTCCCCTGCCGAGATGAAGAACTCAGCAGATGCCACTTGACTTCAACATCTGAGCAAGTCTGACTTCAGCCGTCTGCGATCTCCGTTTAACAGAACATTCTGCGGCTATAGTTTTCCGCTCTAGGAGAATAGACAGCCTGTCTGCCGCCACCTAGAACAACCACGTCAGCACGCTCGCTAGATTCTTCCTCACCACGGGACGAACTTACTCCTCCTGCGAAGTTTCTTCATGACCTCTTACCTAGTGAGGAATTCGTTGAACTTTTATCCATTCTAGCAAGTTATATCCGCCCCATCTTATTGTGATCATTGGCCGTCGAGGATTAAACCACAGCGTGACGTTGGGCCTTGGAAATATACCTACCGAGGCTGGTTAAAAGCCGGCAACATCCACAATGGCAAAACCTAGACCCTGCGTCTGCAGTATTGTTTTCTACCGTGCCTGTGACTGTTTCCACGACGCTTATGAATTGAACTGTGCATGATTAAGATCTTAAATATACGTATGATCCAGTTCTTATTTTTCATCTCTTACAGAATCTTCAGAGATACTGCATTAAGCGCCATTTATGATTGATTCTTTCCCCCACTTTTGAACAGCCATTCCGTTTCGCCTCATGGAATGCTTAGAGAAGAGGTTGTCTGTCATAGCTGTACATTGTGGACGATAATGTAGCGCACCATTCAACGTGAAGACAAATTATTAGCATTGCGATGGCGTCGTCTCTATTGTGTATTTCTACCAGTAAGAATGTCCACCCATGTTCGCAGCTCTAGAGAGCAGGTGATGCCGGTACTGCACGCTTAATACAGAACTATTCCTCCTTTACTTGTTTCGATAGGCCCGGTGCATCTCATTTGGACTACTCCTAACTAGTAATAATCGTCCCCTGTGGCTTAGGCTCCGCTCGCTCACAGTTAGCTCCCCTTGTGTCAAAACTCCGGCAATCGATGCACGTCTTCGATCTGCAATCTCCTGACCCCCACACATTTTGACCCATATCAACATTTTGTAGCGGAAAGTTCGTCATCTTTAAAGTTTCCACTGGCCACTAAGATGAGGATGCTTTGAGTGCGTCTCCATCACTAAGTGAAGTAGCTGATGGCGTACCTATTTCCCTTCCTCCTCTGCTGGTTAGCGTACCTTTTCTTTTCGACCACTTGGCCAGTGAGCTAGGCAAACGTATGTTTAATTACGTGACCATGCCATTAACACCAGTTCTTGTGACTGAACCAGATAACCGCTGTGTCTTTGGAATCCCTGTCCAGTTTGATGTGTCTTCTTAGCGATCAAACCCAGCGGAGGTTCCGCTAACCACTCTCAACTTTAGCTACATGGACCTGTTGTGCATCTGCACCCGAAAAGATCGTCCCTTGGACCACGTCATGTGCTTTTTGGCGTTGCTCAAGTTGGTCTAATAGCCCCAAGCCAAAGATTCGCAGACCCTGCGAGGGAAGAGGTTCTCGCATAACCGAACTGACCATGGCCTTAACCTACAAAACATCCTAGCTAGCCTAAACCACCACTTTGTGCAGAAACCCCTCTAAAAGTGTTAGAGTTATGCACAAACAGAAGACCCACGTCTGGCCGCTCACTGAGAACGCTGGATCAACCAGGCGGCAACAACCAAGCTTCTTTTTCCCACCTCATGTTCCTCTGAACACTAAAGTAAAAGTCTCCTCTCATCCCGCTTTGAGCAGATCTTTGATAAGTGATTAGCTTTTAGCGCCAAACAACTTTTTCGACCAATTAACCGTAGATATATACTTAGGCTGACAAGATGAATAGTGCCCGCTATCAACCGACTGATTGCCTGGGATACATAGGAAAAGTCTGCTGCCCTCCTCCTGCCTAGGACGCCACCACCACCGAAGCACCCACCGCCATGACCACCACCACCGCCACCATCACTGCAGGAACCCTTTCAACAGCGACTTTATCGTCCACCATTCCTAATTCAGCGAAGGGACTACGGAGAGAGAGAAAGGAGCAACCCCTACACGACGCCCAACTCCCCGGGTTCCCACCCCACTCCTTCACCAACCCGTTCGCTGTGGGAACTAGAACGGGACGGCGGATGCCCAGCCACAGGCGTCCTTCTTGGATATCCAAACATGTCCAGAATACTACTTAAATATGCCTCCTAATGTACCCGGCCACAATTTGAACTTTAAAATTACAGGAAGCTTTTATTTCAGGCCATATTTGTTGAAATTCTGATTGGTCTACCTGTAGAGGATGACTTTATTAGTTTGAAATGTCAATGATGCTCGTGAGCTATATAGGTCCATTGGGCCTCTTGTTTATGCTTCAGAAGGTATGATTCATGTTCGAAGTCTTAACATTTTAAAATAAATTCGTCAATACCTTGATCCGTCCATCTTGCATAACTTATTTTCTGCTCTGCACATATTAACAACATTTCATTCCGTATGTTGATTTTGGGATTTGATGAACTTAGTATTTCCTTAGTCAGTCCGCCCATCCTTTAATATAACAAAGTGTACTATACCACAATCTACTATTACATAACGTACTATGACATTATCTATACATGGTTCGTGTACGTGTGCGTGTGTGCGTGCGCGCCTGCGTAAGTGCGGGGGGAAACATGTGTGCTTATACATTTGTGCGCGTGTGTTTTTATGTTCGCGCACATACACGCACCATTCCTATATGTCCGCGTTACATACCCTGTCACAGTAATAGTCCGGCTCAGTTGAACCACTTTATCGACGATTACATTTCTATTTTCGGGCTACTGGGCTGTCGGACTACTGTGTTTTGTAAATTCGCTGCTCTGTCGGACTGGTGGGTTGTCGGACAAAATCACGATCGCCATCCACCAGTTGGCGCGTTTCACAATAGTGTTTCGCCTTGGTTCATTGTATTGCCAGTATTAATTTTGAAGTAGCCTAAACAACTATACGTAGGTTAGTATTTCAGATACTTCTCCAATACCCATCCACCCCACCCCACCACCACCACGTGGATGCCCATGTGTAACTTAGTTTAATGTACAGAAAACTAGAGAAAATACGCCTATAACTACCACAATGCAAGCAATACACTCCTACTCATCACGTGCACTACATAGGTATTTACCCTTCTAAATAACCGTCGATCTTCAGAAACGGGATCGACTGCTGCCGTTACTGTCACAGGTTCTGTTACACCGGTATAGTCGGTGTCCTGGTAAGACAAATGTAATAGCTCCAATCCCTAAGCCTTCCCTAGCCATTGATCCATTTAAGAGTGGCACCGCGTCATTTAGTAAGTGTACAGGTCATTTATTGCGTGTTTCGGTTTGTCGCCATAATGGTAACGTATTTGTAATCCTCGAGTTATCTTCTCTTGGCTTAATACCAGAATGGCGCCCTCTGTTTGTTTGACTAAATAGCTGTTCGACTTTAGCCTATTTCATTTGGCGTAGATGTCTGTTCTGTTTGCCATTGATGTCTGTTCTGTTTGCCATTGTTGTCCGTTCTGTTTGTCGTAGTTGTTTGTTTTGTGTGTCGTAATTGTCTGTTATGTGTGTCGTAGTTGTCTGTTCTGTTTGTCGTAGTTGTCTGTTCTGTTTGCCGCAGTTGTCTGTTCTGTTTGTCGTAGTTGTACGTTCTATTTGTCGTAGTTGTCTGTTCTGTTGGGCGTCTGTTCTGTTTGAAAATACTCTACTCTGTTTGACAATAGTATGTTCTGTTTGATATTAGGCTGTTCTGTTTGACACATTAGTCTGTTCTGTTTGATAATAGCCTGTTCTGTTTAACAATGGTCTGTTGTGTTTAAAAATAGCGTGTCCTGTTTGACACATTAGTCTGTTCTGCTTGACATTAGACTGTTATATTTGACGGCGTTACCTGGATTGTTTGATAACGGCTTTTTGGTCTATTTGAGATTAGCCTGTTCCATTTGAGTTTTGTATTTTTAGCGGCGATGGCCTTCCATACACACACGCACACACACGCACGCACGCACGCACGCACGCACACACGCACGCACGCACGCACGCACGCACGCACGCACGCACGCACGCACGCACGCACGCACGCACGCACGCACGCATGCATGCACGCACGCACGCACGCACGCACGCACGCACGCACCCACCCACCCACCCACCCACCCACCCACCCATCCACGCACGCACGCACGCACGCACGCAACCACACACAACACACTGAGAAATTCTGGAAAATTCGACTCTTGGAGACCGGATATCTCGCATTAAATAAGTAAATTCGTAACCAAATATGTTGTGTATAACTTCGTAAGTCTCAGTGCGCCATTAATAGATATACACATATTTACCTAACATAAATGAGGTGTAGGTTACTCCCAGTTGTAATGGTCCTTCGGAAAAGCACCCACTCCGCCTCACCATGCCTATTCCACTCCTAAACTCGCACGCCCACCTTCTAGCGCCTATGCCAAAGGAGGATTCCAGTTTATCCATATATTATATGGCGTCATAATCATATACGTGACGTGAAGGGTGACGTCATAATCAATTACGCCATGAATGGCGTGGCTGGGTTCGTCACGAATGCTTAATTTATGACGGACTATGCGTTGGTGTACGAATTGTAATGTGTTTACTATTTAATAAACATACTATTGAATATGTTGAAACTAATTTGATTGGACGCTGTTGCTGCCTTATGACATCAGAGTCATATTAGTTTTAAAATATTTAACAGATTATCTGTATACTTTTCTGGAAGTTGAGTCAGGACCTTCAGTGATCGATTGATCCCAACAAGTGTGGATGGAGCTTAGCTAAAGATGGAAGGGACATATCTAAAACTGGGTTCCTCTATAGCCAGTGCCGAGACAAACAGTATAGACATTGTTACAAAGCAACACACAGCTCGTAGGACAAACCTATTTAACCGTAGCTAATATCAAGACGTTGGGAGCATTGAATAACGTGTGTTGACAATGTAGGAAGCGTTGTTCTGATACATCCACCATTTCGGTAAATGCCAGGTGTATAGGCTAGCGTTCTCATTGGACTGACTCCTTTACCGGAATAAATACGTCATTTATTTCGAAATTTAATCCCACAAAATCGGCGGTTTATCTTACGATAAGGCAGCGTTACCGTCAACATTTGCTCTCACTGTCTGCCAGATAGCGTTACGGTCAGCGTTGTATCCAGCTATCCACCTGGCAGCGCCACCGTACAGTCCAGACTATCTTCCAGCAATGTGAACGCAACCCGATACATCGGCTATATATTAACTTACATAGTACATGAAATAGTTAAGCAGAATTGGGAAATGAGAAAGAGACCGTAGCCTTGTAAATAATGTGGGAAGAATCATAAACACAAGTTGACAGCGCTTTAAGTCCAGTAGTTAAAATGGCATTCACTATCGACAACACACTTTGGTGAGTAGCAAGTGTTGAAAATGACTGGTCCTCCAGTAGGTTATAATTCCAGACACTAGGTGACACACTTGTTCAAATAGATGTCGCAGAATCACAACGTTAAACATGCACTGGGCTATTGCCGCAATAGTTCACAAACAAATTTATTTCAAAATATTCAACATAACATTTGTTACCTCGTGTTCAGAATTGTACTAACTAACATGTTTATGTATTTTGCTTTGGAAATATGTTAACTTATTTAAGAGCTTACCGAATTGTGTAATATACATCGGATCTCAAGCTGGTTATACTCTTGTATCGCATTTACCATATCAGCTTAGGAAGATCACATTTGGAACGAAATGCCGTGAGTTACACACGATTTCATGGAACGGTTTTGTGACAAACATATACGAAGTGGTAATACTTTTGAAATTCTATTTATCGCAAAGGTTTCTTGATTTTCTATAATGGTAATTATATGTACGTTTATATGAACGTAATTATATGAACGACTGCTAAATATTTACAGACACCATTTTATCAGGCAACCTAGCGCACCACCTGCTAAATATCTCGAAAACAAGTTGACTGAAATTTGTTGATGGCTGAACCACCAAGAATTTTCAATCAACTTGATTTCACAATATTAAAGATTTCCAGAGTTACTTTCTCTTGAAATTATTTTTCGATGGCTTGTAGCGGCCAGACACATAATGAATGTTATCCGATGGGATATAAGCGTGTTTATGTGGGACAAATAATTTATTTATATATTTTTCACAATGTGTTGTTTTTTTAGGAAAGACAAGCCCAAGATTCTTTCTGATATTCTTCAGCACATTGGATCGACACCAATGGTAAAAATTAACGCCATCACTCGTAAGGAAGCCGTGGAATGCGAAATATGTAAGTGTGCTGCAGTAGTAGCGGATGGCAGAATCTGTCTGCCACACACGTAATGAAGTATTAATCGAATACTCCACTTGTTATCTGATATCCCAATCAAAATTTCTTAATTGTCTGTCACGAAAATCGAAAATTCCATCACAAAAAGTGGCCGAAT
>CM067361.1:19078732-19266232 GCA_034401795.1 Chaetoderma sp. LZ-2023a | reverse complement strand
GCGTGCGTGCGTGCGTGCGTGCGTGCGTGCGTGCGTGCGTGCGCGCATGTGTGCGTCGGCGCCTACGTACGTGCGTACGTGAGTATGTAGTGCGGGGGTGCATGTGTGCGTGGATCGTGCGTGCGTGCGTGTAAGTGTGCGTGAGCGTAAGTGTGCGTGTGTGTGTCTCATGTACACGTGCAGGGGTACATGCTAAGACGATGTCTAAGCGTGCGAACGCATTCTTGTTTTTTGGAGCGTACGTCTGCGATTAAGCAGGTCATGTAATGTGCGTATGGTGTGTTACGTAGGTAGGTCACCATAAGATACATCTATGCTTGTAGCTATCTAAGCTCCACCCACACCTCGCTCGGGTTGGGATCGATCGATCTCTTCCCTTTCTTTCTATCAATTTCCAGAAAACTATGCAGGTAAGCTGTTGAATATTTTGAAACTTATTTGACTGAGTGTTGTTTTCCGCCATAAGCAGCAACAGCGTCCAGCCAACTTAGTTTCAAAATATTCAACAGCATGTTTATTAAATAGTAGAGACATACACTACTTACAACGTGTCGGACTATTAAGAGTAAAGCCTAATATAATCATTTATGACGTAATTATTATGACGTCATCATACACGCCGCTTAGCTGATTATGACGTCATATGACGTCAAATCATCGATGGATACTCAGGAAAGGTGAATTGGTTGTATATCTTTGTTTATCTAGATCATCGGTGTGGACCCGGAAGGTTCTATTATCGCTCAGCCTGAACAGTTGAACGAGATTGGAGTGAAGTCATACCAGGTGGAGGGAATAGGATATGATTTCATACCAACTGTATGCGACCGCAAGGTAGGTACTTAACCCTTCGAAACCAACACAGCGAAACATCGAAATTAATTTGGTTTTAAGGCTCCGTAAACATAGCCGAACTTAGGACACAAGTGGCCCTTTGAAAATCTTCTGAAATTGTTATCCGGTAAGGTGTGGTGTGGGTAGGCTTGCACGATATTGTCCTAGGCGGTATCGCAATATATCGTGGGGAAAAAATCACGATATTTCGATATATCGTACAGCCGTGGGGGGGGGCTGTTCACGGAACAATCGCTGGGATTCGAGAAAGCTAGGCTCTCGTTTCAAGGGGAGGGGGTGTGGGGTGTGTATGTGTCGACGTCATATGACTAGGATTTGGCTAGATCACTCTTATACAGTACATTTCAGAAATAACAACATATTTCAAATATAAAATAAAAAGATACCGTTGACTATTATGAACATATTGTTTTCCAATTCAATTATGTTCAACCTATTCAACAGGACATTTCTGCATTGTATTTTAAATTGTTTTTATTCACTTATCTATGAGCTTACTATAGGTGTGGCATCCGTGTGTAACTTGCATCTATGGGCTCAGAAAATTAAGACAAAATGATCTTTTGTGTCCCTTTTGGGGGCACTTGGGTGTATGGGGTGGAGCGAGTCGGGGTGGGGGGGGGGGGCGTAGCTGTCCAAATGCTTTTCTTGCACTGCCTTAAGTTCAGACATTCGAATGTGTTTAAACTATTGAGAGAGAGCTTTTTCAAAGTATTTAATATGTAGGACTGAAATTTCCAATTCAAGCCGATTAACGTTTTACAAGAACATAATGAGTGATTCGGTATTTATTTTGTTGTATTGCCACATCGCGACGCTGTAATTCTGTACCACTTCAGAACATTAAACCACCAACTAGACATCGAGACCAAGAGATGGGAGGGGAGTGATCGAAATGAGCGCATCTGTAATGCATGTAATTGCATAGGTGACGAATTGCACTTTCTTTTTCATTGCACAAAATTTAGCACTGAACGACAAAGACTACCCCCGTCTTACTACTTAACCAATACCTCGATAGAAAAAGCAAAAGGACTTCTTTCAATATGCAACAGGCCAGTTCCCCCAAAAATGTATAAATACCTTTTATATGCCAAGAAAAAATAAGTCACCAAGTCTATTATCGCTGTTATTAATGTAATTAGTATTCATTTATTAACCTCGTGATAATCACTGTATATTTTGTCACTTTACTCGCCATAATAATTGTTATAAATATATACCCTCATATGATGCCTCTGTAGCCTGAGTGTAATACACGTGAAACTGAAACCGCTTACAATGGAGGAATCAAGTTTTAGCTATTCCACGCCCATCTCTGGATAGGTTCCACACAAGCTTTGCTCGTGTTGAGATCAATCGATCCCTTGAACTCCCTTAAAATTAATTTCTTTACTATACAGGTAAGCTCTTGCATTATTTCGAACCGAATTTAGTTAGACTAATCAAAGTAGTTTCAAAATGTTCATCTACATGTCTATTAATTTGCAAAAACATAAAATGCTTACAACTTGACGAACCAGTAAGCGTTTTGACGGACTAAATAATATCATTCATGGCGTAATTGATGATGACGTCAGCTTACGTGTGACGCAGTTGCTTATGACGTCATTTGATTGATAGGTACATTAAATTGATATATTCTGATTGTAACAATACAGGGTTCAGTAGGGGTAACTCTAGTATTTCTTCTGAATAACAACATCAGCATCAACAACATCAGCAACATTATCAGCACCGTCCACTTACTGCTGCTGCTGCTGCTGCTACTGCTGCTGCTGCTACTACTACTACTACTACTACTACTACTACTACTACTACTACTACTACTACTACTACTACTACTACTACTACTACTACTACTGTTGCTGCTGCTCCTGCTACTGCTACTGCTACTGCTACTGCTACTGCTACTGCTACTACTACTACTACAGCTGCTGCTGCTGCTGCTGCTGCTACTACTACTACTACTACTACTACTACTACAACTGTTGCTGCTGCTACTGCTGATGCGGCTTCTGTTACTACTACTACTACTACTACTACTACTACTACTACTACTACTACTACTACTACTACTACTACTACTACTACTACTGCTGCTGCTGCTGCTACTGCTGATGCGGCATCTGTTACTACTACTACTACTACTACTACTACTACTACTACTACTACTGCTGCTGCTGCTGCTGCTGCTGCTGCTGCTACTGCTGATGCGGCATCTGTTACTACTACTACTACTACTACTACTACTACTACTACTACTACTACTACTACTACTACTACTACTACTACTACTATAACTACTACTACTACTACTACTGCTGCTGCTGCTACTGCTGATGCGGCTTCTGTTACTACTACTACTACTACTACTACTACTACTACTACTACTACTACTACTACTACTACTACTACTACTACTACTACTACTACTACCACTACCTCTACCACCACTACTACTACTACTACTACTACTACTACTACTACAACTACTACTGCTGCTGCTGCTTGCGCTGCTACTGCTGCTGCTGCTGCTGCTGCTGCTGTTGCTGCTGCTGCTGCTGCTGCTGCTACTACTACTACTACTACTACTACTACTACTACTATTAGTACGACTACAACTACTACCGCACGTATGTCTTTCATCACAGGTTGTCGATAAGTGGTACAAATCCAGTGATAAGGATTCCCTTGTATTGGCTAAGAGGATGATCAAAGAAGAAGGACTGCTCTGTGGTGAGCTTGCAATATATTTACTCTATCTTACTCGACTTACAATAATGGAACTTTCCACTGTAGCCATCCATCATATGACGTCTTATTTAATTACATGGCGTATATAATGGCATCGAAATCAATGACGCCATTATGACTGACGTATATAAGTACGTCACGAACTCATACTTGAAGACGGAGTATGGGTTGTTGTACGAATTGTATTGCTTTATTATTTAATAAATATTCTGTTGAATATTTTGAAACTAACTTGACTGGGCGATGTTGCCGCCACAGGTACCAACAGCACCCAGTCAAATTTGGTACATAATTATTCAACAACCTATCTGTGTAGTATTCGGGAAATTGATAGACACGGCATTCGGGGATCGGTCAATCACAACACGGCGGTGTGTGGGTGGAGCTTAGCTAGAGGTGGGCGGGACATAGCTAAAACTGGATACGTCTATTAGCGAGTAGGTGTAAAAGTAGAAACATTTGATTTCGAAGTAGAAGGAGAAGGAGAAGCAGAAGAAGAAGAATAAGAAGAAGAAGAAGAAGAAGAATAAGAATAAGAAGAAAATGATGATGAAGAAGAAGAAGTAGAAGAAAGAGAAGAAAGATAGAACGGGGTGAGAAGAAGAGACGGAACAAGAATAATATTGCAAGAATATAATTCGTGATTGTTTCATCTATGTGCGAAATCATGTCACAAATGAATAATTATAATTACAATATGCCATCTTCCCTGCACGCGATCATATCCCGAGCGTATGCCTACTTAACTGAAGGGATTCGATCCATCACGCAGGTATCTGACGTCATAATTAAATGTGTCACGTGTTAGCTAACGTCAAACACAATATAAAGTAGCTGTGTCATGATAAATTAAAGTATGTCACGAAAGTGTATGATTTGTGTCTCTTTGAGGAATTTATACTCTAATAAGCACCTTTAACTGGGAAAACCCGCTTCCAAAGGCAGCACCAGCCACACGCAAATTTAGTTTCCAAATAGACAAAGCTTACCTCTATGGCTAACTTGAACAGTTTCTTAGGGGAATTCAGCTTTCAAATTTCAAATCCATACACACAAGCGTTAAAAAGTGACGGATGGTTACTCCCTCGCTTAAAGACAAAGGTACAAATGGCACCCAATATTAAATACACGTTTTTCTGTCCTAGCCGTATCATTCCCTGATAACCTTATGTAGGAATCATGTTTCTCAGTCAATCATATGGCGTCATAATCAATTACGTCGCATGTAGGCTAACGTCATAATCAATTACATTATGATTGACGCAAGAGAGTCCGTTGCAAACACTTAACACTCCAACAAGGTGTACGAATTATATGTCTTTACTATTTAAAAAACATAATGTTAAATAATTTGAAATTAATTCGACTGAGCGCTGTTGCTGCCATAGGCATCAACAACACATAGTAAAATTTGTTTCAAAATATACAATGATCCATTGATTCCAAAACGGCAAAGCATGGGTGCGGCTTAGTTAGATCGGTGGGATATAGAAAAAACTAGAATACTCCATTCCTTTTGTAGGTGGTAGTAGTGGCGCAGTAATGTCGTGTGCGTTGCAGGCGATCAGAGACTTTGGGTTGAAGAAAGGAGACCGATGTGTTGTTCTTCTGCCTGACTCTATCAGGAACTACATGTAAGTAGACATGATTATGAATATGTATTATTGAGCTATATCTGACCAACTACTGTCATCAAATGTACGGTACCTCGTCAAATACACACCCAGCAATACAGCTATCACTATCAGCACCACATTCGCCTTTGACACTTATATCTACCAACATCAGCACTAACGCCAACACCAGCGCCAACATCTAAATCGACCTCAACACTATCACCACAAACACAAACACCAAAGCCCCACCATAACCCCAACCACAACGGCTACCACAACCACCACCACCACCACAACCACCACCACTACCACCATCACCACCACCACCACCACCACCACCACCACCACCACCACCATCACCACAGCCCCTGCCGCCGCCGCCGCCGCCACAACCACCACAACCACCACCACCACCATCACCACAGCCGCTGCCGCCGCCACAACCGCCACAACCACCACCACCAACAACAAGAACAGCACCATCGTTATCGCCACCACCATGACCACTACCACCACCACCACGACACCCACCACCAAAACCACCATAATGATACCCGCGCCATAGAATCCTACTACTACTACTACTACTACTACTACTACTACTACTACTACTACTACTACTACTACTACTACGACAACTGCCAGCGCCACCATCAGCACTACCACCACCACCACCATACCACCACCATGATAACCGCAACCACAACTTCCACCACCATCGCCACCGTCACCAACACTAACGCGAACACCAACACCACATAATCAGCAATATCATCGTAGTCGATTGTTTTACCGTTACGTTCCACTGTGTTGCCAGGACAAAACATTTGAGTGATGATTGGATGATATCATTCGGATTCATGGACCCGGATGCGGACGTGGACAATCCATTGGCCTGGTACGTGCCGTACAATTCCTTACAATGAATATTCATGAATCACGCAAACATAATTTAATTTAATGACAATATTAGCATTGTAATATGAGCTTGCCTGGAACTAAGAAAGCACAAATACCTCAATCATCATTTGTCAATCTGCTCGATTCCGCGTCAATGATCTCATTGTCACGCATGACTATTAAATCCCAAATGTCAAAATGTGCGCCATAGCTCATGTACCATTCAACATAATCAATGCACTAATTTTGCGTTCAATATCTAGGTGGTGGAACCTGCGCGTGAGCTCTCTAAGCTTAGCTGCACCGATGACAGTTGGGCCAAATATTTCTATCGAGGACACTCTGTTGCTCTTAAACAAGGAAGGATTTGATCAAGTACCCGTGGTCGACGAGGCTGGGTAAGGTTTCAGACACGCACGCACGCACGCACGCACGCACGCACGCACGCACGCACGCACGCACGCACGCACGCACGCCGCACCACTCCACACACCGACGCGCGCGCGCACACACCCTACCCAACGCCCAAGCCCCACCCCACCCATTAATCTCCACCGCCCCCCCCGTCACCACCACCACCACCATCACCATCATCACCACCACCGCCACGACCACGATGACCACCAACCGCCACCAGCAGCATCACCACTGTCACAAGCACCACGAACGCCTTTAAAAATGCCACCACTACCAACGCCGCGGCCACTACCGCTAGCACAACGCCTACAACCCGACGGCCAACAACGATCGCCACCATTATCCCACAACCACCAATGCCAGTAGCAGATGTAGCTGCAGTAGCAACAATAGCAGCAGAGTAAGCAGTAGCAACAGTACCAGAAACAGAAGTAGCAGCAGAAGCAGCAGCAGAATCAGAACCAGCAGCAGTAGCAGATGCAGATGCAGTAGCAGAAGCTGCAGCAGATGCAGAACCAGCAGCAGTAGCAGAAACAGAAGCAGTAGCAGAAGTAGCAAAAGAAGCAGCAGTAGAATCAGAACCAGCAGCAGTAGCAGAAGCAGCAGCAGTAGAAGAAGCGGCAGAGGCATCAGCAGCAACAGAAGCAGCAGCAGCAGCAGCGTAATACTCATCATCATCATCATCATCATCATCATCATCATCATCATTACACTGATGATTCCCTTCCTCCCCATCCTTAAATCTCCGCATCTAGCTCATTTGCTGATGACCATGCAAAGACTGTCCTGCTTGTCCGGGTCGTGTTCGTGTCATCCGCCTCATTATAGGCAGGTGAATTAGTGACTTGGCCGTTAAAAAGCGGACAAAGCGTCAAAGATTGTAACGCGCTTCCTTGTGGGTACATCTCCCGTAACGCCTTCAGAAACTACCAAGAACATTCTTTTCGAGATTTTATGCATATGTGATGATTATTTGTCTGGATAGGTGGCCAGTTATATTGATAACGTTTAATTTTGAAAAACTAACTTCCTGCCGTTTGTGATGCCCCGGTTTCACCTATATCTCTTTAAACTGGGTGTATTTGGTTGTTTAATGACAATATATCCGCTATTATAGTAACAGGATGTTGCTGTTTAATGACAATATATCCGCTATCATAGTAACAGGATGTTGCTGTTTAATGACAATATATCCGCTATTATAGTAACAGGATGTTGCTGTTTAATGACAATATATCCGCTATTGTAGTAACAGGATGTTGCTATATCGAGACACGGCGCAATGCTCTCTGCTAAATAATTATTTTGAAGCCAGATTGAAACATATGACATTTAATGGGGCTATTTTGGTACTAATGTCGGCCATCTTCGATTCAATTAAGGAATCGCTAAAAAAATAATTCAGTAGTGCTCCTAGACTACATGTAAATTATAAAGGGTTCATTGAACATTTGGTTCTTTTGTCCACTCTGTAAAGGTAATCTGAAAAAGAGATTACCCTACGCAACCTAACTATCAGTTGGGAAATTACTGGAAAAAGATGCTGAGAGTAAAAGGCCGGTGATATAGAACCATTTTGTGGAGGTATATTGAGGATTTGAGGAAGTGATTTGACCTTTTTAAGGTCGGTGGGGGTTAATGTTCCCAATTACCTGTTTTCTTAATGTATACCCTATATATCCGTCAGATGGGGTTTTCCAATAAATGTTTGATTTATTTTTTGTCGGTGCCCCCCTATATGGAAATATCACTTCTTCACTCCTCGTTGCCTCTCTCTGCCCAGGAGTATAAATGGGTACCAATTTCAAAACTGGGGACGTTACCAATGATAGACTGAAATATAAACCAGCCTCGATATGGCGTGAATGGGGCCTGGAATCAGGGACTCGATATATGACAATCAAGCCTATAACTTCATCACAGTGTGGTACACCATAATGTTCTTATGGTAATGGTGACCTTCCCCTTTCCTCTTTAAGCCTGTAACATGCCCGAGCATTGCTCCACGCGAGCATCTGCAGGATCTTCCTGCTGTAACTTAGTGTACGATATGTACTGTATTTGCTATGTACTGTATTTTCGGGGTGGTTTTAGCAATTCAGTTTCAAAATTCGCCATTTGCATTGCCCTATAGATGTGCTCCCGTTATAGGTGGGAGGTGACCACTAACTCCACACAATTGCGAGATGCATATTGCATATAGGAATAGCTTCCTTTTCAAACCCAGAAATTTGGCCATTGGGAACTACCTACTGGCATTTTGTGACACCAAAATTTGGTCATTTGGAAATCTCCTAACTTAGCTGTGTGTGTGTGGGCTGGGAGGGTGGTGGGTGGGGTTGGTGGTGGAGGGTGGGTTGGGGGCGGCAGTATTAATTATATAAATATATAAATAAAGACAATATGAATGCCTGCCTTTTTTCTCCTTATGCCCTATATGAGGGAAATAGAAAACAATAAAATAAAGTCAATTATTAGAAAGCCATTCATGATGGCATATATAGGGTATAAATAACAAAAATATGTCATGTGGACGGACCACCACCCCAACCCCAAAAAGATGGGTCAAATCACCTCCTCCCTCCTCAATCTAACATCTCAACATGCGTCTATACCAACACCCTTCTACTGCTGAGCAGGCAGTGTACCCATTTCACACGTGAGCTCAATCAATCTCTTGCATACATATGTTAGATGCAGTAGCCGAGACTGTTGCGACCCGTTCAGCATCTGAAATCAATGATGTGATCTCACATGGACAGGTAATGACGGGCAATGGCAGCTGCGATCATAACTGCTTGTATGCTTGTAGAAGTCGTCATAATATTTTCTTTTGATGTTTTACTAGTTTTGGTATTTTCATAGCGAAGAATGTCTTTTTGCTCGATTATTCCCATCCCCGCGATCACGATTGTAGTTGCATTGCCATCAATGAACCTTTCCATTTCTAGCTATGCCCCGCCCATCACTAGCTAAGCCCCACCCACACCTCGCCGTTTTGGGATTGATCGATCCCCGAATGCCCTAGATATCAATTTCCTGAAAACTATACAAAGAAGCTGTTGAATACTTTGTAACTAATTTGACTTGGTGCTGTTGCTGCCTATGGCAGCAACAGCGCCCAGTCCAATTAGTTTCAAAATATTCAACAACATATTTATTAAATAGTAAATGCAAACAATTTATACAACAAAGCATAGACCATCTTCAAATATGCGTTCGTGACGCACTTATCGACATCATTCATGACGCCATTCATTATGATGTCATTCTACACATCACGTAGATGATTATGACGTCATATGATGGACGTATACTCTGGAAAGGTGAATTATAGATCGTGAGGCGTCCTATGAACAAAAGCTTCGTTAGAATTGTTATCATGACATTGAGTTCTCTCTATATGGGTGGGGTGGGCGGGGTGGGGTGGTATTGTGTCGTGTATTTGTTAAATCACAGTACACATTGCTTATATTACTTTGGGTTAAGTTAACTTCTGACGCTGATCGCATTGGTTGATTACTCTAAGGGGAAAAGGTTATTGTAATCGGGTGTCTGTGTGCGTGCGTGCGTGCGTGCGTGCGTGCGTGCGTGCGTGCGTGCGTGCGTGCGTGCGTGCGTGCGTGCGTGCGTGCGTGCGTGCGTGCGTGCGTGCGTGCGTGCGTGCGTGCCTGCGTGCGTGCGTGCGTGCGTGCGTGCGTGCGTGCGTGCGTGCGTGCGTGCGTGCGTGCTTGATTGCGTTAGTGCGTGCGTGCGGTCGCGCGGGTGTACGTCCCTCCACCCGTTCGCATAGGTATATCAAATATTGCGGATCCGATTTGGCTCAAATTTTAACACATTAAAGGAAAGTAACCTACGTGCAGGAGAAGTCACAGTGGGTAGCCCTAATACGGATAAAAGAACCCAGATCCGGTTCGAATCAAATCATGGATCTATGCATATCTCGGAAACTACTATTCCGACCCTGCGCAGATTTTAACATAAGAAACTGCATAGGATTCGATAATCTTTGGGCCGATCCGAAGCATCCGGGAAATCTGAAAAAAATCCAGTAAATCTGAAAACTTCTTACAATGTGAGAAACACGAGATGGCGAGTGTCTGCGATCCCCGATTGCTCTTGTTTAGATTGGTAATTGGTGCATCCAATATGTCACTCAACTATATGACGTGATACTCAATTACGTCACATGTCGGCTGATGTCACAATCAAAATGCACAATGAATGACGTAAGTAGGTCCGTCGCTAACATTGACTATTTGGAATTATATGTCTTTGCCATTTAAAAAACACTATGTTGAATATTTTAACCTGATGTGACTAGACGCTGTTGCTGACATTGGCAGCAACAGCATCCAGTCAAATTAATTTCAAAATAGTCAACGTCTCACCTGTATATTTACTTTGATATTGGGATTCTGGAAATTCATGATTTGATCGATTCCAACACGAGCTACGCGTGGGCGGCACTAGGCTAGAAATGTGTAAGGCATAGCTAGAAATAGACCGATGTATTGCTGAATTAATTATTTGTTGCGGAAGAACTAGCAAAACAAATAACAATGTAGTTGCGGGCAAATTATTTGCTGTAAAACATATTGGAATTTTCTGTATTTTATTCATTCATTCTGTCGAATATTTTAAAACCAATTTGACTGGAAGCTGCCAGATTTGTATCAGAATATCCAACAGCTTGAAATCTATATTCTAACAATTCTGGGTCTCACATAAAGGCGCATGTTTATTTTGTTACAGACGCATACAAGGAATGGTCACAGTTGGCAATATGATGTCACAGATCGTTAAAGGTCGTGTAAAAGGATCAGACAGCGTATCGCAAGTCACCTATAAACAGTTCAAACAGGTATGAGCTTAATGTTGAGAAGCTGTCGTCTACCACCGCCGCTACTACTACTACTACTACTACTACTACTACTACTACTACTACTACTACCACTACCACTACCACTACTACTACTACTACTACTACTACTACTACTACTACTACTAATGCTGCTGTTGCTCCTGTTGCTGCTGCTCCTGCTACTGCTACTGCTACTACTACTACTACTTCTACTACTACTACTACTACTACTACTACTACTACTACTACTACTACAACAACTACTACTAATGCTGCTGTTGCTGCTGCTCCTGCTACTGCTACTACTACTACTACTACTACTACTACTACTACTACTACTACTACTACTACTACTACTACTACTTGCGATAAACAATCCCATAGAACGTGTGGTTGACTATAAACATTATTTGAATTACTCATCGTGATATTTTTAATGGTAATTTAGCGGCTGTTTAAAATTAAGAGCCAATTTGATGGTAAGCTTTTGCTATCGTGCAGCAACAGCGCCAATGCACTCAAATACTAACATAAATACCACACAATCTAGTGAAAACCATGCATATATGTCTTACACCATATACATTACAGCTCAGAAACATGTTATTTAGCAAGAAATTCGTATAATATTTTGAACATAAGTGGACTGAAAGGCATTGCTGCCTTGTTTTTCAATCCACTCTAATCACGACCAAAACATTCCGCACTGTGTTACATTTTGTCCTGAGAAGATGTTAATTGCCCAGAATCAACGGAGACCATCTCGCCTCTATACCACATGACTTTAAATCGATGGAGGCTATTTTCCTTCAGTGTTGCATGGTATTCACATTGTAGACAATATGCAAGCGAGAAATCAAAAATATGTTTTAATATCGCAGGGTGGATGGTGCTAGGATCGACATGTACGTCGTAGGCTCTAGAGCAACGGTATTTCCAAATAATCAAGTTGCTTACACTGAGGCCAAATAATCCCATTCAGTTGACATCAATTTTCACATTATATCTAGAAAGGTTATGAAACAGTATTTCGGTAGCCGCAATTTGGAACTGCGATGCATCAAACCTAATTAAAACACGTTTGATGTATGCCTAAAACCGCGTGATAATAGTGCAATTCAAAAATAAATGGACGAATGTTTCCTCTGCCGTTAAACACAATAAACACTTGTCACTCTCAATAATTCTTACTTTCTTAAAGAGAGAGTCACCAATATCATTCTATGAATTATTCGCCAAGCAACATCTCTGGCTCTATTATGGATATGTGATGAATGAATATTGCACCATACATCATTCCGATTTACATGGAAATAAGTGGAATTTTCCCAAGCAGCAATTGCCTTTGAAATACCCAGATTTTGTAACTTTAACATGTGGTACCAATACTTGCATCATCCTCATAATATGTGAAAATTATATCCCAATATTGTAGCATACGTTTTTGTGTCTCATCAGTCCTAGATGCTCTGGGTAGGGGAAACCACTCCCTACGAATTGCTACCCGCAAACGCTTTAAAAGGCGTTGTGCATCGATTGGTCGAAGATTGGCTGCTTGTATTATCTCATGTATAGCATTACATTCACGTGTGATTGCATTAACACTATCAGAGAAATATTTTATTCCATGTCTAGCTAATGAGAAATAATATAGACCCCCACCATTATGTGGTATTCTATCATTTCCCCCAAGTTGCTGATTTAGTGCATGTTTCCAGTATAATGGCGAGTGTTCCGTATTCAGAAAGCCGTCTAATGCTTTTCTCACCTCCAGATATGGACTAGGAATGCGTGTGTAATTTGGTGGTGGGTTAGAAGACCAAAAATCCCGACCTTGCTGAAAAGGGTTCCATATATCCTTCAATGAGGTATCGAGATATCAGCGCCCATTGATTAACACTATGGATTACATCATTAAAACAATCAATCGCAATGAAATACCTTTAATCCTGATGTCTGGAATAGCTAGACCGCCTTGAGGTTTATCATGTGTACATATTCTTTGTGAGACAGGATGTGTATTTCCTTCCACAAAATGTCAAACACAATTCTATTAATCTCTTGTTGAATATGTTTTGGCATATTTACAACCGAGGGCACACACCACATCATTAACAAGATTAAACTATTTAGAAAAAAAGCGCATCCACAAATTGCCAGGTGTGTATGACGCTACATTGGAATTGTCTTCTTCAGTTTGACAATGACCACTTCCCAATTTTGAGAACCAAAGGGTTTTGTTCACTAAAGTGGATTCCTAGGATTTTGATTGAATTACTTGTCCAGGTGATATCCATTGGCTGGTCTGTTCTTGTTTCCAAAGACACAAAGATAAGCCAACAGATTTGGCTTTATTAATTTCGACACCAGATGCTCTGTGGTTGTGTTGTAAGATGCCATTCAATCTATCAACGTCCTTATCTTGTCATACAAAGCCAGTTGTATCATCACACTATTGAGCCACCATAACACGCTTCTCTATGCCTTGGATGCACATAACCTGAAAGGGTATATCGTGTCTGAATGTTGCACCTAGGGATTCCATGGCTCTCACAAATGTGAGTGGTGACTGCGAACAACCCTGATGAACACCACGAACAACCTTGATGAACACCACGCTCTAATGGTATGCGTTGACCCACGTCATTATTTACAATATGTATGCTGGCAATACTTCTATATAATATTCGGACCCATTTTTCTCAGATTTGGCCCAAATCCTATGTGGTTCAACGACATAAATAAAAATTCTGATTCCAGTCGGGCATATGCCTTTTCGTTGTCAAACCTGACAATTTCTCCGTGAAAATTATCCGTTTCCACTAGTTGAATTACGTCGTGAAGCATCAATGCATTGGTTAAAATAGATCTTCCTGGAATGGAACACGCCTGGTCAAAGTTTATCACATCTGCCAGCACACCACCAAGCTTTAATGACAGAGCTCTGGATATAATTTTATAATCGACCCCAACTAGTGAAATGGGCCTATAGTTCTTCAGATCACTGCGATCACCATTTTTATATAGTAACCGTGCATATGCTTGTAACATTGTCTCGGAAAGATGGTCTCGATGAAAGATTTCTCTGACAACTTCGTGGAATGTTTTACCTATAAGATGTCAGAATGTTTGGCACAATTCTACACAACGACAATCCACCCCACCGCCACCACCCCCACCCCCTGGCAATTTGCTTACCTGTCATTCGAGATTAATGGCTATTACAGAGAACTTAATGTTCAAGGGAGACAACTATGCTCACATTTGTTTGTGAGTAGGTTGTTTCTCTTGTCCTTCACATCTATGTATTGCCTGACGTATATCTGGTATTTTATTATTTTTAATGGGGTTTTGATGGACAGTTTTAATGGGGTTTTGATGGATAGTGTGTACAGGCTGAACAAATATAGGAATGGGAATTGTAATATAATACTAAAATGGGTGTCGGGTGCGTTTTTTGGCTAAGCATAGTAATCGCAATATTTTGTACATACAAAATTGGCGTCGGGATTTTGGAAAGAGGGAATGGGGAATAGTTATTTATATTTTTCTTTATTCACCGCTGTAGTATATTATTTTTAATTATTATTTGGTATTATTGGAGATGTATTTATTATATATTCTGCAAAAGAAAGATAAATAAATAAACAGTCAAATGACAGGATATAAAGGACATAAGGAAAGATGATGCTATGTACACCCAAGTAGTTATGGGTGGGGCTGGACGTCATTGTTCTTTTCGTTGGAATGTGGTTTTAACCAATCAAAACGCTCCATTTCATTTTCTAGCGTTTGGAGAACAATGTCGCTCAGGGGCACACGCATTCTAGAGAACAATGACGTCCAGCGGCACACGTTTTTCTCGATAACAAATGACGTCCAGCCGCACACGTATTTGAGAATCTGCAACACTGGAATGTTCTATTATTTTGAATGAGTTAACCCTTAAAAGTATAAAAGTTGTGTATTTTACGTTTTAACGTAGTGGCGGCGGTCCCCCCTCCGCGGTTATCTACCGTTGTAAAAATAATAGAGTTTAATGAGTGATAATAGTAAAATAGTAGAGAGTATGGAATGGTTACCAAGATATGGTGGTGATGGATTGTATCATGGGTTAAAAAGAAGTTAACCCTTTCACCGATGAATATATATCTCATTTTCATCGATACCATACAGGAAAACTGTTGAATATTTTGAAAATAATTTCACTGCCTGTGTCAGTTGAGGCAGAATGCTATAGTATTCCTCCTCAGTGGATATTGCTGGATGATTATGAGGGTGATCCTAGCGTACTTGTTTACAAGGTATGCACGATGTACGAATATTTTGATAATTTGTTGCTGAATATTTTGATAATTTGAGTGGTAGCTGAATACTTTGATAATTGGTTGCTGAATATTATGATAATCGGTTGCTGAATATTTTGATTGGTTGCTGAATAAGTTGATTGGTTGCTGAATATTTTGAAAACGATTTGACTGTGTAAATTTCTTATTAGGCGATGTTAGGTAAGAGGGAGGTGGTCTTATAACGGAGGTCGAAGGAGGAGGGAGGAATGCTATCTAGGCCAGCAAAATGTGTTCCCCAGTCATTTAATTTTCAAAAATCAGACACGTACACAGTAATTTTTCCTATGCTATTATATAGATAGTGTTATCTATCGTATTTATGTCTCTAAAATGGCAGTCATTTAATTATTAAATTTTCAAAAATATGGACAAAATGCATTCCTTGTCAATGGCAATGCATTAATCGACCACGAACAATAGCGTACAGATGCCCATTTAGAACAGTAGCGTCGGTATTGATAATAGTAAAATAATAGAGTTTAAGAGGTGGTCTGATAATGGAGGTCGTATGAGGTTGAGGATGTATGAGGAATTACGGTATTGATGTTTGAAAATAATTTGACTGTTTCGTCACTAACGTTATTAGTATACTGTAGACTATTTAGAGACTGTCTGTAAGCTGTTAGTAAGCAACAGCTACCAGACAGATTAGCAACAAAATATTAGAAATAATCTTGTATTATTGGTATGTTCGGCTGGAATGGTTACCAAGACATGGTGGTGAAGTATTGGATTGTATCATGGGTTAAAAAGAAGTTAACCCTTTCACCGATGAATATATATCTCATTTTCTTTGTTACCATACAGGAAAACTGTTGAATATTTTGAAATTAATTTGACGTTGCTAACTTTAATTTATTAGTAAACTATTTTTGTTGAATATTTTGATTGACTTTTTAAATACTTAATATTTCAATAACGTCAGACGTTTTAGATGTTGCACGACAGTTAAAATGTGGTCATTATATCTCTGAGGGTTCGGTTTACAGAATTGTATGGCGCACTTATACTAAAAAGATTATTTGTTGCGTATGATTTATCCATACGTTTTGAATAGCCATGAGATCAATCTTGAATCGAGATACAAACATACCATGTGTTAATAATGAAAGATAATATCCCGTTCTAAGCACAAGATATTATAATGTCCTCGCCGAGAGTTTGTAAAAAATCGATAATAAAGCGTGCACCCACGCACCGGCTATTGCTGTTTACCGACGCTTAAAAATATGACAATTAAGAGCAACATTTTGAGTGTAGTAGCATAATCATAGATGACCGTTTACTACAAATATAAATATATCCTTTTGGCTACAGAGCAGTGATACTTATAACCATGTTTTTTACTATATAATTCAGTCCTGCCCTAAGCGACCACCTCGTGTTGCGCCATTACATGGACGCTATTAACCCTTTTAACCCTCGAATTTCTTCATATTCATATTTGTGGTACAAGAGAAGACTATTTTTGAAAATTTATCATTGACTGGCACTGCAGACTATCCATTTGTCTAGTCATTGCGCGGCAAACACACCCCCCCACCATCCACCATCACCAACACCGACCACCACCACCACTACGACCTACGCCCAACACCATGCATTAACCCCACCACCACTACCACCCACGCACCCGCCAACCAATAGCGAATTTCTTCATATTCATACTTGCATCCATAGAGAAGACTATTTTTGAAAATTTATCACCGGAATGACTGACTCTGACAGCTATCCATTCATCTAGACATTGTGGTCGGAATGTGTGAAAGCTCTGTGTTTGAAAAAATGGCATATAGGTTGGAGAGGGTCATGAGGATTTAATAAACGTCTCGCTCGTATGCACGCATGCTAATATGCGATACTGCTAGTTATACGTTGTGCGTAGGTGTGTGCGTGCAACACTATGACCTACACCCAATACCAGGCATTCACCCGACCACCAACACCCACCCACCCGACAACCCATAGCGAATTTCTTAATATTCATACTTGCAGCCCTAGAGAAGACTATTTTTGAAAAGTTATCATCGGAATGACTGACTCTGACAGCTATCCATTTGTCTAGACATTGTGGTCGTAATGTGTGAGAGCGCGGTGTCTGAAAAATGGTATGTAGGTTGGAGAGGGTATGTCATGAGGGTTTAATATAGGTCACGCTCATATGAACACATACTAATAAGCGCTACTGCTAGTTATACGTTGTAACCTTGTGCGTGCATGCATGCCGCGGTGTGCACCATTGTGCGCATGCGTGCGCCAGAAGACTTTTTGAAATTTTGTCATCAGAATGACTGGCTCTGCTGGCTAAAATGTATACATACATGTGCGAACGCATGCGGTCTGCATGTTGTGAATTTGCGGGCGTATGTTGTGGATTGCGGGCGCATGATGCGGATTTGCGGGCGCATGATGCGGATTTGCGGGTGTGTGGTGTGGATGGCACCTAGTGTATGTACATGCCTGAACACGCATACACGCCAAAATGCATACATTCATGTGCGGCCGCATTTGCGGATTTGTGGGCGTATGTTGCAGATTGCGGGCACATGATACGGATTGCGGGCATATGTTGCGGATTGCGAGCGTATGATGCAGATTTGCGGGCATATGTTGCGGATTTGCGAGCGCATGATGCGGATTTGCAGGTGTGTGTTGCGGATGGCACCAAGTGTATGTACATGCCTGAACACGCATACACGACAAAATGCATCCATACATGTGCGGCCGCATGCAGGCCGCATTTGCGGATTTGCGGGCATATGTTGCGGAATGCGTCCGTATGTTGCAGATTGCGGGCGCATGATGTGGATTTGCGGGTGTGTGTTGCGGATGGCACCAAGTGTATGTACATGCCTGAACACGCATACATGCCAAAATGCATGCATACATGTGCGGCCGCATGCAGGCCGCATTTGCGGATTTGTGGGCGTACGTTGCGGATTGCGGGCGCATGATGCAGATTGCGTCCGTATGGTGCAGATTGCGGGCGTATGATGCTGATTTGAGGGTGTGTGGTGTGGATGGCACCAAGTGTATGTACATGCCTGAACACGCATACACGCCAAAATGCATGCATACATGTGCGGCCGCATGCGGTCCGCATTTGCGGATTTGCAGGCGTATGTTGCGGATTGCGGGTGCATGATGCGGATTGCGGGCGTATGTTGCGGATTGCGGGCGCATGATGCGGATTTGCGAGTGTGTGGTGTGGATGGCACCAAGTGTATGTACATGCCTGAACACGCATACACGCCAAAATGCATGCATACATGTGCGGCCGCATGCGGTCTGCATTTGCGGATTTGCGGGCGTATGTTGCGGATTGCAGGCGCATGATGCGGATTGCGGGCGTGTGTTGCAGATTTGCGGGTGCATATTGCGGATTTGCGGCCGCAGTACATATAATCCTATACATGGTACAAATTCAATCCCTTTTCTCATTCCAGTTAGTCCATCGCAAAGTGGTTGGACGTGTAACTGCAGAGTAGTTAGGTAACCTTAGGCAGTCAGATTTCTTTGAAGAACCTTGTAACTTGAATACTTGCTAGATTGATCCTATAATCAATATGCCGAGACATAAATGTTTTGAATGTGGTTCAACTTTTAATAGGTCAAATGACCTGAAGCGGCATAAGATCCGATTCCATAACGATGACGATAGCGAAAATCTAGACAGTGAAGATGAAGAAATGACAGAGATGAAGAGTGAAGATGATGCGCCAGCAGAGTCGGAGGGGGAAGCCGGTAATGACTCAGCAGAGACTGAGAGTGAAGGTGAAGGTGAAGATGAAAAAGAAGACATAGGCAATGAGGAACTATTTACCATATTCCAAAATATTAAGCAGGTCTTAGACGCTGAACAATCAGGTTTAGAAGATGAGGATGGCGAAGTGGACACAGACCCGCATGGTGTAGGCAATGTGCCTATTTCCGTATATGCTGATGCTTGAGTTACAAAGTGTATTGACATAATGCTCCAGTCGAGAACATTACAGAACTCTATGCTCATTAAAATAATAAGTCAGGAAATTATAGATTTTATCGACGAGGGGTACGCATACGATGAAGCAGTCTTCTCAGCTTTTCGAAAAAGAGAGTTTCTGACCAAGAAGTACATAAGGAACCATCTAGATGCTGAGGATAATGATGATGATTCTGTCGGCGATAGATCTGATCCATAAGGAATCAGTCATCGATAAATGGATCTCCAGAACATTGACTATTTGTTTATGCTACTGCAACTATGCGTTTTATCACATGTAATATTTACTTCAATGTGAAAATATGTATACAAATAAAACATTGGTTCTTTATGCGTGTGTTTGATGATTGTAGCTTCCCAGCCGGGTCCCCCCACATCCCTCGATATACAAATCGGAGTGCTGATGCTGTTGGTGGTGGTGGCGGTGGTGGGGTTGGCGGTTGGTGAAAATAGGTGTTGTGGTCGATGATGGTGGTGGGGGTAATGCTTGGTGGTGGGTGTTGGTGCTTAGTGGGTGGTGGTGCTGGTGGTGATAGAGGGATGGTGATGGTGATGGTGGTGGTGATGGTGATGATGGTCGGTCTTGGTAGTAGGTGATTGCGGCTGCAATGTATTAATAATGTATTATTTTTGTTGTCAGGGTCTCATTGACAAGGTACTCATAATGCATTCATATTGCGTGTACCCGGACATGGTAATTTTTCCTAGTTTTATTACCTTTAACTGGATGACTGGCGAGGTGTTTCAGACATTCCAAGGATCTACTTCCTAGCAAAATATTATGGAAACGATTTGAGCAAAAGTTGATGCAGACAGTCAAATTATTTTCAAAATATTCACTAAATATCATGGAAATGAGTTGATAGAAAGTTGTCGCTAACACCGCAGTCAAATTATTTTCAAAATATTCGTACAACGCGCATTGTCGGCCTTGTAAACAAGTATGCTAGTATACCTCATCCCTCGTGCCAGGCAGCACCGTGATAGCATACCTCATCCCTCCTCCTCCTAACTCGTTCGACCTCAATTATGCGACCACCCCTACACTCATTCCAGGGATGTTATTTTCTGATTTTTCCAACCTAAATCATGGCGCATTGGTAGTTTAAGCGAATAGTTTTGATACTAATTTGACATAGGAAGCTACAATTCACACTAGCGCCTTCTTCGTGTGCACAACCTCTTAAAAAGTGCTGTTCAGTGCGACAATTTGACAGAGGAAGCCACGATTCCACTTAGTTTCAAAATACTTTTTTACTACAACCACGAGGGACCGCATCGACCACCTAAGACGTTAAACGATACAAGGGTGCTCGTCATTATTCGTCAACGATGACGATGGTGGAGATTGTTCCCACCATTTTTATAACAATTTTTAAAATTTAATAATTAAATGACTGCCGCTGTAAAGACCACTCCTTAAATAGGAGATGCATGATTATTATCTATATAATATTATGCATACAACATCGCTTGCCTTAGCTATATATTGCCCGCATAGAGATGTACTTTGCTCTCTTTTTAAAAAATGTAATGACCGGTAGGAAGCCGCTTAGTTTTGAGGGTTTTAGATGAAGGTTAACGCGTTTGCATACAAATTGATGGATTAAAAGTGAATCATAGATGCTTTATGCACAATAACGAGGTGGTCAGAGAAAACATATTTCCCTGGATACTTTGTTAACGCTCACAGATTTTTATGCGATTGAACCATTTAACAATCTGATCCATTGCGTCTAGCCCGTGAACATATCCAAGATTTTCGCCTGCATGTATGCGCCATTATATGGAGGTCAGTACGCGACAGTTTTTGATAGGATGCTAGTCATCTCACGCGATATTCCTTACATTTTTTGTAGTAGAGCGATGTAGTATAAATGTAAATGTTAATGTACATTCGGCTAAAATGTGTTGCGGATTTGCGGGCGCGTGTTGCGCATGGCAACAACTATATGCACATGCCTGAACACGCATACATGCCAAAATGCATGCATACATGTGCGGCCGCTTGCGGGCGCGTGTTGCGGATTTGCGGGCTCGTGTTGCGGATGTGCGGCCGCAGTACATATATTCCTATAAACGGTACAAATTCAATCCATTGTCTCATTTTATTTTTAATATTTTGTTACTAATCTGTCTGGTAGCTGTTGCTTACTAACAGCTTATAGACAGTCTCTAAATATTCTACAGTATACTAATAACGTTAGCGACGAAACAGTCAAATTATTTTCAAACATCAATACCGTAATTCCTCATACATCCTCAACCCCATACGACCTCCATTATCAGACCACCTCTTAAACTCTATTATTTTACTATTATCAATACCGACGCTACTGTTCTAAATGGGCATCTGTACGCTATTGTTCATGGTCGATTAATGCATTGCCATTGACAAGGAATACATTTTGTCCATATTTTTGAAAATTTAATAATTAAATGACTGCCATTTTAGAGACATAAATACGATAGATAACACTATCTATATAATAGCATAGGAAAGATTACTGTGTACGTGTCTGATTTTTGAAAATTAAATGCCTGGGGAACACATTTTGCTGGCCTAGATAGCATTCCTCCCTCCTCCTTCGACCTCCGTTATAAGACCACCTCCCTCTTACCTAACATCGCCTAATAAGAAATTTACACAGTTAAATCGTTTTCAAAATATTCAGCAACGAATCAATTTATTCAGCAACCAATCAAAATATTCAGCAACCGATTATCATAATATTCAGCAACCAATTATCAAAATATTCAGCTACCACTCAAATTATCAAAATATTCAGCAACAAATTATCAAAATATTCGTACATCGTGCATACCTTGTAAACAAGTGCGCTAGCATCGCCCTCATAATCATCAAGCAATATCAACTGAGGAGGAATACTATAGCATTCCGCCTCAACTGGCACAGGCAGTCAAATTATTTTCAAACTATTCAACAGTTTTCCTGTATGGTATCGATGAAAATGAGATATATATATACATCGGTGAAACGGTTAACTTCTTTTTAACCCATGATACAATCCATCACCACCATGTCTTGGTAACCATTCCATACTCTCTACTATTTTACTATTATCACTCATTAAACTCTATTATTTTTACAACGGTAGATAACCGCGGAGGGGGGACCGCCGCCACTACGTTAAAACGTAAAATACACAACTTTTATACTTTTAAGGGTTAACTCATTCAAAATAATAGAACATTCCAGTGTTGCAGATTCTCAAATACGTGTGCGGCTGGACGTCATTGTTATCGAGAAAAACGTGTGCCGCTGGACGTCATTGTTCTCTAGAATGCGTGTGCCCCTGAGCGCCATTGTTCTCCAAATGCTAGAAAATGAAATGGAGCGTTTTGATTGGTTAAAACCACATTCCAACGAAAAGAACAATGACGCCCAGCCCCACCCATAACTACTCACCCATGTGCAGCCGATGTAAGGTATGACCCAGGGGATGTCAATGCGGACCCTTGGTCTGAGTAGGACTGCCACCACGGTGTCCGTGGGATGGTGATGTCCTGGGTTGGTAACCAGACTTATTCTAAATTAATATGAATTAACTTCAGTTAGAATCTATTCTGTATAATAGGTCATTGTGACCTGAAATTATAATAATCAAGATAATCGTGTTGTTGTGGTTTTGTTGCTGCGGTCTAATTGATACGTGTCTGTGTAAGGAATGTATGGTAACTGTGGTGGTGTGTCTGGGGTATGTGTGCGTGTGTGCGTGCGCGCATGCATAGATGGATGTGTTGTGCGGGCGTGTGTGCGTGCTGGACTAGGTGCAGGTGGATGTAGCTTTAGGAGCGTGCGGCTGGGTGACTAGTTGACTGGGTAGTATTTGATGGATGTTTGAATGGGCAATATAAGGCAATATGGCGTTTTTGATGTTTTTTATGAATTCTCTTGCCAGATTTTATTGTATTACAGGATTTTGTTATTTCATCAAAGCTTAAATCCTGCTCATATATATGAACTGGTGAAGTGGATAGCTACTCTTGAATAGTATTAAGCAGATCTTGAGCTAGTTTCTTATCAATAGGTTCTGATCTGTACAGGGATTGATAGAAGTTCTGTACAGCATCCAACATATTTGTGTTGGAGCTAAGTACTTGGTGATCTACTTGCAAGCTTCTAATCAATTTATCTACACCTATAAATCGTTCGAGGTTGCAGAAATATTTTATGTTTTTTTGTCATACTTCGTACATTTGAGCTCGAGATCTTATGATGGCGTCTTCTGCCTTGTGCTTGTCCACTGAGCGTAGGTTACATTTTATTTCATTCAGGTACTCGACTAAATGAGCTGCGCTATTTGTAACCTTACGGGAAAGTAGGAATAATAGGCGCGTAAATGCTTTCGCATCTGTCCGCATTTTCCCAGCTTTTTAAATAGAAAATTTCTTAGATACGTGCACACAGCCTAATTTTACTTCTTCCCACCGTGAAACAAAATCTTCTGTATCACCTTTGTTGCGCATTTTAAAATCCCAACAACTGTGCACGTGACGATCGTACTCTGTATCATTTAATAGAAATACAATTACATTTCCAGAACCCAGGACCACATTTTATCCAGTCTGAATTGTCAATGCTTATAGAAACTACACTGTGATCTCAGACAGTTACTGGACATATGCTTGTCTGAGAAACCTTGCCTTTAAGTGGTCTTCGCACATATATTCTATCTAAGTGAGATGCTGTTTGGCCATTAGTTGTCACCCTAGTAAAATGACGTCAGGTTCTAAAATCCGATAGCTATCCAATAAATGTTCAACATTACAAATCTGTTTTAAGCGATAATGTGTAGTATCATTATCATAACATAATGAACGTCTATCTTTATCCATGTCCAAAATACAGTTAAAATCATCTCGCAAAATACGATTTTCTGAACTATCATGGAATACGTGCAACATGAAATGTTGGAGAAGAATGCGGCCCCTGGCTCACGAGATGCCGGGGCATAAATCAACATAATATTTACTCTGGTATCAGAGATGTCACATGTTACTTTAACCCACCGACAAGCAGTGTCAGTATCTGATGAAATGATGTTTATGGTCCCGAGACATTTATGTAAAAATAAAATAGCCACTCCTGCATTTGGCTCAGTGGCATCAGATGTAAACACTTTACACTGGCCAAGTTGTTTAAAACTGTCGATGGCTTCAGGGCTTCGAAGCTTTGTTTCCTGAAGCAGAGAAATGCCAATCCTAAGCTGCTTCAATTTCCCTTGCAATAATCGTTGTTTTAATTTGTCATTGAGGCCGCTACAATTTAATGCGCAAATAATCATAAAAAATAAAAATCTGTTTATAGTGGCCATTATACATTATTAGTTTTGGTGTCTTACTTTTCTCTTGTTTAGCCCAGTCGCCCATTTTAGCAGCGACATCGGAGATTGAGAGGTCAACAATTGTTAAATGCTGATATTTAGCAATATCAGAATCATTCCACATGCGCCTATTCGTACGCCTTTCTGGGTAATATATGGTACTAAAATTCCACCAGTCTCAGACCGGTAAACCACCATCTCATCAGACTGGTGTATTTGAACAGAAATACCAGATTCTCATATGCGATAGAATCATCTATATCTTCTTGTTCCTTTTCATCATCACCCGAACTTATGTCTTCTATATGTCGTTTAACACCCCTGGCATTGTCATTTCCTGGAACCTTTGGTTTTGCTTTGGTGTTTGCAAGAATAACATATGTCTCAGTTAAAGGCGTTAGTGCAGAATCTGTATCACTTTCTGCTGATTGCAACCTGAATTTAGTCTGACCTGGGCAAAAACTCGGAGAGGAATCAGCGAGTTCGCCATCTTCATCATCTTCCATATAAATGTGATTCTGTGATGGATCTGCACTAACGTTAGATGGCATTGCACCATATTGATTGACCACTGACACCGGTGTATGAGTTAACCCTTCTTCCAACACTTCTATTGAATCTTCAGCATGAACTGACACTGGATTCGGCAGATTGTGTACGTCAGCTACAGTAACAGATTTACTAACGCGATCTTTTGCAGCTGATTCTGATCTACATTTTGTTTGCCCACCACTGAACTATGTGTGGCCATCTTGCATTTCCATTTGTAGTGGCCAGTGTCGCCACGCAGTAGGCATTTGTCCGTATGGGGTTTAAGTATCTCGCACTACTACAGCTACGGTATGTCTTGATCTGCCATCGGTACCATACTGGTAAAACGAATGCATTGTCAATGGACAGTGCACTAGGCAATACACTGGGCAATGTCGATTCACTATCCTGCATCCAGACTCGCCTCACACCATTTTCCAGTGAACGGTCAAAATCATATGTCTCGCTTTCTATAGACAACACATCCCCATATTTTGCCATTTCCAATTTAATACGCTCGTTGGGTATTTCTAGAGGTGCTTTGATCAGAATCGATCTCCTGAATCTTACATGCCTCTCCATTAACCACCAGCCCATCTTCCAATAGCTTGTTGTTAATCTCCTCAGAACAAACGGTAACATTCCAAACGTTCCTCTTTATATTAACGAGGCCTTTCAGTACTGCGGGACCAGAGCCGACGATATCTTTCAAACGGTGATAGACGTCAATAGCCCCCACACTCCACCCCACTGTCGTAACCCGCAGACTTAGCCGTTGTTTGTAAACGCTAGACATTATGCATGAGTGCACAGCGCGTCAGCACGAGCTCAATACAATAGCTATAACAATAAATGTATAGCCTGTGGAGTGATTGAAAGAAAACGAGCAACCGAAAATGATCCGAATGCTAGCCAACAACACACACCACCAAAACAACGCCTAAACGTGGACAATAACTAGGACAGAAACGAAGAAGATGCCGCAGTGAGCAATACAATAGGAAATGTAGATTCAGTAGCCCGCATCCAGACAAGCCTCACGCCATTTTCAAGTGAACGGTCAAAATCGTATGTCTCGCTTCAATAGACAATACGTCCCCGTACTTTGTCATTTAATATGCTCGTTGGTTATTTCTAAAGGTGCTTTGACCTTCACGAGCAATTTGCCAGAAACGAGCTCATGAATCTTACATGCCTCCCCATTAACCACCATTGACTTCCAATAGGTTGTTCTTAATCGCATCAGAACAAACGGTAATATTCCAAAGGTCCATATTAATATTAATGAGACTGTTGAGTACTGTGGGACCAGAGCGGACGATATATTTCAAGCCGTGATAGACGCCAATAGCCCCCACACTCCCCAACATCCACCACCCCTGTTGTCGTAACTCTCAAGCTCAACCGCTGTTTGTAAGTAAACACTAGACAGCATGCACGAGTGCTGTTCTTTTTCCTGTTGAGATCGAAAGGATCTTGATTCACAGAAATTTCCTTACGAAGGTAACTGTGCGGACGATGCGCTGGCCATGTTGGTGCTTGTTTGAGTGGGTGCTGTTGCTGCGTATGGCGGCAGCAGTGCCTGTTTATAGTAGTTTCAGAACGGCCAACCGATTGTTTTGTTAAAATAGTTCATCAATCAAAAGACATACAATTCATACACTTGAATAATTCTTTCAAATGCATGACGGAGCTTTCCCTATTTAGTCATAACTGTGACGTCAGCCCCTGTTTTAGAATTCTTCATTAGCAATGTTAATATGTGTGCGTGCGTACGTACGTGCGTACGTGCGTGCGTGCGTACGTTCGTGCGTGCGTGCGTGCGTGCGTGCGTGCGTGCGTTCGTTCATGCGTGTGTGCGTGTGTGTGTGTGTGCGTGGGTGCGTGCGTGCGTGCGTGCGTGCGTGCGTGCGTGCGTGCGTGCGCGTGCGTGCGTGCGTGCGTGCTTATTGGTATTTTTTGGGTAGATATTTTCGTCTTAAATATGAAAATGTAGAGGAGACGATTATGCTTAAGTATAAATTTTGTATTTGCTTAAGTTGTCTCCCCTAAATATATCATCTTCCATTCTACTTGTTATTGATTATTGTTGTAAATACAGTGCTTTAATTACTTATTATTTTCAATCGGACATTGACCCTTTTTATCTAATTGGATCCGAGATGGTAAGTTTTTTCTTGCTGGTTGTCTATTTGTGGGCCGGGAGACGTCTGTCTTCGGGGTTTTACCACTGTCGCGGTGGTATGAGTGCGTGCGTGCGTGCGTGCGTGCTTGTGTGCTTGCGTGCGTGCGCGCGTACGTGCGTGGGTGGGTGAGTGTGTGTGTGGGTGTGTGTGTGTGTGTGTGTGTGTGTGTGTGTGTGTGTGTGTTTGTGATAGTGTGTTTGGCATGGTTTATGTATGTGTACGTGGTCTGTGGGTAAATATGCGTCCGTGCGTGCGTGCGTGCGTGCGTGCGTGCGTGCGTGCGTGCGTGCGTGTGCGTATGGGTGCGTGCATGTGCACAGGGCTGTAGGTGGGGTGTGTGTTGGTGCGTGCAGTTGGGTGATTGGGTAGTTTATGCTGTAGGTTTGAATGGATAGTATAACGTTAATGGGGAGAGGTGTTTAATTATTAATTGTTGTTAAAGTGTATAGGGAGACTGCGTGTATTAGGGAATCAATAAATAGCAAACACATTTTTTCTATTATTGCATACGCAAATGGTCGTCAGACCTGGCGTTTAGGATAATGGGTTTAAAGGTGTATGACGCAATAGGGGAGCAGGTCTTATAGTCAACCATTAGGCGTGTAACCTTTTTGGACACCCTTTTGGTCACTAGTCTGGGGCTTTTCCAGGCACCAACTATATGGCTACGAGTTTCGCCCCTGATGCTTTTGCACCACATTCATAAGGTACGAACTGAACAAAAATTTAAAAAAATGACTGCGCAGCGCTTCGGCGCGAGCTCAATACACTAGCTAAAGATATATAGCCTTGTAAGCGGGTGAAAGAAATCGAGCGACCGTAAATGATTCGACCGATAACCAAAAGCATACGCTACCAAAGCAACGCCTAAACTAGGACGAGGACGAAGAAGACGCAGCAGTGAGCTATGGCTCTCACCGTCACTGCGCGAAGACGATGCCAAAACCACCACTGTATATAGAGACTTCAAACAACAAAACTTTCAAAAATTAATATTACAAAACAAAACTATATACACTTATACAGAACCAGGGCACACCTGAAATTGAAGCATAAATGATCAGTAGAAATCGTCCAAAATCCACGATATTAGCAGTGCCAAAAGAGGCGTGTATTCCCTTCGACTACTACTACTGCTGCTGCTGCTACTTCTACCACTATTACAACAACAACTACTGCTGCTGATGCTGCAACAACAACAACAACAACAACAACAACAACAACAGCAACAACAACAACAACAACAACAACTACTACTACTACTACTACTACTACAGCCATAGAATTACAATTATTACATATATCCATTTTACTGTAGTGTAGCTGTGACTGTACAGTGGCTCTACCGCCAGACTCAGTATGTACATTTTACCTTCATCTGTTCTTGAAGGTTCTGAGTGTAATAGAGTGACCTTTAACCTGAAATTAAACTTGTCTCACATAATTGGATTGATGAGACACATCTCTGCGCAAAAGCGCGTCAAGATAAACTAAGGCCATGTTCTCAATAGAGAGTTAAACGGGAATAACCCCATACTTTAGTGTGGCGTTATTCCCGATTAACTCTCTAGTGAGAGCACTGCCTAAGTTGGTCTTAAAACGCACTATCTTTGAATCCTGAAACAGCTGCTGGTCGACATCCTAATATGGTTTAATATTTGGGCCGTGTTCTCACTAGAAAGTTAATCCTGAATAACGGCTTAGATCAGTATGGTATTATTCAGGATTATGTCTCTAGTGAGAAGACGGCCTTAAAGAAGGCATTGTATTGAAAATATAAATTAACGGCCCAGCATAAAGGCAAGCATAAATTATGGTGGCACTCACGTAAGGCTGTATCTTATCGTTATTTTCTTGCAGTTGTCTATGGGTGCCAGCCTTCGTCAGCTGTCCAAAATGTTAGACACAGACCATTTTGTACTGGTGGTTCATGATCAACGCCAATGTAAGTATGCACTCTCTGGATGTGTTTATTAAATGAATGCTAATCTCATCTCAACTATTGTATTCCGCCGATAGATTATGGCATATAGATTAAATAGCATTCATACCCTATCATGTTCCCGTATGTGTGTCAAAATTATCTGCTTTGTAATATCGCGTAAATGTTGAACAGTAATCGCCGCCATGTTGTCTCGTCGAGCGATAGTGTGTGATGCAGTGTAAGTGTCAAAACATTACATTCTTTATTGTATAACACACATCGTGTTGAATATTTTGGAACTAAATTGACTGAAAGTTGTTGCTGCCTATTTAATTTAGTTTCAAAATATTCAACAGCTTACCTGTGCGCTTGCTTTTACACGGCAGTGCCAAGATGGCACCTCTATGACTGAGCGTATATACCGAGGCGGACACGCGAGGTTTTTTCCCCCGATTGGTTAACAAGTAAATCATGACAGCCGTCATAGGGCGTAGAAAGATAACAAAGTATAGGTACTAAGGCATGGAGCTCTTTCTATAGCGGCATGATAATGCGCTTAAAATTACCCGCATAGTTTATGAGTAGCACATTAGATCACCTGCCTAGCTATCAAGAGACAAGGTTAGTTATCCTTTAATCAATACAGCGACGATGTATACGCACTGGAAGCTTTCACAATCCCTGAACAACAATAAACCCTAGTAAAATTTGTTTCAAAATCTTCAAATGGTTAACTATATAGTTTCCATGAAATTAGGATTCTGGAAATTCAGGATTCAAAGCATCGACATCGATTCCAACACACGCAAAGCATGGGCAGAGCTTAACTAGATATGGGCGGGGCATAGCTAAAAGCGAATTCATCCATTATGCACGACGTAGTATCACAGATCCTGCTTCAAATTGTGTATTCATGTGCCTAGCGCGTGCGCGTCTGCGCTTTGTGCGCGCATATGCGTGTGCCTATGGGCGTGTGCTTTTGTGCGTGAATGCGTGTGCGTACTTAGGTACGTGCGTGCGAAAATGCGCCAGTCCGCATTATTATTATTATTATTATTATTATCGTTATTATTATTATTACAGATAATGAGGGCGGTCAGATAGCGACGAAGAGTATGATTTTCGGAATCGCTACCCGAATTGATCTGGTTAACTTCATTACTAAACATGGCAAGGACATGGAACATCCTAAAGAAAGTGAAGCCAATACCATTGAAAACTGACTAGTGGCCTGGTGTTCCTTATTATAACCAATGTATCGCCATTAGCACTTTACATGAAAAATACCCCTAAAACCATTTGTGTTGTAGGAAACTGTCCATATGAATTCCTTCAAACTTTATTCAACGTATTCAATAGTTTTCGAAACTTGGCTACATTCAAAATGAGGATACCCGAACGTCAACGGCTCAGCTAGAAATGGGTGTACATAATTGATGAATCCAGTTTCGCGGTCAATCATATGACGTCATAACCATATGTGTATCATGTAAGATGGCGTCATAATCAGTTACATTATGAATGGCATATCTTAGTCCATCATAAACGCTCAATAGTCCGTCAACTTGTACGAATCGTAGATCTTTAATATTTAATACATATTTTGTTGAATATTTTGAAACTAAAACGCTGTTGCTGCCATATGCAGCAACAGCAACCAGTCAAATTGGTTTCAAAATATTCAACAGCTTACCTGTATACTTATCTAGAATTTGAGATTCAGAGAGTGCACATGAATCAATCGATTCCAACACGGGTAAAGCGTGGATGGAGCTTAGCTGGCGATGGGCGGGGCATAGCTAAAACTGGATTATTATTATTATTATTATTATTATTATTATTATTATTATTAGGTAATAACTATATCTGTCAAAATCGTGTCTTCTTTATTCCAAGATAATTGTGTAATTTGACATTTCGAAATAAACGCAAAGCCTCCATAAAACGGTGTCATGTGGAATATCATTAGGCTACAAGGGCTCGAAAATTTAAAAAATATATATTGTTGCCCCCATGGCACAAGTATGATATTTAAATTAGGTTGCCCGACTGTAGTTCCAGGTTTCCCATTTCTATAAATTATGTTGTAAATATGTATGGTTGTAAGCTATATAAACTACACAGTTCTTGTAAATACCGACTCAAGCATTATATTAACACCATTATCCCTCATATTAGCCAAAACGGCTTCTGTAGTGGTCTTGAGAAATGCCTATATACAGAACAAGAAAATACTATTTTTGAAAATGTGCTACTGGAATGACTGGCTCGATAACCAGTGGTGACTTTTCAAACACAATCTTCTCTTGGTCTGTCAATAGATATTTTCTATGAGAAAATTGAAATTTCTTGAACAAATTTGAGTCTGAGAGGGTTAAGGCTAAATAAAGTAAATACTCATCCTGAGTACATATACCGGCCCTGAAAATAACGCATTATCTAAGTTGTCCCCCGAAAATTGGGTTGCCCTACAGTAAAAAGTCGTTGCCCTGGACTGCAGGAACGCATGATGATTGTGGCCTGGATTTGTGCGACACGTATTAGGAAAATTAAAACCTTACAACGATAAAATTGGTCAAGTATTTGCACGTGACCACGCACTGAACACGTAATGGGTAGAAAGAAGAAGTTATTGGGCTGGTTGGCGTCTATCGAGTACATGATTCCAGGTCCCATTCACACCATTCTAGACTGGTTTTATTTCAGTCTATTATTGGTAGGTTCAGTTTCACGTTTATTACACTCAGGCAACCGAGGCAATATATGAGGGTATATATTTATAACAATTATTATGGCGAGTAAAGTGACAAAATATACAGTGATTATCACGAGGTTAATAAATAAATATTAATTACATTAATAACAGCCATAGTAGACTTGGTGACTTATTTTTTCTTGGCATGTAAAAGGTATTTACACATTTTTGGGAGAACTGGCCTGTTGCATATTGAAAGAAGTCCTTTTGCTTTTTCTATCGTGGTATTGGTTAGGTGGTAAGAAGGGATTAATCTTTGTCGTTCAGTGTTAAATTTTGTGCAATGAAAAAGAAAGTGCAATTCGTCACCTATGCAATTACATGCAGTACAGCTCATTTCGATCACTCCCCTCCCATCTCTTGGTCTCGATGTCTAGTCGGTGGTTTAATGTTCTGAAGTGGCACAGAATTATGGCGTCGCGATATGGCAATACAACAAAATATTTTTCAAATACCGAGTCACTCATTATGTTACTGTAAAACGTTAATCGGCTTGAATTGGAAATTTCAGCTCTTCATTCTTCATTGAATTGAGTTTGTAAAGCTATTCTTACCTGCCTAGTGATGTTAGTAACTTCCCCAGTTTTACACTGGTACCCATTTATACTCCTGGATGGAGAGAGGCGACGAGGAATGAAGGAGATGGCCTATGTTTCCGCCGCGTGCCAGTTGGCCGAAGGCGCGATCCCGGGATCGCCGGTTTCCACAGCTCTACTGGTTACCGCGTGAGCTACCGCCTCCTCAGGTCGGCCGATTCGTGTCTTTCTTTGGATATAATTTCAAACCCTTTGAACCCCGAATTCTCAGAATCGCAATGTCAAGGTCGCTATACAGTTAACCTGTTGAATAATTTTAAACTCATTTGACAGGAACCCGTTGTCCAGTCAAATTAGTTTGAGGTTATTTAACAGAATATTCATTAAATCGTAAATGACCGTGTTCGTTTGGCCTTTCAGGTTTAAAAGGTCAAAAATGTTCTTTTTGTATTATTTTCCGGTAACCCCTCTAACTCTGTAATGGGCATGACCGCTAAAAACGGACTATGTAGTAGTCGTGTGGAAATGTCCATTTTTTCATCCAATGGAATATGATTTTTGAAAATTTACCACTGGAATGACTGGCTCGGTAACCGAGCCAGTTACTCCAGTGGTAAATTTTCAAAAATAGTCTTCTCTCAGCCGACAAATAGACACTGGCTAAGAAAAAAGGGAGTTTCTTGACCATTGTCATGGTCAAGCCGAGCAATAAAGCAACACCTGTAGTGGTCATGAGGAATATTTATTTGCACAAAAACAGAAAGTTATTTTTGAAAATTGTATTGTTAAAATTATTGTTTTCTTGATAAATCTTGACCATTAAAGGGTTAATTGATATAAGTAGAATTGCGAACGCTTTGAGGTGCCCTTGACACAAGGGGGTTAATGTGTCGCTGTTACGTCACCGTAGTCTAGAAATATACTACACAAAAACGTCCTAAATACATATACATAAATACCAGAAAAACAAGATTGCCCTACCCCTAACGAATCATAAGCTAATTTTAACCCCTCTTGGGTCAACTTAACCTTTTAATGGTCAAACTGACCAAGACAACTCTGCGGTGGTCTTGAGCCATGTCTATTTGCAGGTCAAAAGAAGAGTATTTTAGAAAATTAACCACTGGAATAACTGGCTCGGTAACCTAGCCAGTCATTCCAGTGGTGAATTGTCAAAAATAATCTCTTGACCTGCACATGGATACTGGGTAAGCCAAAGCTTGAATTTCCTTTGCTGTGGCCCCTTTAATGGTCAAGCCGGACAAAAATGTCAGAGGTAAATCTACAAAAATATTCTTCTAATATTAAAATTACTTGAAAAGTGTTGACCATTAGAACGCTTAATTGATATAAGTAGTATTTTAGCGCTTTTTGGCGCTGTTGACACAAAAGGGGTTAATGTTATTCAGCGACGGACAATGAAATGGACATCGTGTACGTGAAATTGGGGTTGCGAACTCGGCCATTTGTTGCCTATTCGTGCCTGCTCTGAGTCTGAAAAGTGGAGTCTGATGACATTCCGTGAAGCACGTGTGTTCTGCCAGATGAGAATACGGTTCTCTTTCTCATTGCATTTTAAGAAATGTGTTAATATTTTTTATGCAATGATGCCAGATGTCATCTGAGTGACCAGGTACTTTCTTGTGGGATCCGTCTGTTGCAATGCGGCTGGGCGCAACCAAGAGTAGTTATTGCCCTCAAACCAGTCAAGGTATCATCTTTACGCTATGGAACATACATCAGGAGTCTGGGGGAGGGGGGCGGCGTGGCATTAATGCTGATGATCACACACAGCTCAACAGCATCCAGCATGGCTCTCTGACTGACGCGAGGCATAAGGGCGGTGTTTTATCTTCCTTTGTCGGCCCCTACACATGTGCAAATACGTTGCAAAATATTTAACAACTTACCTGAAATGATACGCTGAAATGTAGATGCTGGCAATTCACGTACCGAAGTTTGAAAAAGTCGGTTCCAAAACTCAAGAAAATTAGATAGATCTTAATTAAAAATTGCCGTGTCATGGCTATGAGTGGTCCCCTCCTTAGGTCTGGACTGTATGCACAGACTGAAGCCTCTATTTTCCCTTGTTGATGTCGGTATGTTTTTAAATTATAGTTTACTCGATTCAAAAAGCCACAATAGGTTTCTATGTGTGATTGTTATGCGCTCGGTTTACACCAGCCTAACCCACAACCACCACCTCACCCCCGCACCCGCCAGCACCCACTGTTAACCCGGTGTTGTAATGATGTGTCATGATGGCACGGTATAATGAAAAATACATTTTGGCTCAACTGCGACACGCAGCTTTTTATAAATCTGATTTCGTCGTTGATCCCAGGACTGTTTAGCTCGCTTGCCTTCTAGCCCATGCTCAGCGCGTCAGGGTTCTTCCGCGTAACATACACTAGACATTATGAGGATACATTATATTCGACGTACAGTATGCGTATAATATAGCTTTGTGATAATCAGTTAAGTATATGAGAACAACGAAATGGAATACACTGATCACAAGCATATCAACATGTTTTGGTACCATAATGATCTGAACGGAATCTTTCAGATATCAATTCTGGGAGAGTCCCTCAATCGTTAAACACGACCGAGAGAGACATAAATGGTGTATAGAGTTGAAAACAATATATACATTATTATTATTAGGGGCCTACTTATTACAGGTTGAAATTAATGTAAAGTACCGTGACAAGAATATTAAAGCCTGTACACTGAATTGCAAATCATATCGTTAACTGAAGTATAGTAGTACGATGAAAGCAAAGAGCGAGATATAAAATTACCAGACATTGAATAATTCGCTATACAGGTTAACACGTCTTGTTTCAAAAGTACAGGTTAATACGTCTTGTTTCAAAAGTACCTCAACGTATTCATAATGCTACTTATATCAGCTAACACTTTAAACGTCGAGCTTGCTCAAGAACATTAATATACTTGCAGACAAAGTATTCACGATTTTCTGGTGCAAGTTTCCTACAGAAATATACAAAAATACCGTCCTATTATCCTGCAAATGCGCATTCCCCGTTGAGATTGCAGAGGACCTACCAGGGCGGCTTGAGATAAAGGTCAAGAATATTCATGTCTTTCCATCGCCATTGTTCATTTGCAGGCTAAGAGAATACAATCTTCGAAGGTGTATCGCTTATTGACGCAGTCATTCCGGTGGTAAGCATTCACAAGTATCTTATCTTGCAAATTGAGTTTACTCTTTAGTACTACATAGCCGTTGGTGCCCGGTATGACTATCGACGTATAATGCCAGCACAACAGGGGGCACGGGAATTACTACGTGTGCACACAGCTATTAATTTGAAAAATTCGAAATATTGAATAGTATTATAATGGACATTTCCAGTTTATCAATCAATCATATGGCGACATCCTCAACTGTGTGTCATGTAGGATGCCGCCATAGTCAATGCCGTCATGACTGAAGTAGATAAGTTCATCACGGAAAGCATAATTGATTACGGAGTAAACGTTGTTGCATGAATTGTATGTCTTTACTATTTAATAAACATGCTGTTGAATGTTTTGAAACCAATTTTTCTGGGCACTGTTGATGCCATAGGCTGCAAAGGCACCCGTAAAATTAGTTACAAAATACTCAACATATTATCTGTATAGTTTTCTGGGAATTGATAGTCAGGCAGTTCAGGCATCGATCTATTCGAAGACGATGAAGCATGAATGAAGCTTAGCTAAAGATGGGCGGGACATGGCTAAAGCTGGAAGGGTCCATTATTACGCAATGCATGTATTGCTATGACCTTCCAAAATAAATCTAATATCATCACACACATATGTAAATAAGGCAGTACTCTATCTGTTTGAATATTTGGAAGCCAATTTGACTGAGATCTGATGCTGCCGTGGCACCAACAGCTTGCAGCCACATTTGTGTCAATATATTCAACAGATCCTTGATGTACAGCCAAATAATAGTTGCAATGGAGATGAGCTACGACTAGTGAGACAATTGCTTGCAGACACAAAGCTGAGAGTACGAGTCAAGGCAAGTAAAATCTGTAGAGTTTGAGATATCAATCGGCTCCCCACAGGGAGATGGTCTATCTCCTGCACTTTTCATCTGTTACCTTGCTGCGGCATAAAAATCCGCGCAGGAAACGTCCACACGACCAAAAGCCCCAGTGTCAATACTGGGTATGCCGCTAGATATGGAATATGCCGACGATGTGGACTTCATAGACGAGGAAAAGAACCCCGCTGACGAACTTCTCCAAATGGCTGCAAGCAAACTAAAAATTTAGAATCTCTTTATGAAGGAATCCAAAACAGATGTCATTCACATATGCCTATCTACAAAGCATGAAACTAAAGATAATGAAGATCCACTTCTCATCGCGAACCATGGAGGAAGAGTAGAATCCTGGGTTCCCTGCTTTGTAGTACTGCTGTCATTGCTAGACACTGCGTCATCAGGAACATAGATTTCCAGTGCTTATGGAAGCTATGGATTCGTAGGTCAAAGATGCCCTTGATAAAACGACTACGTTTATACAATGTAACCTGCACATTCTTGATGCTGCATAACTGTAGTAGCTGGGCAGCTCCAAACGAAGCTCTTGACAAACTCGATGCCAGCCACCGCAAACACATATGCACAATCACTGGACACCGATGGCCAGATATCATAATTTCCAATGATGCACTATGCACGATGTGTATTACGTCGCCGTTGTCTGTAAAAGTCGCCCAGCAAAGATGGTCCATGTTTGGCAATGTGCTAAGTATGCCAGAAGACACGCCGGCACAGAAAGCCTTGGAATTCGCCCTACTCGGTGCCTGCAAATACAACGCCAGGAGAGGACGCCATTGCATACACCTGCTAATCGTGTTACCAGGTGATCTCAAGAAATCAGGACTCGGTAACTAAATTCAAGAATGGGCGTGAGAAAGCTAAGGATTTTGGCTGAGGACAAGACACAGTGGCCCAAAGCTAAGAAGGACTGCTTGAAGCTGTAGGATGTGTCTACTACTGCATCCACAGAATACTGTGATCATACATATATAGTAACGTTTTATTCAAAGTATTTCCAGAAATCTTTTCGGAAAATCCAAGATGATCGGCGAAAAAAGGACCACATTTTAGTACCACAATATGAAGCCAGCTATTCTGGCAACATTTATCAGATTGACCAATTATTTGAATTGTATAGCTCTGACGTCAGACACATGTACCATAATAACGCAGAGTACTCGGCCAATGCCCGCCTGATACCAAAAGTATTGGTACGGTATCGGCGCGGCATCGAACCAATAAGCTGCATTATCTGACTAATGAGCCCAGAAATGTAATATGAGCATGTATTGCATCGGAATTGTGCGGAAATTATATCGTCATCATTGTTGTATCTAACACTCATTTAGCATTTACAAAATAGAAATTGTACATTCTGTGTGATGTAAGGCATATACTGGCGACTATTTTGAGATTCATTTGACTGAGAGGTCAGCTACAGCAGCAAGAGGTTCTAGTCAACTTAGTTTTAAATATGTTCAACAGCTTTCCTCTATATGTGTCTTGAAACTGTGACACCGAAATAAAACACGAGCAAAGGGTTAACACACTGGTCGACGCGGAAGGGTGACATCACTAAAACAATAACCCCATCACCACCCACAACTTCTATCCCCATAGCCCATTTCGAGCTAACTGTCACTTATGCTTTGCGTATGCTGGAATCGAATTATATACTTTGAGTCCTGAATTCCCAGCATCCTAATTTCAAGGTAACTATACAAGTAACATGTTGAATATATTAAAACTAATTTGAAAATATTGAACAGAGTATCTATTAAATAGCAAATACATACAATTCATAGACTTGACGGATTATTCAATGTTTATGACGTACCTAGATACATCATTCATTACGTATGTTGATTGTAACGTCAACCTACATATGATGTAATAGACTATGATGTCATATGTTTGAGTAACAAATCGGATCTATCCATTGGGATGAGATTACTTTGTCGTCATGATACAGGGGTGACTATTGTGCCCATTATATTACCGAGCGGAAATAGAGGTGTCTGATACATAACCAAACTACGTATATGACGTCACAATCAAAATAGCGTAAGATTATGTACATATTTTGAAACTAATTTGAATGTGAGTTGTTGATGATATTTGCAGCAACAAACTCCAGGTAAAATATCCAACAGCTTATCTGCATAGTTACATTGAAACGGGGAGATGGTACATCAGGTTTCAAAGAATCACTTCCAACATATACCATGTTTAGCCTGAAATGGGTGGGACATATCTAGGATAGGGTCCTCTGTTATATTGACTGTTGGGGTCCACACACTTTACTCCATCAACTATGTCATTAGGCCAACACGACATAATAAATTATGGGACATCTATCGAGTAATCCAGCTGGCCACAACTATAAGATGGCTACAAAAAAGCCTAATAATTCAATTGGTTGGTCTTAATGAGATTAAAACACATTCGTCAGCTACGTCATGGGATCCAAGTAAATCGTGTGTCCTTTTTCGTGTCAAATTAAATCTTGTGCAAGAAATGGCTGTTATGCTTATATGATAGCCTATGATAGCCTAGCGAATGCCAGATGGTGTGTATGTTGACGCTTAAGAGTAGTTAGTTGGGTGAACTCATCTCTTTACTGGATGGAGCTCAGTGGTCACTCAATGATATGACGTCATGGTAAATTACTCGACACATAGGCTGACATCGCAATCAAAATTCATAACGAATGAATATAGCTCGTACGAACTGGGATTGATTTACTATTGAATTAAAGATTCGTTGAATATTCAGTATAAAACTAATTTGATAGAGCGCTGTTGATGCCATAGGCAGCAACACCCAAATGGGATTCTGAGAATTCATGGTTCTATGTACATAAATCGATCTCAACTTGCGCAACATCTGGACGGATATTAGCTTGAAATGGCCAGGGCCTAGCAAGATATTGGCGGGGCCAAGCGAGAAATAGGTCCCTCTATTATCGGGTTAACAAAAGTCTTTCCTAACAGGAATGTCCGTTTATAGGCCATGAGAAGCCTATTTTGAATATTTAACACTGAAATGATTGGCTGGATAACAGTGCCAGCCATTCCAGTGGTAAGCTTGAAAAACACCATGTCGTCTCTTTACCTGTAAATGGACACACATTTTCGTTTTCTAGACCATTACACCTTTGAAGGTCAAGCCGGTCAAAACTGCATCTGCTGTAATAGAAATACATTTCAATTATCACGGTAACAAAAGATATCTTTTGTAAATAAGTGGGAAATTCACCAAAAGTAGACTTCTCCTGTCCTGAATGTGCTCGTACATGTATTGTCTTTATTAACCATACCATGACGAAGCCGAGTAAATCCAGTCTCTGCACTGGTCTTGACGAATGACCATCTGCAATCCTCCAAGAGAAGACTGTTATTTTAGAAAATTTACGATTGGAATGACTGGCTCTATAACCGAAAAAAAATGTTCTTGCTCTGCAAATGGGCATTCAATAACGAAATAATTGTCTGTTCCTGACCAAATTTGGTCATTAAAGTGTTAAACAAATCAATGTACATTACACTGGTTACCGATAAGGTGAGTGTTAAGTCACACATATTTGACTAATTTCCATTGAAAACGGGTTACAAGGGAGATACATTTCCTCTTCTAAGACATTGTTCGTACATATAATTTAACAGGATTACATCCCATACAGGTGCGTTGCTTTGCATTGGAAATCGATTGGCGTTTGTGTGGCAACCTGCCAGATATTAAGCAAAATATGTTTCTGTTTCAAGCAAATATATGTATATTTTTAAAGATATTGACGTAAAAACGATCTATTTATTCTAGGTTATATAGCTCATGTCATGCATGCAGGGCCGTCTTTATGACTCAGGGGGCCCTGTGCAAAGTTTCTGAAATTCTTACCTGGCCTTAGGAACCGCATTAGGGTCACGAGAAAGCTATTGTCCAGTTTCAATGGTAATGATGATAGGGCCCCTTAGGTCAGAGGGATGTGGGGTTAGTTCACACCAGTCTTATTCAGTACAGCTCAGAAAGAATTTGACATATTTCGAACACAAAATAAAAAAGATAATGTTGACTATTTTGAATACAATTGAATTGGAAGATAGTGCTGCCTTAGGCAAATAATTAGTTTCAAGATATTCAAAATTCGGTATTAAAAATTGTTTTCTTTTGGAAAAAGGTTGACTGATTTATATGCGGTACTGTAGGTGTGGCATCCATGCATATAACTTGGAGTTATGTAGGGGACACAAATATATTGTTTGTGGGTCACATTTTGGTGTGGGGCCCTGGAAATGGATCTTTCCATTTTTAGCTATCTCTAGTAAGGTTCCACACACACACATCGCTCGTGTCATGATCCATCGATCTCTGAACTCCCTGACTATCAATTTCCACAAAACTATACAACTAAGCTGTTAGATCTTTTGACAGTAATTTGACAGGGTGCTGTGGCAACAACACCCAGTTAAATTAGCTTTAAAATATTCAACACAATGTTTATTAAATAGTAGAAACATACAATTTGTACAATGTGTCGGACTATTAAGAGTTAAAGATGGGCAGAATAGCCTAATTTATGATGTAATGATTATGACATCATCCTACACACTGCTTAGCTGAGTACGACGTCAGATGACATCAGATGATAGATGGGTACTCTGGAAAGGTGAATTGGGCATTTGGGGGAGGGGGGTGAGGCGGCTGTGCACGTGTTGCAGGGCCTACTACCTTAAGTTCGGCCCTGCATACAAGTTGTAAGGTATTCTGCTTTGAAATGTTGATAATATGCTTGATGTGATAATTCGCTGTTTGCAGGTCCTCATGATGTCACTACATGATGTATCTCAAGCCATAAACTAGAAACACAGTCAACTTCAAGATGTAATCTATAATAATAATAATAATAATAATAATAATAATAATAATAATAATAATAACAATAATAATAATAATAATAATAATAATAATAATAATAATAATAATAATAACTATACCAGTACAATTACTGTTCCAGTAATTGCTGATCTGCGTGTGTTCAACCAACGACCTCAATATACAAATGTCTCTTCATATCACCACTAGTAATCGCTGTGTTATGTTTGGTGAAAATCCACCCAGCAGCCCGTATGTGGACTATTGCAATATTATGGATATGAACAGTTTAGGACATTGGAATTCCGGATATTTCCCCTGACAGAGAACTACTCGACATCAGATAGAATTATAAACAGATCTGACCAGAATTGTGACCATATCGACAAATGATGAAAATTCCGGACAATGCACTTATTTGTGAAAGGTGCTTCAGATAGTTGAATTCATGAATGTCTACCTTAGAGGTACTATGTCAGATTTCAGATAACTCAGATCATATGAAAATTAGGAAGTAATTGCATCTATGGGACAATTGGTTTGTGACACAAACATTGGATCGCTTGATTGAGATATCTGAAATTTGTAAATGGATAATTTCTGTCTCAATCAGTCATTTGTCCCAAGGGATATCTATTGATCGCATGCATTGTCATATTTTCAAACATGAACGTGAACCATATGAAGAACTTCTTGAATGTCATGACTATCAGCAAATCTGTTCAGTGATCATGCAATGAGATTCTACGAACATCACAATACCCGTGATGACCACTGACCAAATTGGCCAACAACGTCATTTGAACAATCTGATTGATCAATTTGATTAACAAATTTAAACCGTTGGTGCATAGTAATCATCAACTAATAGATACTCAATTTTGGTTTTATTAATCAACTTCCATTAAACACACTTATACTAAGAGCTAATTGCACAATCAAGAGAGAGAGAGAGAGAGAGAGAGAGAGAGAGAGAGAGAGAGAGAAAGAGAGAGACAGGTCTAGTTGCAGAGAAAGTCTGGTCATTTTTGTTAGTCGATGGATAATAACACCAAAACGATGTTATATTGTGGGCGCTATGCACATATGAGACACGTATGAGTCAGATGGATCGGTTGAGTGGCTCAAAACGAGCTGATTGCTTGGTTTGGTTGCCAGCCATTTTGGACAGTGCAATTTTGTATTAGAAAATTCTCCCCACTCCCATCACAGTGAAATTGTGCTTTTGAAAAACAATGTCATGCAGTGTTAGCAACAATACATTAATTGACTTTAAATATAAGAGGTTAAACACATGTCCTTGATTATTCGAAGGAAGGCAGTAATATGTATTAGTGAAAAAGCATCACAAATAACCACACACCCACACCCAATTATTTTGAGGTACATTACAATCCACTTGGTCTGCCTTCAATATGTATGTGGCGGCTATCTTGGATATCTTAATTTTCACAAAGAAATTACCTCTTGCACCATTAAAGAGGTCGAGCCAGATTTGTGATTCATGACCTAGGCCCATTCAAGTATGTTCAAGGAGTGCATACGTGAAACAGTATGTTTGTGGGAAACAAAAATTAGCTTTTCATTTTTTTTTAACACTGAGGATGCGAATTCGATGACTTTCAAACTGATTTTGCGACGAGGTATGTAACCATCCTAAATATCTGTTTTCAAAAGATATTTTATGTATTTTCAACCAGGTCCTATCTGTAAATGAGAATGCTAAGGATCATATGAGCAGGGGATGAAATAACCTAAGGAGTGATATTTTTATTTATTATTTGCAACATCCCACAGGCAATGGTCTCCTCTATCAGGCTATAGATATCTATTCTATCTATCTAGAATATGTCTATCAGGGTTCTCAGCCACTCTAGACATCAGGGAAAACCTTGAAAATAGATTACCATTTGTTACAGTCAGGTAAAACTCTGGGAATTTGAAAAAAACACCAAAAATCAGGAACAACTCACGGAATTGGACAATGACTCAGGAGTGGTTTTCATATTTTACCTGTTTGACATATGTGCACATTGGGTCATGTTTCCAAGTTGTGTCCATTGACTGAAGATGGAAAAAATTACAATTATTGTACACATGGGCTACCATGTTGTTGAATATTTTATCAGTGTGAAGGAGTTATGTTTCATTGGATTGTATCAGATTACTGTACGATGCGAAATGCTGATATGTTTTCTCAAAAGACGAAACATCAGTAATGATTATGACGTCATTAATCAAATGATTACCAGATATTTTATTGCCAAAACGCTTAACTCAGAATGGAAATGATAAAATAAATGTCTAGGGGTAGCTAAATGATTTCCATTATGAATGGTTAACCCTTTTATTTGAAGGAAACTTATAGGACGATTTGATATAAATTTCAACACTTCCTTATCATGATCTGCATTAGTATTTGAACAGTGACCTATTGATTCAAAAGATGGATATAATTAAGAGGAAAGTAAACAAAGACAGATTTGATAAATTAATATTCATTCATTCTTGCTTGCTTCCTGCACTTTGTTATGTAATTTAAATGAGTACTGCACGATTGAAATAATTGTTATAAATGATGTATTATATCGAGATAAATGGTTCTATTGAACAAGGGTTTCAGAATCTGTAACTGCTGAATCCCTCTATCGGCGTTACCTTATGTTGAATACTTATAAACTAATTTGCACGAAACAAGAACCCTATGCTGACGAAGTCACATCTAGATCGAAACAACCATTATCAATCAATATTGGATGGATCCTGGCTGATCCAATCTCTGTTCTTTCTTTGAGTTTTGATGTTAATCACATCAAATCAATTTTTCGATCCAATGTCACGTATATCAATCCTCAAAGAATATCACAGCTGATTTAGCTTACTTCAGAATCATAACTGCTCCTAATTAATGGAATATGAGAACCTGGTAAATTCCTATCCAAGTTGAAAATGATCCCTATTCGATCTGGTCAATGTAGACCCGTATCGACTATGAATCTTTAGAACCTAGGATGGGTACGGACCATTGGATAATCTCTTCGCTTTATAGGCGCATGTATGATTTTTGTGAATTGGGATTTAGGATTAGTGGTTCTTGTTTCAGAATCTAAATTTGAAATATCAAACTGATTGACGATAATAATAGTATAACAACAATCAATATAGAATTGAAATATAATAAACCAATAATATATGGCCTGAATACAGTATAGTTGTTATAAATACCCGATGGAAACAGTCATAACATTGTGGTTTGAAGACGAAAGAGCCCCGATGACGAAGACGGATCACAATACAAGTTCTGATATCATATTGAAGATGATGGATAGATGTGGGTGCACCCAGACGAACGTGTGACACAAATAATATAACTGATCGAAATTTATCCTGCGATGCAGGTGGATGTTAAAGGCTGCATATGACTGCCCATGAGCCGCCAGAAGCTAATGTCATGATTGATCTGCAAATGGCCAGAAGCTGGCGATCTGGCCCACAACAACGTTAACCAGGAGCTGGATACCTGGTGACAGAGAAGGATGACCAGGAGCTGGATACCAGGCTACGAGCAATGGCGACCAGGAGCTGGAGACATGGCTACAGATAATAGTACCAGGAGCTGGAGACCTGGCTACAGATAATAGTACCAGGAGCTGGAGACCTGGAAACGGATAATAGTACCAGGAGCTGGAGACCTGGAAACGGATAATAGTACCAGGAGCTGGCAACCTGACTACGGATAATAGTAATAGGAGCTGGAGACCTGGCTACGGAGAATAGTACCAGGAGCTGGAGACGTGGAAACGGATAATAGTACAAGGAGATGGAGACCTGGCTACGGATAATAGTACCAGGAGCTGGAGACCTGGCTACGGATAATAGTACCAGGAGCTGGAGACCTGGCTACGGATAATAGTACCAGGACCTGGAGACCTGGAAACGGATAAAGGTACCAGGAGCCGGAGACCTGACTACGTATAATAGTACTAGGAGCTGGAGACATGAGTATGGATAATAGTACCAGGGCCTGGAGACCTGGAAACGGATACTAGTACCAGGAGCTGGAGACCTGACTACGTATAATAGTACCTGGAGCTGGTGACATGACTATGGATAATAGTACCAGGGCCTGGAGACCTGGAAACGGATAATAGTATCAGGAGCTGGAGACTTGGCTATAGATAATAGTACCAGGAGCTGGAGACCTGGCTACGGATAATAGTAGTAGGAGCTGGAGACCTGGCTACGGATAATAGTACCAGGAGCTGGAGACCTGGAAACGGATAATAGTACCAGGAGCTGGAGACCTGGCTACAGATAATAGTACCATGAGCTGGAGACCTGGCTACAGATAATAGTATCACGAGCTGGAGACCTGGAAACGGATAATAGTACCAGGAGCTGGAGACCTGGAAACGAACAATAGTACCAGGAGCTGGAGACCTGGAAACGAACAATAGTACCAGGAGGTGGAGACCTGGAAACGGATAATAGTACCAGGAGCTGGGGACCTGGCTACGGATAATAGTACCAGGAGCTGGAGACATGACTATGGATAATAGTACCAGGGCCTGGAGACCTGAAAATGGATAAAAGTACCAGGAGCTGGAGACTTGGCTATAGATAATAGTACCAGAAGCTGGAGACCTGGCTACGGATAATAGGAGTAGGACCTGGAGACCTGGCTACGGATAATAGTACCAGGGCCTGGAGAGCTGGAAACGGATAATAGTACCAGGAGCTGGAGACCTGGCTACGGATAATAATACCAGGACCTGGAGACCAGGAAACAGATAATAGTACCAGGAGCTGGAGACCTGCCTACGGATAATAATACCAGGAGGTGAAGACCTGGCTACGGATAATAGTACCAGTAGCAGCAGACCTGGACACGGATAATACCAGGAGCTGGAGACCTGGCTACGGATAATAGTACCAGGACCTGGAGACCTGGAAACGGATAATGGTACCAGGAGCTGGAGACCTGACCACGGATAATAGTACCAGGAGCTGGAGACCTGGCTACGGATAATAGTAACAGGAGCCGGAGACCTGGAACGGATAATGGTACCAGGAGCTGGAGACCTGGCTACCAGGACCTGGAGACCTGGCTACAGATAATAGTACCAGGCGCTGGAGACCTGGCTACAGATAATGGTACCAGGAACTGGAGACCTGGTTATGGATAATATTACCAGGAGCTGGAGATGGTTACCGCATGAAGAATGACACCACAGCCGGTCAATGATTATGATGGCCCAACATCGTGGAGTGATTTCTGTATGAAAGTTCATATTGTGACAGATAATGCTCTCTAACTGGCCTAACCTTGTTTTGACCAGAGAAGCGTGAACTCTAAATGTTCTGAAGATTGCCTAGCTGTTGATGGGCCTATAAACTGAGATGGTGCCCATACTTATCCATCATTCTGTATAAGGACTGCTTATATGAATGATAAGCACACTTTATTATATAAACTTCAACATTTGAAACTTCATTCTCACAGCCATGCTGGTGTATATGGCCGGCATAGAATTATGTACATGTGAGACGGTGGCTGCCTACATCCCATATTTCGCTAAGCCGCGATTTCAACTATCTCATCTGAAGGACAACCACGAAATGCTCGCCGAGGTGACGTTCTCAACACCTGCACACAATGCATCGTGATCCGTCTGGATCATGCGGATACAATAACACATGTTGATTAGTAGCTCCTACATAATTCCTAAAATAATCAACAGAGACTTCATACATATTATAAATAATGAAATCTATATTGATTATAACCTAATCATATTTAATTATCTCAAATTTAAACGCTATAATTTTGCATAAGTGTTAATCTCGATTACAAATATCGCTTACGCTTTTATAATTGAGATGAAGTAATTTATTTCATTAGATTGCCAAGAAAGCATACACAACTGCATGATAATCTGTTCAAAAATGGTGTGGGTGACATAAGCTAATGTGTTTGTATGGAAATATGATTGCTGCGTATGGTCTCACGAGCATATGATAGCAATGGTTGTCACATCAGTATCTTAGTTTCTGTGCAGCAACTACCTATTGACTTTCCAACAACCTTGTTAAAGTGAAAATATGGAATTTTGAAAATTTCTCAGGTATATATCAGGGAAAACTCAGGGAATTTTGTTTTGATAAAATGCCGGGAACCCTTGCTATTGCTGTGGAGCAGCAGCAGCAGCAGCAGCAGCAGCAGCAGCAGCAGCAGCAGCAGCAGCATCAACAGGACATATGTGATGTGGAAATTACTATGTATAATAATGTGACAGTATGCTTCCATGGAAGCGGGAAGAGAGTGATATACTATAGCACTTCTACGTAGTGGGTACCACTTTCAAGATGTGGGTACCACTACAAGCAGGAGGAGGGGGTCACTATATAATAAACATTTATTAGTGATTACTCAGCTTCCTCGGAACTAATAAGTGATTCACTGCACTGCATCCTGCTTCCTCGCACGCAACACTGCTTCCAGAAGCTGGTACCGATTTAGCAGTGATGACTGCATTCTTGTAAGCAGTAACCCATTTCTGAAAGGGGTTCACATCTCCATAGAAGCACATCATGGATGCATTTAAATTATGGCGATCTGAGTGGTTACTAAGTGCTCACAAGTTGTGTATGTTTATTACATGCCTTTATAGGCATGTGTAGATGTAGATCCATTGCATAAATCAAAACGCTAGAAGTGACGATCATTCTCAGTTTCAACATAATCAATGTAGCGATCATTCATATAATATTGTTGACTAATCGGTAAATGTGTGTCAATTCTTTCAGTCATTGAGAGCATAACATAGACAACTACTGTTCTACTTCTGACACACACTAGGGCAATTAAAGTGTGTAATGTATGTCTTCAATATTCAAACTTGTGATTTAGTGCAACTGTTGCTCATGATGCGTTGCTATGTTCATGGAAACATACAATTATCGTGATAATGGGATTTGGAAGCGGTCTCTTATTTTGGGATCATTCCATCCGTTCATTGGTAAGACAGGCAGTTATTCAGTCATGCATGCGGTATGTCTCTTTGTTGGTCAAGTAATTAGTCAGCCAGTTAATCATCTGCGGTTCTGCCTGCCTGTCTGTCTGCCTGCAAACCTGTCCACCCGTCCATCACTCCATGTGGCTGTCTAGTATAAGTTTAGACGGGTGGTTTAGGCTGGGGCTAGAAAATAATTAAGATAAAATATAAAAACTAGTTTTTTCTTGATTAATTGAAGAAAATGCATTACTGTTATTACTGTGTGTATTAGTGGGGAAGTATAAGAAATAGTGCATGCCCCGACCCCCCCCCCCACCCTCCACCCCTCCCAAAGCATGCATTCCTGTTTCGGCTAGGAAACACAAAGCGGTACATCAGTAAAACGCATCTGCAATTGATATGAAGCCTAACCATTTAACCCTTTCACCAAAGAATTCCCATGTCTCATTTTCAATGATACCATAGAGAAAAGCTATTAAATATTTGGAAATTAAATTGACTGAAACCCGGGGCTGCCTTAGGCTCCTGTTAAATTTCAAATATTCAGCGGAATACTTTCTATATCTTAAAGAATACACAATTTCAGGTATTTGTTGGTGAAATGGATAAAGCCATAGGGACCAGATTTACTAAAGGTGTTTATTACTTACTCGCGCATAACCAGGCGATAAACGCATGTTTATGTTTACAGTACAGCTAATAAACATGTTAAAATGTGTCCATAACAAAAATAGTTAGTAAATATTCTATTGAATATTTTGAACATAGGAACACTTTGCTATCTTGGGTAGCAATGTATCACAATCGAAATGTTAAAAAGAAAATATTCAACAGTAGACCCTGCATTTCATTTTCTTTTGGAAATATTTTCAGTCATTTCTGAGCTGAGCTGTAGTCATCGTTCTCCGAAGTGTGGTTAGTGTAGAGTTTTCTAACCCATTTAGACGCATGTGCATAAGTGGCAAATGAATTATTAAATGGCCATCTGTGTGGGAGGGTGGTGGTGGGGGTGGGCTTGATTATCGCAACATAGTCAGCATTTTCTACCAGACAAACTTCCTTTATTACCTAATCAGAAGCAATCATAGACATGCATGCACACATACACACAGGCGCACATAAATGCATGTGAATGCGTGTGCTCGCGCACACACGCATAGATGCATGCACACATATACACACGTACACACACACTCATATGGACATACGCATATAATTCCATCTTCTCCTTTATTATCTGAACACGAGCAATCAGAGACAGGCAGACCGGGTTGACTGAATCGAATCTCCTATCGTGTATCCACTGATAGGACTTACGAGCAGGTCTGGTATCAAAGCGGTATCAACCCTGTAAACGTGAGAATTCAATGTTATGATAGGCACTGATATCGTGCTGTTAGCGAAACCATGATCCTGCATCGGCATACAGATTATATCCGTGTTATCCCAGCTGGATACCTTATTATTGATTTCATGCAGATGTATACAGGAACAACTTGATGAGAGGCACCACTGCCTCCTCCTCTTCCTCCTTCTCCTCCTTACCCACCACCACCACCGCCACCACCACCACCACCACCACCACCACCACCACCACCACCACCACCACCACCACCACCACCACCACATCCTCCTCCACATCTTCCTCCTCATCCACATCCTCCTCCCCGTCCTCCATATTCTCCTCCCCCACTACGCCCCCACTCCCACCAACACCACCACCACCACCAGCACCACCACCTCCATCTCCTCAACCACAACCTCCACTACCAACACCACCTCCCCCATCACCATCACCACCACCACCACCACCAACACCCCTCCCCGCCCCCCCCCCCCCCACCACCACAACCACCACCACATCCTCCTCCTCGACATCCTCCTCCTCATCCACATCCTCCTCCTCTTCCTCCTCCACATTCTCCTCCTCATCCACATCCACCACCACTGCCTCTTTATCTTCCTCCTCATCCGCCACAGCCGGCGCCCCCAACACCACCCGTGTACACCATTCTGATTTCAAGAAAGCTTCCATTTAAATAATATCTCTAATAAGTTAGGCCCATCGGTGATTATCACTACTAGTTAGCCTCACGACAACACCCATAATCTGATCAATGAAATTTAAAGAAACCATCATTTGTAACACCGATCTTATGCCTGAATCTTTACAGCGCGTTCAAGCAATCTGTGTAGTGCTCACGTAAGCGGCCATACCATGTAATAGACCTGTGCCCTTAATCCTGCAATCACATTTACTATAATTTGAGCTAAATGCACGTGCGTGTGCACACACCTGCACGCATGCAGCCAGGCACACACTCAGTCACCCATGTATGCTGAAAGTCGTTGTAGCAAATACTTTCAAACCCAATTCCAAAATAATCAGCAGGTATCGTGGCATCTGATCAATTGCAACTATGACTTTCAATCAGATTGTTTTCAAAATATAAAGATGCTATGCGCAGGCAGCCGGTCTTGGCATTAGAAGATGAGAAGGACCGACATGCCCGATTGTTAGATGGACTTATAACGAGTGTTAGATGGACTTATAACACAGGTTACTACTCTGTCCAAATTCTGTTGTATTCTTAGTGAGAGAGGGGTTAGGCAGGGGATGAGGTCATACTAGCCAGGTTTCGTATTCGGTTGTATTGTTTTACATCATTGTATATATTGCCCAAAATTACTAAACGTTGTTGCTGATGGTTTTAGTCAAACTGTTTTCAAAATGAACAACCAGAATATTTGTGTTTTGTGAGCTGGAAGCTATTGTTGTCTAAAGAGAGTTGGACATGTATGTGGGAAGTTATTTTACCAGACCGGACACAATCAAACATTTCCATGCTTAAATATACATTCTGTTGAATATTTCGAAACTAGTTTGACTGAGAGCTGGCAAGGATAATGCAAGAGATCATTAATTTACAAGACTGCGTTGTTATTACACTTAAATATACATTATGTAGAATATTTCGAAACTAGTTTGACTGAGAGCTGGCAAGGATAATGCAAGAGATCATAAGTTATAGTGCGGGTGGATTTTTATCCTTCAAAGTGAATTATTTACAAAATAAAATTTATTCTGTTGAATATTTTGAAAATAATTTAACTGGAATCTATTGATGCCTACGGCGGCAACGGCATCTAGTCAAATTAATTTCAAAATATTCAATAGTTTTCCTGCATGGATGCTTTGAAAAGGAGATATAGTAAATTCAATGGTGAAATGGTTAACTAGAATAAGTTATAGCTCGGGATAAATTTTTAGACTTTCTGCAAATTCAAAGCAATCATACAGAAATGGTGCTGAATATTTTAAAATAATTTGATTGGAAACTGGTCCGGCCTTAGATAGCAATACCTTTTATCTGCTATTCTTCCATTTGATCTTATTCCTCGCTCTCTCTATCTCTCACCCTCCCACCCCCGCCCTTTCCCCATCTCCCTTTCTATCTCGGTCTTTCTTCCTACTCTCCCCCACCTCACACTCAACATTCACATACTTATGCACACCAATAGACTACAATTAATTAAACTATTATGATTTGCCGCCATTTTGTTGTAAAAAAGTTTTGAATAATCTGTATGTGTATGGGAGACACGGGCATAAGACTCTAAGTCTTATCGTGCTCCCATCTGAACAAATAAATCACGTTTAAACCAATACCTTTTAATCAAATAAATTACAAAATATACAGCGCCACAGTGGACATAAGAATGAGTATTAGAAATAGATTACCCATTCACATGGCCTACTCTCTTTCTCCCTCCCCCTCCTCTCTCTCTCTCCTCATTCCATGTGGTTTAGTTGCGAGACAGTACACTGACAGAGCTCATAAAGTAGTAATAAGATATATTTCCAAACTAAAGTACCTGCTATAGATAATTGCAGAAGAAAATGTTCAAACGGTATCGTAAATAGTTGACTTACAAATGCAGAACATGTAGTTATACGCGAAAATAAGAATATATATACACCTGTGCAAAAGTTAAGCACCAGCAAAAACAATAGAACGTAGAAACATGATGGTACAACTAGGCTGCCATACTTTTTGTCCCCGCGTTAGCTGACATAATTCCAAGTACGAAATGCACATGCATGCATGACTTCACGCCGCTTGATGTCCGTGCGTGGCGGGAAACAGCCCACGTGTTCAGTTATGTAAAAGTCCAGTTTGAGGTGTAGAACATTACATACAGATTTAGGCGACAAGATTAGGAATTTTGTGTTCATGACCGTGGTTTATTTGTACAGAGAGAATTAGCTCTTGATTGTGAACCGCTATGGCAAGACGAAGGTTAAGTGATCGTGTGAAATGGCAAATCATAGGCATGCATACCACTGGTATGTCATGCAGAGAGATTGGCAGACAGCTGAACATTAACCATACTGTAATCAGTCGTTTGATTGCAAAACATGGGCAAACTAACGAGGTGAAGGTCAGGCCTAGATCTGGAAGACCGAAGAAGACTACTGCCCGTGATGATCGAGCCCTAGTACGCCTTGTTAGGAGATCTCCATTCACCAACAGCAGAGTGCTCAGCCAGCAATGGGAAACGCGCAATAGAGTGTCAATGTCTACCGTCAAAAGGAGACTGTATGCTGCTGGCATGAAAGCTAGGAGACTTGTCAGACGTCCTCTCCTCACTGCACACCACAAAGAGGAGCGTCTGAGGTGGTGCAACGAAAGAAGACACTGGAACATGAGATCCTGGAGACGGGTACACTGGTCCGATGAAAGTCGGTTCCTGCTTCATGCCACAGATGGTCGAACTCGTGTATGGAGGTCCAGACGCACGGCGTACGACCAACGTAACATCATGGAAGAAGTTCCATTTGGTGGAGGTTCCGTTATGATATGGGGGTGCATCTCATTTGATTGTAAGCTGGATCTGTTGACTGTACCTGGAACACTAAATGGACAAATATATCAAGATTCCATACTGGATAGAGTTGTGGCCCGTCATTTTGTAAATCATGCACCTGGAACCCACCCTATATTCATGGATGACAACGCCCGACCACATCGTGCTAGAGCTGTGCATGAATACCTCCGCCAGAATGCCATCGAAACCCTACCATGGCCAGCAAGGAGCCCTGACATGAACCCTATTGAGCATATCTGGGACATTCTGGGAAACATGGTGAGAAGGAGGGATCCTCCTGTGCAGAACCTACAGGAATTAACAGACGCACTCCATCTTGAATGGCAACGAATACCACAATGGCGTATCAGTCGGTTGGTGACCAGCATGAGACGTCGTGTCCAGGCCGTCATCCAGGCACAAGGTGGATATACCCGGTATTAATAATGACAGTCTCAAACTCGTGCACAGATGTTAAACTTTTCAGACACCATTAATGACAATCTAGCCACGTGTGTCAACTGTAGGGCAATAGTTGTCAGTTGTGTCAACGTAACCATATTCAGGCCTCGTGTTCAAGTTCAAACAAAAACATACAGTGTTTCCCCACCATCATAATCAGCATTCCTCTAGTTGCATTATTACCTCTTGCACTAAGATGGATGGGTACATAAATGTTTTTGCTATTGCTTTCTTCATAGCACATGAATATACCCTCGCATGTGCGTAAAAATAGGGTGGTGCTTAACTTTTGCACAGGTGTATATTATGTGATGCTTGCAAAAGACCAATGTCGAATTATTTAACCGACCTTGTGACTATCAGTTGAGCTTCCACGTCAGTGGGGCTTTCTACTGCAAAATAACTTAATATTTTCTTTAAATAGCTTCCAGTTATTGTGGCGTGATCGTTATCATGCCTGCAAGGTAGATAAGATCCAATCGATGCGCTACAATTGAGGAGTACAGATTTAGCAATTCCCCGCCAATCTCTAGCTAAGCTCCACCCACGCTTCGACGGCGTTGCGATCGATCGATCCCTTAATTACTTGACAAGCAAATTCCATAAAACCATATCGGTAGGCTGTTTACCATCTTGAAACTAATTTTACAGGGTGCTGTTGCTGTAATAGGATGTCCAGTCAAATTAGTTTCAAAATATTCAACAGAATGTTTATTAAATAGTAAAGTCCGTTATCAATTAAGCTTTTGTGGCGAACTTAGCTACGACATTCATGGCGTAGTTGATTATGACGTCATCATATACGTTACGCAATTGATTATGACGGCATATGATTGATTGATAAACTGGAATCCTTCTTTTCACAAATATCATGCTGAATATTTTACCTTACTCGCATACACATATTATAATTATACCATGGCCATAATAGAGGGATTCGTTCCTAGCTATATCCCGCCCATTTCCAGCTAAACCCCGCCCACCATTTCCGTATGTTTGAGTCAATTTATGTGCTTTAAATCGCAAATTCAAATTAGCTATCCTGGTTAACTGTTGAATATGTTGAAAATAGTTTGGCTGGGTGCTGTTGCTGCCTATGCAGTACCAAGTCTTATTAGTACAAAATATTCAACAGATTGCTTTAAATAGCAAAAACATACAATTCGTACACTTGCCAGACTTTGTATTGCTCTCGGCGGAGTTAGAAACGTCAGTATGCAGTGTGACGTCATCGGCTACATATGACGGATTTGAGTATGACGTCATATATTTGAATGATAAATCATATCCCGCCATTGTACAGAACCAATTCATGTATGTAACGGGCCGTTTTGCCACTCGATTAAATTTAACTGTAGGACGTTATTAAATATATACACTTAAGGTTCTCATAATTTGATACAAATATGTGGATCAGGAAAACATGTGTGATTATTTCTAATTCAGCCGACGTTGTAAGAGTTGTTGAAGATATTTCGAGCAACTATATTGACAGTCGCTGCTGACTAGTGGACCAGCAATACATTTATCAAATCTTTTATGAAATCGTTTACAGAATAATCTCCGAGCGATGTAAGTCTTCATAAAATAACAAAAAATGCTACATTTATTAGGAACCACATATTTTATCGATTTATGAGAACTTAACGTAATAAACAACCTGCCATTTTTTTGTTTAAATATAATGTTTCTCTTAGAAAGGCTGTCGGAAATAAGCATACACATAATCATATGAATAGTATGTATATCGAGTTCAAATGGCATACTGTCTAAGGCAGAGTATTGCTAGTTGAATTATATTTGGATGTAATCCTTTGCCATCTCATCCTAAATAAAGTAATACATTTCCAACATGTTAACCTCAGTGGAGATAGATGTGTCATCTTCTCATTAATGCCAATATTAGCATAAAACAGTGACGCTTTCAAAATGACAATTGGTAAGCATAGAGAAGGGGGACTGAATAAAGGAAACACAAAGTCCAGCTGCAAATGGGTTATAATATGAACCCGTACTTCCTGTGTATACTTCTAGATCACTTTCATATTAAACACAACTGAGGAAAACAGTGTCTCAGTCAATCTTATAAGGACATAATCAACTACGTGCCATGTATTCTGACATCATAATCAACTACGCCATGAATGATTCGATTTAGTCCGTCCTAAACGCCTAATAGTCCGTACCGTTGCGCGATTGGTATGTCTTTACGCTGTCATAAACATGCTGTTGAATATTGTGAAACTAATATAACTGGGCGTTGTTGCTGGCATAAGCATCAACAGCACCCAGGTAAATTAAGCATAATCAAATGTTTACCTGTATATATATGTTCTCGAAATTGATAGTGGAGGAGTTCTGGGACAACACAAGCGAAGTGTGGGTAGAACTTAGATAACGATGGGCGGGTCATAGCAAAAATTGGACTCCTCTATTATTTACCCACATGCTATTCAATCATCATCTTAATCATGCACTTCCAGAAAACTGATTTAATACAATCTAAACAGACTTAAGATGTCGCAATTAGTTACATAGCTAATACCACAACATAGCTATTCAAAAGCAATTACGTTGTGGTATACATGGCCCATCCCTACACATGCAGGGTTTGTGTGTCGTTGTTTATATACATAAAGGGTAACAGGATAATTATTTTCAAAGCAGATGTAATACCAGTCTGTGTTTTAGGATATACCTAAAAGATGGTTTATTACATATTTAGTCTGCAATGGACCTTTCCATTTTTAGCCATGCCCAGCCCATCTCTAGCTAAGCACCACCCCACACCTCGCTCGAGTTGGGATCAATCGGACTCTGAACTTCCTGACTATCAATTTCCAGAAAACTGGACGGGTTAGCTATTTAATAAAAATGTTGTTGAATATTTTGAAACTAATTTGACTGGGTTGTGTTGCTGCCTGTGGGAAATTTTAAAAGAACAATTAAAATCCATTTACGAGCTAAGAGAATAAGATGCTGTGTTTCTTCTAATACGTTGTTGGTATGAACTAATATTAGTCAGGCGCTGCAAGGATAAAGAACATATATTGTACAATGGCAAGAAAATGGCCAGAATCGGAGTGAAAATTCGAAAAATAGCTTATGTGATAAATAAAATCTTACATGCTTTGCCATTTCATATTAAATTTATCACACTCGTTTAGTACGATCTCATTTGGAACTCGCAAAATCTCATTCCAAATGAGATATTAGTAACCCCGTGTGATAAATTTGATATGACATGGCAATTCACCTTTCCGGAGTATCTTTTGATGATTTGACGTCATATGACGTCATAATCAGATAAGCGACGTGTAGGATAACGTCATAATCATTACGTCATAAATGATTTTATTAGGCCTGTCTTAAACGCTTAATAGTCCGACACGTTATACGAATTGTATGTCTTTACTATTTAATAAACATGCTGTTGAATATTTTGAAACCATAGGCAGCAACAACGACCAGTTAAATTAGTTTCAAAATATTCAACAACGTACCTGTATAGTCTTCTAGAAATTGATAGTCACGGAGTTCAGAGATAGATCGACCCCCACACGAGTGATGTGTGGGTGGAACTTAGCGGGCGGGGCATATCTAAACATGGAAAGATCCATTCCTGTGGGATCCTCTATGTATTATATGAGTAACTATGATTTTGTGTACTACCATCTACACGAGATTCAACCGGTATTATGGAGCAAACGTGCCATATGCAATACTACCCAGCTAACGCGGTTTCCTGGGCCGATTGTGGGCCGATGCCGTGCCGATCTCGGTCCAGTAAACTGCGCTGGCAGGGTTGTATCTAACACACCTTCTCGTCGAGTGAGTGTTTGTTAAAGGAGATCGAAACGTAATTAAATTTGATTAAAAACAACACAAAATAAATGTTTTTATAGTGGGTTTTTTTTACATTAAAACGAATTAAAAAATCTACGGCAGCAACAGCGCTCAGTCAAATTGGTTTCAAAATATTTAAAATATTCAACGGCATGTTTATTAAAGGGCCTGGAAAATGCATATTCGAAAATGCATTTATATCTCTAAATATAGTGGGCCCAGTGCTATTAAGTTGATGTCGATACATCATTTCAAGAATGTGGACTGGTAAATAGGCAAAATTACGTCTCAAATTCGGTTATTTTAACCGGCTTAGAAGTACAAACCGGAATTGAACGCAACGCCTTATGACTGTCTTATGCAACTATGTCTAGAAGACACAGCGTATACACGTTCAAACGTTTAAGAACATTTACCACAGAGAGTAATAGAAATATCGCAATAAATTGTGTGTATGTTAATCTAGGAGAAATATGGTATTATGATATTCGTAGGACGATACGTGTGTAAAGCGCCCTCTGAGAGAGGATCTAAATACTACTAAGTCTGGAGATCGCCTATCACGCATGCGCGGGCGTCAGAGATCGCTTGCCAACGCGCGTTAGCATTGGAGAGAAAGGCATCACATTTTGTACCGAGTTGCTACATGTAATTAATTTAAATTATAATTTTTCTCGTCGTTCTTGCTATCGATCATAAGCAGAATGATTTGCGAAGTCCAAATCCTTTTACCATTTTAAAATCAGTCCAGAAATGGCCGAGCTATCCTTAATTAAACCGGCAAATTCCCTTCAAAATATACTTATACATAGGCTTAGAGCATGCATACGCTTAGTACATGGGTGAGATAGCGCATCACGTGATCGCTTCCGCGCCTATGTAGCTCGCTCGCTGATTGGTTGTGGCGCTCCAGCAGTGGCGTCACTAGTAGTATAAAAGGGGCTGGATAATCAGAACAAAGAGCAGTCAGGAGAGAAAATGTGGTGGCGAGGTACCTGGTCTGAGATAAGCGAGTCGTGGGTAACTGCTTACCGTATAGTAGGCTCCCTATAACCTACTGCGGCGGCCTTCGGTTTTGAGCACTCGTCTCTGGGGTACTAGCCACCACATCCGCATCGCAAGTTTTTTAACACTCCCGGAAAGATATCACCCGGTGGCAATAACATGTCTTAACTTTAAACTGTTGCCCTTCATAACTACAGGGCAGCACCAAACTTCCACGCCAGTATGGAACTTTCAAAACACCGCTTACATTGTTTACTCTGTGTATAGACGTGACAAATTACTAGCCGTCCGCATCCGCAACACTTCTTCTCCACTGTTCCTGAGAGTAAGCCGCATCAAACAGTTTGCCTGCATCCTTTCATAGCAGCTACCGTCCGCATCGTGCCATCTCGCATTCCAAATATGTGGCGTATCAATTACAGTGATTCTAGAACGCTTTCCGTACCAATGACTAATAGGTACTCCATCATTATATTATTATATTTATGTATTATTTTTCTGTAACAGGTTCTGATGACTAACAGGTACTGCACGGTCGTCTGAGACCGCATTTTTATATTTTTTTCTTCAACTGTAGATATTTATTCTTGTTTTGTGCCGATGACTAACAGGCATCATCAAGACCTGTGACCTCTCATTTTCCTGTACTGTAATAGTTAGTTATATGGCAGTAGCCATTCTCGTTATATATGTGTAGCGGAAATGTAACACCGCACACTGGCTAGATTGTATAAATTGGTCATATACCTTAAGGCCTCCTGTTCTTACGAATATAAGAGTAATTGTATCTGTCTACGCTCCTCCAGCCTCCCGGATTATTAATTGTTTGGGCTTCCCTCCGTCACGTTCTGTAGAGCTGAATTTGAGACTATTGGGGTTTCAGAGCGGTTAGAAACAAAATGATGATGACCGCACACACCTCGCCTGTATCCTCTGATACTAGTTTGTTAGGTAACCTCGCCAATATAGGAAGTACTGCGAAAATATTTTAGCTACTGGCCTGCAGTGCATCTCTGCGCGAATTTCATTTAACCCTAAAGACAGGTAAAATGTTAGCCCCTGGACTCAGATCTCATATGATCTGGCCCCGACATGCTGGTGACGCGCAGGCCGCATCTCTCCATCTAACTCTAAAAGCGGCTGGGTGCGGTCTTAGAACCCACCACGTCCTCACGGGAAGGTCACTATAGTTGGATACCTGTCTCCTTGCCCCCATCATAAAGTTCTATATGCTTTTTAATGCTTATGTAATGTGACTTGTCCCTGTGCCGTTATATGTGGTCATGATGCTGTGGTGACAGGATCGTCATATGATTCTGGAGCTGCCACCTCATGACATATCCGCACGTAGTCTAACTGAGGGGGGATGCTCTGTGATTGTGACCATACGGCCACTGGGCATTCTCGCCGGTCAGGTCATATCCTACCGCTAGAATACGCTGTCATTTGCGGCTTAACCCTGGTCTGGACCCAAAATCTAAATAGTAGGTTAGGATCTAGCAGAAGGGCCGCATAAATAAAGTGGCAACTACTAATTCAGTATCTTTGAACTTACGTGAGATGACAGTGTTGAATTCTGATGAAATCACCCATCTTATCTTCACGTAATACAGTGTGCATCACATTAACTTATGATTTCACTAGGTTGACTCTTTTACATAGCCCAGTTTGAACAAAAGAGTGACCCTTTTTGCCATCTCCCTTCGTCTGCTTCGGCGTTGTAGGCATTTTCATTTGATGGAGGCCTGCGCAGGGCACTTTACTCTCGCAACAAATAGTGTTTGTGTTGGGAGTTAATTTAGTTTATATTAAACTTGCTAAGTAGCCGCGTTAGGACCCTAAGAGAGGGGATGCCTCATGGGTTATGATCTATGAGGTACCTCTGCCGAGGACCATGATGACGAGTCATCTACTCGACCCTATGTACTTGACTTCTCTTTTGTAGCAGAAAACGAGTACCATTGTTTGTCTGCTGCGTGTACTTATTGTATGTATTTAATTATGTCCAGGCTTTAAATGGAGCGAATGGACAGTCATGCAATGACACTAACAGCGAGGATGAGATGGTGAGGTTTAACTTCCGCGGCGATGGTCTAGGAAATTTGAGGATTTTCCGGCAAAAGACTGAATTTTTCTGGCAGATACTTCTGATCAGAAGTAACGAGTACACCAAATTGTTAATTTATAAATCATATCATACATTATTTTAGTCTAACATTTCTGTTGATTTACTACATATAGTGAGCACTGCGCTCAGTGGCGCCGGAAGCACAGCGGACATTTCCCTGCTTGTCATATAGGCCCGAACACCGAGAGGGGTGAGGTGCTGAGGGGGGAGTTGTGCCCTATACACAATTGTAAGAAGAATTTAAACAACTTTTTATCAAGTAATGTCTTTACTTTGTTACCATTTGCCTAAATAGGATGCCAAAATCTTCATATCTAGCCCTCTCGTGACGTTGCCAAATACAAGTTCGCCACTTTTCAATAATAGCATATTTACTCAGCGGTTTGACCAGTACTCCGAAAGCGTGGGATGCAATTACCTTTATAACTGCTGATTAAGTGTAGACATTTATTTTGAGGGGCAAGGGTTGCGTCAAACCGAAACTGATGGGGAGTTATGATAGCATGTTGATTCCGCCATACAGTTTCAGAGGAGATAGCTGGCAGGGTGGACGAATGGACGAACATACAGACTGACAAGACAGATGGACAGACGAACACACAGACAGAGGCGTGTGCTCTATCGTATCCGTTTGTTGTCCAAAATGCGTGGGTAAAATAAAAATACAAAGATGGCGATACTGATTAAATAAAGATGACGATAATGATTATGTGCGTGAATTTGGTTGGGCATGTGTGTGTGTGTGTGTGTGTGTGTGTGTGTGTGTGTGTGTGTGAGAGAGAGAGAGAGAGAGAGAGAGAGAGAGAGAGAGAGGGAGAGAGAGAGCTTATGCGCGTGCGTGAAAGTGAGTGGGCGAGCGGGCGGGTGGGTGAGTGGCTGGGCAGGTGGGTGCGTGTATGTGCGCCCATACGTGAAAGTGAGTGCATGTTGATGGTGTGGTGAGTGGGTGGGTGAATCCTAAAGAGGTCTAATGATATTGGTCTCAAAAGTTTAAGCCAAGGTGTGTAGTCGCAACTCGCAAATATATAGTATACGCCTGTTTGTCACTCGGTCTGTCTGTTTGTCGGGCGGTCAGTATGTCATTCTCAATTTTATATAGTATACGCCTGTTTGTCACTCGGTCTGTCTCTTTGTCGGGCGGTCAGTATGTCATTCTCAACTTTTTTTTACATGTTTAACAATGCCGCCGATTAGTCGCAACAGTATAGCGTGTCAGTTAATTGGATAGAGATCTGGGTAGGTACTCTCGCACGAACGTAGGCACAAATAGACAGAACCGAATGCAATATATCCTCTTCTATATAGCCCATTCGAACCGAGGGTAATATAATAATACAGGTAACTACACTACTACTACTACTACTACTACTACTACTACTACTACTACTACTACTACTACTACTACTACTACTACTACTACTGCTGCTGCTACTACTACTACTACTACTACTACTACTACTACTACTACTACTACTACTACTACTACTACTACTACTACTACTACTACTACTACTACTGCTACTACTACTACCGCTACCGCTGCCGCTGCCGCTGCTACTACTACTACTACTACTACTACTACTACTACTACTACTACTACCACTACTACTACTACACTTTAATTTACGCATAATGAAATTATCAAATGTTAAGATGTATTTCTTTTTATTGGATCTAAGCACACAAATTAAGCCTCTAAAAGTTGTAAATGTTTAACAATTGTTATTTTCAAGTATTTTAGTGTGAATATGCACCTTTAAATAGATATCCTTTATTTGATATATACAATCTCAAATTTGATTTCACGTTATGTGTACCGCTATAATATAGATAGCATATAATGTCACGTGATATTGGCATTTGTTTGCGGGCATGTCGGGTTTACGAGATTACACAGAAATAACTTAACATGTTTCCGAAACAAAATAAAACGTACTATTGAATAAGCTTAACATAATGGACGTTTCCATTTTTAGCTGTGCCCCGCCATCTCTAGCTAAGCTCCGCCCACATGTCGATCCTGTTGGGCTCGATCGATCTCTGAACTCCCTGACTATCAATATCCAGAAAACTATACATGTATGCTGTTGTATATTTTGAAACTAATTTCACTGGGTTCTGTTGCCGCATATATTGCAGCATAAGTGCTCGGTTAAATTAGTTTCAAAGTAGTCAACAGCATGTACCATGATTAGTAAATATTAGAGACATACAATTTGTACAACGCGTCAGACTATTAAGAGTTAAAGACGGGCCGTATAGAATCAATTATGTCAAACTGATTATGACGTCATCTTACATGCCGCTTAGCTGATTATGACGTCATATGACGTGATTACTCTGGAAAGGGGCATTGTATCGGAAGACAGCAATATCGTCCAATCCAATTATGTTCTAAATATTCAACATACTCTTTCTTATTAACTAGCAAGTTTTGTTTTTGTTTTGGAAGCACAATTCATTTAGCTTGTTTCTGGGCTGAGTAAGAGAACGCATTCTGAATGCCAGACCCTGTATCAAGAGCTCAGTTGTGAATACGCTTTGATATTGTAATTAGTAGATGTCAGGTGTCTATGTGGTATAAAGTTAACTGATTTGCATATGCCACCAATGGTTCACGTGCTAGTATCTGGCGTGTGTGGACGTTGTGAATTTCAGATTATAAGCGCCCACGCTTAGTGTAACATAAAAAAATCACTACTTTTAAAACACAGGCTGGTAGGCAATCTGGAAGTAGTCCCTAGTAATTGAGCTGATGGTCCGATCCTGACAATTTTCATTTGATATATAATCTTTAAAGTAGAACCCCTCAGCATATTACTTTTGCCGGATGCGAGGGAAAAATGTTAGCTCAAGCCGTATACGGCCTTTTTTATGCGGGCGGTAGTGACCTGAAAATTAAATTTCTTTTTCTTATAGGTTTTGTCGTATTTTGCCTTATAATTATATTAAAATCCTAAATATCTAATTGTTTTTGTTTGTATCACAATATGAGTAGGAATACACATTTGGCACACACAATATTTGTGATTGGGTCTAGTACGGTTTTACCTGCAGAATACGCGTATTTTTTATTAAACAGACCAGTATGTCAAAATTCCTTGATTGAAGAAGTCTGTGTAATATCCCGCAAATTTCGCTCATTTTCATTGAAACTATGGTGCAAGGGAGAGGAATTTTGCGTTTTAAGAACTATCTAAGCAAATTAATTAACTTGAGTACATCCCATACAGGTGAAGCATTTTAAGATCGGCGTAATGGTGGCAGGCTGTCAGACATTGAACACACACTGTTTTTTGTTATTAACTGAGAATGCTTCAAGTGAATCTATCTGTATTTCATGAAATATTGGCGCATGTGTGATCTATTTATGCGAAGTTATACAAGTCACACCATGGGGATTTTAAACGGAGTCCTTTCCCCCGTAAACCAACGATTAGACAGTTATCATCCTCGATTTAATATGAATCAAATTAGACCCCAAAAGAGGACATGGCGGCAATTATTGGTGGAATTATTGAACTTCCCAGACCTAAATTCCCGAAATTAGCTGAACAGAAGCGTGTGCACTGGTACACACAAATATCCATTATTCATACATTTGGGTTGTCAGTTGACACAGTTTTCTAAATCCGCTTGGTATCATGCATGATACAAATCCCAACTGATTCTGACAAACATTCAAACAAACTACACATACAAAACAGTGGACCAAGAAGAAAAGGTAGTTAAAGCCAGTTACCTGGTGGGTACAGCGGAATAAGTTTAATTATGGTCGAGCGGCAACAATACAATGGACACGCCGGCTAACAATCTTTACTGGCAGAGCAATAAGAACTGCAATTTGTTGACAGCACTCTGACTAACATACATCAGCTCCTCTACCGCCCGCCACACGGCCTGTTTTAGTCTGGTCAGTTTTGGCTGGCGGTTGTTGCTTTGCGGCTGAGAATAATTAGTTAGGAGAAGATGACACAGCCACAACATGTATAATTATATGTTTCTAACGGTACGTTGGCAGCTCTAAACCTTATATATGGTACTATCTGCAATGCGCCTATAACACAAAACGTGCGATGGGGTGGGAGAAAGGGTGTACAGTATGTTTCGGTGCATGTATGATGGTCTAACGATACATAGTGATATAGTGTGGGGCTAGAGTATAGACTCAATCCTTAAATGCTGTACCTGTGTATTCAAGGTCGAGTCAGAGGCCCAGCTGATTGTTGTTCAAAGTCTATATATATAAAGCAGTGAATGCGTACTAATTGTGATTTCACATAATGCAGCGGTCAGCACGAAAATGTTCAGTTAGAAACTGGAAACCTACAACACTGTCGTTAGTTTAGTAACAAATTCCAGCGTGGGCGGCTGCTTGCATAACATGGCACTCCAATGCCACTAGACAGCGGATATAATTAGTAGTATGCAGTTAAGCGAAGACGAGAGTTCGCAAAGCGAGGACCATATATTATAGGACGCTGCCACGGCTACAATATTCACAATATCGTTAGATAACGAAACCTTGTAGGCTGCTATGTATGCTTCGGTGGCTGGGATCGCTCTGATAATGCTGCAACTCATGGGTTTTTTAATGGGCATATTCACATCAGAATACTCTAAATAAAAGTATTTAAATTGTATACCTCAATGTAATGAAACGAAATAAATCTTAACATATGATGATTTCATTCCATATAAATTGATACCATTTTTAATTGTGAAGTTGAAATAGGGGCACATGTCTCTAATTCAAGTTCACAACTTTTAAAAATCCTTTAATTTATACGTAATGAAATCGTCAAATGCTAGGATTTATTACATCTAGCCACAGAAATTAAGCCTCTAAAACTAAACAATTTTAACAATTTTAATTCCAAGTATTTTGGTGTGGATATGCACCTTTAAGCACAGAAGCTCTCAATATGGATCACAGTGGCTCGATTTCACAATTGCGAACTCATAGTCACTTCTCAACTCACAGCTAAGTGAAACCACAGGGAAAAAGTAACATGTCAAAACGGACCTTCACTTGACAAGGTATAGTTTGAAATGTTCTTTGTCCTGATGCACAGAGTCTCTCAGTTTGGATATTAGTGTCTCGATTTGACAATGAACCTTTCCAGTTTTAGCCATACCCCGCCAATCTCTAGCTAAACTTCACCCACACCTCGCTCGTGTTACGATCGATCATTTTTTTCAAATGTACGTCGCCACTATCTCTGCAAATAGGCTACCACACATTTTAACCGACTGCGATAGGGGTTAAATGGAGTGGCACACTTGACACGTTCGTATTGTCAACTTACTCAGCTGGTTCGCGATACTGCGGTATCAGTGTCGCAGGGAGTGTAAATAGGTATTCTAAGAAAACATATGATTATATTACTGGAACCACTGAACCGAATGTAATAGTTCTTTTACTTCCATGTAGCTGCAAATCCTATTTATCAGATGCCAGGTATTTTAGAATCCCCTTGATGGTTCAAAAGATACACTCTGCGAGATAGCTAAGCCAGCAAAATTCCAAACAGAAATGTCATGATGCGTTCTATCAATCATCCCATGTCAAAATACGTGTTAGAGCTACAGTAACAGAATTTGCGGTGTCGATGATTTATGATGTTATCTCATAACTTGGAAAGTTTCATCACGCTATCTTAATTATTCTTATTACTAGCGTTTGCTGGGCAATTCTGATTAATTAACGAAAATTCCCTGAGTTTATCTCAAAATGCTAATTCATCTGATGATACCTCATGAAATATTCAAATAGCCATTTCTGTCAGCTGTAGGCGCACTCCAATTTTATGTCGATACACAAAGTATTTCCAAAGATAGATAATGTTACCGAAAAAGGATCAACTATTCTGCGATCGTATCTTAGATGACAAATATTTATATATTCCAGACTTTTGAACGCCGTGTTCGATTTTAACATCCAGTATATCATATTAATCCCGAGGTCGGCACCTATTTGACGGTTCAAGAATCCTTGATATCTCTTCAGCAGTTACGTTTATATTACCATTTACATATACTTCCTTAAAATATGTGCCCGCATCTATAAGCCTCGCGCCAGTCATCCCTAGTAGGGGTGCGTCGCTGACATCTCTAGACGCGATAAAATGGCAGCGCCCAGACGTGCGAAACTGTCAATTTTACTGACTTTATCTAGGAATATTTGGCTACATTATTTCGACCTGGTTATTATTTTGGCGTAGCTGTATTAAAATGTTATACTGTCTCAAATAAAGTACACTTTTTATCATCCCGGAATTTAATGTTAAGTTAAGAAGCCGCGGCAACGTCCACCTGCCATGCGCTTACATAGCGATGTACACGCTGGCCTGTAAGACTGTTAAGGCTGGATACTATGCACAGCAAAGACGCATATGAAGCTACTGTATCTCTCCTATGCTGTACCTGGGCTCTATTCATACGACTGTCCTCATCACTTGCTGACCGTTATATGTGCTAAATCAATGAACCAGTATCTTAATGTGAAGTGTTTGATTTCAAACGACTATTTTGTTCTTAGACAGAGAATTGCAAATCACAAATCTGGTGCATACGAGATTGGACGTGACTCATCCAACATCACGATGACGTTTGAAGACAGAGTTGGACTGCGTCTATCTTCAGCAGCAATGCTTGGTGATCGAGTCACTCTAAAGCTCACGTCTCCAGGTATCACTGTCTATATTCAATGGGCACACTAAATATAATGCATAGAACATGTGTAATATGCACATTGCACAAAGCGGATATTTTTTATTGATGCAGTGTTTATGTTGAAAACTGTAATTATCAACAACTACCTCATATATCACATCGGAAATTACCATTGTATAATAAAATATGTGAGCTATTTAGCAGGATAATGACTTCCACTACTAGGTATCTGAACCACCGGTGGTCATACATTGCAAATCTAATTTGAATGAGTTATAGCATCTTTACTTTGAGGCAAGACACAACGGACAACTGGCCACAATATGCATTAAATATATATATATATATATATACGCCGTTCCCGATACAGTCTCCTCTCAGATTCATCGGTTTCCTGATGCCTGCTTCCTTTAGCATGCCCTTCATTCAAATACGGAGCAGTACATACTACACCAAGATCTAGCTAAACCTCAGACATGGGCTGATGCCGGTGGAAGTAGCGGTAATGCGGAGAAGTGCTACATTGTATGTTTACACCAGAAATATAAGCATTTGTCATGATTATATGAAGGTAATGACCGCACTTTCGATAACGCTCTCTCGTATTCCAGACATATGTGTGATATTTTCGAATAGCGTCAAATGGGAGTCCCATTTTTAACTGAATTGGTTCAAAATCGATCGTCTTCTCTGCTACATTAAACACAACATGTAATATGCACCAACATGCTGTACACCGCACAGTTGGAATATGGGTGTAACATATGGGATCCATATTGAACAAAGCCGTCGGTAAAATTAAGATAACCAAAGGACGTGTCTCATACCTACATAGCACTCAACTGGTCTTCACTACATGGGTGTCGAAAACAAAAACGACACTATTCAAGATACAATAAACTAGTGCATTAGTAAAGGATCAATTCATAACCCTGAGCTCAATTCACCTTTCCAAAGTGTCCACCTGACGTTATATGACGCCATAATCAGCTAAGCTGCGTGTTGGATAACGTCATACTCATTACAGCGTACATGATTCAATTTGGCCCGTCTTTAGCTCTTATTAGTCCAACATGTTGTACGAATTGTATGTCTACGATTTAATAAAAATTCTGTTGAATATTTTGAAACTAATTTGACTGGACGCTGCCATAGGCAGTCAAATCAGTTCCAACATATTCAATGGCTTACGTGTATAGATTTCTAGAAATTGATAAGCATGCAGTCCAGAAATCGATCGACCCCAACACGAGCGAGGTGTGGGTGGAGCTTAGCTAGAGGTGGGCGGGGTATAGCTAAACATGTAAAGGTTCATTAGAATGTGCAGCGAAAATACTATGGGACTAACTGTCTACCACCCTATATTGAAGAATGTTGGAGCTCATTCCTTCCGCGCATCATCATTTACTGAAATCTCCGAATACAACATAGGCAAAACATGTGTTGCTTATCTAGACATGGCGTGGTATAGCTAAAACGTTATTCCTTCATTTTAATGTAGTAGCGAGGAATGTATTCTCTCACTTGTTATTCATGGAACCAGTCCGAGAATGCTCCTGACGATTCCAACAAACATAACTTGAATACAAATTATCCAAATTATTTGATGTTTACACTTGGTAGAACTAGCTTGTGGTTGGCCAGCACATACAAATTATTGTAGATATCTATATGCTTACAGTTCAGAGGTCTATACAGGACATTTTCCGCAGATAATATGAGTTCTGAGTTGATGAAGTGTACGGTTGAGAGCAGTGAAGCAGCTCATACCACCATAGGATCATATGCCATATCGACCGGAGGGTATGATCTATATGTACTTGAGTTTCAGCCACATGGAAGTACTTCAAATGTAGGCTGACCTTACAATCATGCATGATGTATGATTACTGTGTTCTGCGGCTTTAGTAGTAGGCACCACGGCTGTAATAGTAGAAACATCTTACAGCTGTTATCAGTCCTTGTTTGCGTTTTCCCACTGTGTCTTGCAATCAACCAAAACCCTTAGCTTCCCCAGGTCCATTCTTGATATGAGTGTAACGAGTCGTGCTTTCTTGACGTTCCCTCATAGCACGCTTAGCAGAGTTATTCAATGACGTCCTCTCATGGGCTTGTATTTGCTTGCTCTCAATATGACGAATTCCAAGGCTCTCGGTGCTGGCATGTCTTCTGGCAACCTTAGCACATGGCCAAACATGGACCATCTTTGCTGGGTGACATTTATATACAGCGGCGATGTATTACATATCTTGTATAGTACATCATTGGAAATTATGCTGTCTGGCCATGGGTGCCCCGTGATGGTGTGTAGGTGTTTGCGGTGGCAAGCATCAAGTGTATCTAGAGCTGCCTTTGGAGCTGCCAGTTGATACGGCTATACAGCATGAAGGATACCCAAGTTGTATTTAAAACACGGTGTCTTCTTGTTAAGGGCATTTTTGATCTACGAATCCGTAGCTTCCAGAAGGACTGGAAAGCTATGCTCCCCATAATGCCGCATGCAGCGATGCCAGCAGTAATGCAAAGTAGTGAGCCCATGATTGTACTTTTCCTCCAAGGTTCGCCGCCATGAAGTGGATCACCATTTTCTTTTATTTTAATGCTGTGTAGATATGTATATGTGGGTGAACTATTTTGGATTCATTCATAAAGAGATTCTCAATTTTTAGTCTGCTAGCAGCTATTGGGAGAAATTCCTCAAGAGGATTATTTACCTCATCTATACAGTCCACATCGTAGGAATATTCCATCTCTAGCGGCATACCCAGTATGGACACTGGGTTGTTTGGTCTTGTGGGACTGTTTCGCACAGATTGCAATGCGGCAGCACGGTAACAGATGAAAGGCACGGGAGATAGACAATCTCCCTGTGGGGAGCCGATTCGTGTCTCAAACTCTACAGACTCGACTGACATGACTCGTACTTCCAGCTTGGTGTCTGCAATTAGTAGTCTAACTTGTCGAAGCTCATCATTATTGGAATCGGCCTGGCTTAGTACATCTATGCTCTTTGAGTGTGTAATTCTACCAATGCCCATTTTGTGGAGATCCCAGCGTTTGGACATGCCTACCGACACTAGAATGCTGTGAGTCCGTACAATGTCTGCATAGCCGCGTTCAAGTTTGAAGGCACTTTAAGTCATCGATCTTGGCTCGGATATGGCATAGAGTAAGATTGGATAGGATGCTCCGTATGCTGTTGAGGCACAATGGTACACATATTAGCTAAGGGATTGGTCTTGGGGGAGGGGTTGGGGTGCAGGCTTCTTCCTCTTGGGAGTGGGTAGCACGATACGTGCGCCTTGGCCTACAGTTTCGATGGGAAGGTGATGCATACAAGCTGAATTGATTAGGTGCATGATCTGTTTTTGTCGCTTACATATATGAAGAGTTCATTGCTCGTACCTTCAGGTCCAGATGCACGCACATTCTTCAAGGCTTTAAATGCCTTTCAAAATGTTGCTGTTTTAATTGGTGTTAATGATGGTCTGGGGTCTCCCGTGAACTGGAGCAAGAGCTCGCCATTGGGGTTAGTGACAATCAGACTGTCGTAACATAAATCCGAGATCTATGCCTTGATGGATGTTGAATATTTTGAAATAAATTTTACTAGGAACGGTTACTGCCATAGGAAGGAACAGCACCCATCCCTCCAGTCAAATTAGCTTCGAATATGCAACAGCTTACTTATATAGTTGCCTTGAAATTCGGCATCTTGGAACTCAATGTTGAATGTATAGAATCGATCCCAACACGCGCAAAACGAGTGCGGTGCCGCGTCAGCAATGTGTGAGACATGGCTCGAATTTGTGAATAAGGCTAAATGGACCGTTCCAGTTTATGCATCAATTATATGACGTCATAATCAACTACGTCACGTGTATGATGACGTCATGAATGCCGTAGATGCGTTCGTCACGAACGATTCATTCATGACAGCCTAATGGTTGCTGTACACATTGTATGTATGCACTATTTAATAAGCATGCGGTTGAACGTCTTGAAATTAATATGACTGGTTACTGTTGATGTCATAGCCAGCAACAGCACCCAGTCAAATTAGCTTCAACATATTCAACAGCTTACTTGGATAGTTTTGTGGCCATTGATAGTCAGACAGTTCAAGGATCGATTGACTCTAAGACAGCGAAGAGTGAGTGGGGCTTAGCTAGAGATGGGCGGCTCAGAGCTAAAGCTTGATTCATCAATAGTCAACTAGGCTACAATCTCACGCTGAATACAAACTTTCGAAAAAATGGCAAAGCATTTGTATGTCCCTGTATTATACATTATGTATAGCAGCTAGCAGGTTTAAGATTCTTGTTTTATTGATATGAACGGTACTCATCTCTTTAGTATTGATAGGTGCGCACACGATTTATCTTTACTGTCCAATTTCAATAATACAAACCACGTAAGTTCGCGCTTTGAATGCATTTCGTTTGGTTGGTCAGGAAATATCGCTCGCTGCTGTTTAAACGATATCTACGATGCTGTGGCATGACACTGGCGCCTGTCACCACCTGGTAATACACGCATCACAAGTAACCCGTCGTGTGTCAACAGCACCTCAAAGCGCTCAAAATACAACTTGATATATCAATTAAACATGTTTATGGTCAATATTTTTCAAGATATTTTAATTTTAGAAAACCATTGTTTTTTTTGTAAATTTACCACTGAATGTAACAGAGGTAATAATAAAAAATAATTACAGTTTTCATTTACCTAGTGTCTATCCGCAGGCCGAGAGAAGAGTATTTTTAAATATTTACCGCTAGAATGGCTGGCTCCCGAGCGTTGCTGCCATAGTCAGCAGTCAATTTGCTTTCAAAATATTCAACAGCTTACCTGTATAATTTTCTGGAAATTGATAGTAAGTGCGTTCCGTGATCGATCGATCGATCGATCGATCCCAACACGGGCGAAGCGTGGGTGGAGATTAACTAGGAATGGGCGGGGAATATATTGGTTAGTTATGTATATGGCAAGTAGCCATCCTAGTTATTCTGTTTTGTTTATATAAAAACTCTAGGACGCAGTACGTTAGGCAATATTATACAGCAACGTTATATCCGCATCACTATTACCCCCAGCATCAATTTTTTCCTGAGGTCACTGATCATGCTCCCCATGCTCGAACCTAACATATGACTGACTAAACCGGGCTATTCTAGCTCGATATGATAGGTTTGAGGTAGTTAGGGACAATCTCTCCGTAAGAGACACATTGTGTACGCCCCATTTCCGGCTGTGGTGGATATGTAACACCACACACCGGCTAGATTGTATAAATTGGTCAATTACCTTAGGGCCTCTTATTAATATCGAGTGGTTGTCTCTTTCCGCGCTCCTCCAGCCACAAAGCATAATAATTGTCTGGACTCCCGATCGACACTCGACACGTTGGCAGGATCGGACTCTGAGAAACTATTGGGGTTTCCGAGCGGTGATAAATAAAGTGCCGATTTCACACACCTTCCCCCTGTATCTTCAGATACCAGTTAGTTTAGATACTCCCCCCCCCCCCCCACCAATGTAGGAAGTACTGCGAAAAGAAATTATATATGTAACATCGTCCTGCAGTCAATCTCTGGGCATTCTGGAACTTAACCTTAATGACAGGTAAAGTGGTGGTTCCGTAACACACGGGTGACGGACGAGAAGCTGATCTCCCTCCAACTCTGTATGGTGACTGGGTGCAGTCTTATAACCCACCACACCCTCATGGAAGTGTCACTAGGATGGGCATATGCCTCGTACTCCCCACCATAAATCCTATTGCGCTTTTTAGATTGCTTATGTGAACTGTAACCCATCCTAGTGATGTTATATGTGGTTGCAGGGCGATGATGACCGGATCGTCATGTGATTCTGGAGCTGTCACTCCATAACATGTCCGCACGCTGTCTTTCTGAGGAAGATGCTATGTAGGGCGACATTCGGGAAGCTGGGCATCTTCGCCAGTTAGACGTATGTGTCAAAGATAAGGAGGAATCCCTGCCACTTGCGGCCAAAGCTTGGATACGTATCTAATAACCAAATGGTATGTTAGAATTTAGCAGATGTCCTGCATAAATAAAGCGGCAACTACAAATGCAGTATCTTTGGACCTACATAAGGCAGTGACCTATGAATTCTTCGGAAATCATCTGTCCGGCCTTCACGTAAACCAGCGTGCATCACATTAATTATAGTTTCACTAGGATTGAACCACCGCACATAGCTGTTTGCTTGAACAAAAAGTGGCCCTGTTTGCCAGCTCTTTTCCTCGACCTCGGCGTTAAAGGCATTTTCTTGTGACGGAGGTCCGCACGAGGCACTTTCCTCTCACAACAATAATATTTTGTATGTGTTAGGGGTATAATTGGTTTATATTAAACTTTCAAGTAGCCTCTTTGCAATGCTCCTTTGCGGGGATACCTCTGCGGATTTACGAATCTGTGAGGTACCTTCGGCGAGCCCATGTAGAAAGATCACCAGCTGGTTCTATGTACTGTATTATTTTACTCATTCACTAGCACGCGAGTACCATTGTTTGTATAGTTGTTATTTTTTAAATTATTATTATCATGTCCAGAGTTTTAATCTAGTTAATGGACCGACATACCGGTGACACGAACAGTTGTGATGAAACTGTGAGGTTCAATCTCATTGGCAATCGTCGCACGGCCCCGCTGGAACAGTATCATTCCACTGGCTCTAGAAGTTGGTCTTTGTATCTTGCAGAGAGTTGCGATATGGGATCCATAACCCCGAGAACCATAGTGAACCAGCCCTCCCAAACATCCACACATCCTGTACATGCAGTGCAACAGAGTGGAGCAACATTGCGGACAAGGGCGTACCCCCGCGAGTTAGAGGAGGCTCTTCTACTTTAATAAACTTATCAAGAGATTTCCTCAACTCCAGAAACAGTGGTGTAACTTGCTTATACTTTGTAGGTGGGCCACTTGCGCAAAAGAAACTTCGAGCAGAAAATGGACTTACAAATCTTTCTATTAGCGCTCTCGACACATTTGCCCACTGGATATCAGAAGAAAGCAAATCATTAAAATATGTGAAGTGTAATGACATACTTTTAGATCTAATATCGACAAGATTGAGACCTCCCTCAGAATTGTTGTTATAGCAAATTTCTCTTCACACCAAACAGGTTTTACCAGTCCATAAAAAATCCAAAACGATTTTATTAATCTCATTTTCAAGATTCTGAGGCAAATAAATGACAGAAGCTGTATACCACAATTGCGGTAGAATTAAGGTATTTATAACCAAAGTCCTACCAAAATTTGTTAAATGTCGATGCTTCCAAGCATTAACAGTTTTCTTCATTTTTGATATTCTTTCTTCCCAGTTGATTACTTCATCACGTGCACTAAAATGTATGCCTAATATCTTAATTGCTTCTGCAGACCACTGAATATCATATCTCTCGCCACTGTCCCAAAAATAGACCAACTGACATGCTTTTATTGATTTTTAGGCCAGAGGCTTTTAGAAAATCAACTAGGATAGTATCAAGTTGATGAAAATCATTATTACTACCAGCAAAAAGCAGTTGTATCATCGCAATACTGTGATACCTTTATTGGCTTTACAACACCATGGATATCTATGCCCTGAAAGAGACTATCTTCTCTTAACGCTGCTCCTAATGATTCAATTGCAATTATAAATAGCAATGGCGATAATGAGCAACCTTGGCGCACACCCCGCTCCAAAATGATGGGCTGACTTATAAAATCATTAACCAAATATCTGCTGCTGATATTATCATACATAATCTTTACCAATTTGATGAAATTAGGACCAAGCCCAACATGTTCTAGGGATTTAAACGGAAAGTTCCATTCTAATCTGTCAAAGGCCTTCTCATTATCTAAGTCAATAACTGCTCCCGGTATATCATCCTTTCCAATTAATTGAATGGTATCTCTAATTAAAAATGTGTTGGTTAAGATAGCCTGGCCGGGCATGGAGCAGGTCTGAGCAGTGTCGATGACCTCATCCAAAACACTGATAAGTCGTTTGGCAAGTGTTTTCGAAATAATTTTATAATCCGCACAGAGGAGCGAGATAGGTCTATAGTTTCCTAAATTTTATCGACTCCCTTTTTTGACAATTAATCGTACCAAAGCTTGAGACATCGTAGGCGGAAGTTTTCCTTGTGCAAAAATAGCATTAACAGCGTGAATAAGTTCTGGTTCAGTAAGATGCTAAAACGTCTGGTAAAACTCAACGGTTAGGCCATCTCCGCCTGGTGCTTTGCCTCGTTTCATTTTGTTTAGAGAACTAGTCAAATCACCTAATGTTAAAGTGTGTTCGCAAAAATCGCTATTTGCAATCTAAAAATACGTCCTTAATATTGGCTAACATCTCAGACGCTTTTTTGTCATCATAGCCATCTGATTCATACAATGAGTGATAGAAGCGCTCAACAGTTGACATGATTTCATTTTGAGATGCACAATTTTGACCATCTTTAGTTAAATTTCTGATTAATTTTTCATCTCCTCTTGATTTCTCAAGGCTGCAAAAAAACCGTTGTAGGCTTTTCACCTTCAATATTCATCTGAGCCCTTGCTCTTATTTTGGCACCTTCAGCTTTATGTTTTTCTATTTCATACATTTTTGTTTTTATCTCATGTAAATACTCTATGAAATGAACATCGCCATTTGTAACTTTGCGTGAAATCAGAATCAGCAAACGATCGAGAGCTTTTTTTACCCTTGCGTATCTTCCTGGCTTTCTGAATGGAATACTGTTTCGGTATATGAGCAAAGAATGATTTCACCTCTTCCCACCAGGAAATCATGTCAGCTGATTCATTTGTTATATGTAGTTTAAATTGCCAAACGCTTTGAGCACAGCGGCGATAGTCACTATCATTTCAAATATTATTCATATTATTAAATTTCCAAATTCCTGGGCCACGCTTAATCCTGTCTGCATTATCTAGCGTAATAGCTGCCAGGCTATGATCAGAAAATGCTACTGGATATACAATTATATTCGAGTTTAAAATATGCCCTTTTAGTGCTCTTTGTATATATAAACTGTCCAAACGAGACGCAATCTGACCATTAGGTGTGCCCCTGGTAAAATCACGTTCTTCAGGATATATTACTCTCTAAGAATCCAGGAGATGCTCAGCGTCACATAATTGTTTTAGTCAATAATGGGATGTATCACCATAATTCTTGTCGTCTAAAACACAATTACAATCGCCTCCAAGAATAAGAGTCTCTGGATTCTTCTGAATAACTGAAGCAATTGCAGAGAAGAATGTGGTGCCTTGGCAATGGGAAGTTGGTGCATAAAAAGACATGGTATTAATGCGGGAACCGGAGAACTCAGAGGCCACGCTGACACACCGTCCGACGTTATTAGACGATGATGAGATAATATTTTTCGGATTTCCAGTAGAATCCTATCTATGAGTCTGTTCGCAGAATCGGTGCCGATTCGCGTTAGCATTTTCGAGAATCGATGTCATTGATTTAAAAAAAAGCCAGAATCGGCGGTAGCTCGATTTTGTTGCGAGTATCGTGGATAGGATTTTTTATTTTAAATGGAGGATTATGGTAGCGAGAATCGAGGCAATAACACTCGATTCTAGTTATTAGAATCGATATAACCCAACGATACTCGCAAATCGAATCAGTAAATAACGACTTGACTTGACTTGACTTGGCTTGACTTGGCTTGACTTGACTTGACTTGACATTTTTATTATTATTATTATTATTATTTTTATTATTATTATTATCATTATTATTATTATTATTATTATTATTATTATTATTATTATTATTATTATTATTATTATTATTATTATTATAGGTCTCAATGGACATGTGTTATTACGCTGCCGGGGAAGTATCCAAGATACATAAGATGCGAAAGAAACAGCTCATTAAGTTTTTGCAACGGAACGCGAGTGGCGAAGACATTACAAGTTCAGTCGAGGAACTGAAACAACATGCTAGCACAGTGTGATGCTATACACTTTTGAATAATAACGCTGAATATACCACACAGTAATATATACATAGTGCTTTTTAAAATATATACTTATTATTCTGCGTATGTGTGTGTCTGTGTGAGTCTTGCGTGTGCGGGTCCATACGTAAATATATATACGAGCTTTTTAAAATATATATTACGTTTTACTCGTTATATCTGTTATATCCACGTATGCTTTTTATGTAGGCTATTGTCCAGTGCCAATGTTTTATCAATAAAGTTCAATAAACAAAATGTGTTTTGTTTGATTTTGATATTGACAATTCCCATAATGACGTCAACCCGTAATAATATATCCTTCAATAGCAATTAACTGTTTTTAGCAAGAATCGTTGGAGGAGAACTTTTATAAAAATCCTCGATTTCCGCGGACATCATCGACGCATTGGCCGATTTTCATCAATTCTCACGGATTCTCGAACAGCGAGAATCGGCACCGATTCTGTGAACAGAATCGTGGATAGGAGTCTACTGGAAGTCCTATTTATCAAACTGAGGCACTTAGGTAAAAATTAAATTGCCACACATACACTTGAATCAGTGGCGGTAGAATGAAAACGCTCACCCTTTGCAAATTGCTTAAAGTTATCTACCGCTTCGGTGCCTCGTAACTTTGTCTCCTGTAACATAACTATATCGGCATTTAGACTCGATAGCTTATCTCTAGACCTATGCGCTGCTTTACTTTGTCATTCAAACCACCACAGTTTAATGTGCAAATTATCATTATAGTTTAAAATCTATATATAAAATCCATAGTGACTAATTTGATTTGGGCTTCTTGCTGTAGCCTTTGTCTCGCTCAGCCCATTTCCCAATTTTAGCAATAAATTCTGCGTTTGCCATCTCAGTAATTGTCAGAGGCTGATATCTGGAAATATCAGAATCACTGCGCATGTGTCTGTATCATACGCCCTTCTGTGTTATATATGGCAGTAAAATCTCGCCATTTTTGGAACGATATAACACCATTTCATCAGCTGGATGAGATTACTGCGTTTGTACAGAGATGTCTGGCTCTGCAACAGAGACAGTATCATCTATAGCCTTTTCTTCAACATCTTCGTGACCACGACTTGAATCATCTATTTGTCTTTTAACGCCACATGCCACATCATGATGTACAGATTCAGTTACAGGGGTTAATTCGAAAGCAGACTCACTTTCAATAGACTGTGATCTAAGCTTAGTTTGACCCAAGCACAGCCTCTGTGAATCCTCAGCATCCATCTCGTCAGTATCGTCACATACATCCGCATCATCGTGTGGAATTGCATCACCGACATTTGTTGGAGGTGTCAGTGATAGCCCCTCTTCCATCACATTAATTGCCTCCACATGCTCTACTAGGACAGGGCCCCTATGCTGGTGAGGGTGTACTTCAACTACAGTTGAAATAACCAATGCCTTGACTGTGGTGCTGATATGCCCACCATCCTCATGCGTGGCGTAACTGTTCTTAGTCAGAGGATTTTCCACAACTTTGTCACAACGCCATTTAAAGGGCTTAGAAGAACCACATAACAGGCAGTTATTATTATATGGACAGGCGCTAGCGAGATGCTCTGTACTTGTACATATTCGGCATTCTTTTACTTGCCCTCAATACCGCAAGGGAAGAAAGAAAATACCATCGATAGACAGTTTGCTTGGAAGCGCTTTTACAATGTTGTCAACCCAAACGGGTCTAATGCCGTTTTCCAGAGATCTGTTAAATGTATACGTTTCTTTTTCAATTTTTGTCACCTGCCCACATTTAGTTATCTCTGCTGTGATGCTCTCATTAGGAATTTCAAGAGGGGCCTTTACTTTCACTAGTAAGTTATCCCAATCAAGAGGCTCAATCTTACAAATATGCCCATTTACAATTACCCCTTCTTCCAGTAACTTTTCTTTAACTTCCTCTGAGCTAACGGTGGCGTGCCAAACATTCTTACTAATATTAATAAGGCCCTTTAAACCATTTAGACCGGCGCCTACAATGTCTTTCAAACCGTGATACACATCGATAGGGCCAACGTTCCACCCAGTAGTGGTAAGCCGCAGGCTCAATGGGTGTTTATAACGGCTCGACATGTTAATAGCGAGCGGTCACATTGACCTAGATTAAATTAGGCAATACGCCGGTCGACTACCGCGAATATACGTACTTGTCCGCTCGGCGAGCGAGGAAGGCAGTACAGTCAACCCGACGAAGTATAAAAGCACCTATCAAAGAGACACACTGGGGTGGTGTGGGGGTGGGGGTGGAGTTGGGTGGGGGGGGGAGGTGAAACACACCACCTACACTATTATATATAAAAGCTGTGCGCTAATGAAGTAGTGGTAGTAGCCATTGAAAGCTGTGCTGAATTTGGCTCTGCTAATTCTGTCGAATATTTTCGTCACTACTGCTGGCGTTTGTTTAATTTTTGTTTTGTTCGTTGCATAAGTTGATTTAGTTGAGTTTGACGTTTTCTGTTTGTGTTTAATTTCCTGTGGTTTGTCATATTTCATGACTCAAGTTTTCAATTTCGAAAACCGGAGTCGGAACAGCGGGTTGCCACCGCTATTCATTAGTGCGCAGCTTTTATATATAATAGTTTAGGTGGGTGTTCTTAATTCGCCTGCAAGGGGCGTGACCTAAATGTCAAAACATGGTCATTCTTTCTAAGTTGGCGGGGCATCAAATAACCCCTGCCACTTGTGAAAGGTGCCCATGCTTCGGTATTTAGACATGATTGCATAACTTTGCATAAATAGATCACACACGCGCCAGTATTTCATGAAATACACACCGATTAACGTGGAACGTTCTCGGTTAATAACAAAAACAGTTGTTGTTCAATATCTGGTGGTTTGCCACAACACGCTTAATTCAACACAGTTTTGTTCAGGCGTTAATCCGTGTTATAGCACATAATAAATTATCATAAGAGGCAACATATTTTCAAGTAGGACACATAATATTAGTTGCAAAGGTAGCTAGATAATATGAGTATTGTGTACAAAATGGTATTCTAAATCGGCTTAGCCCTGAACGTGGAGTAGACACTGTAGGCTTAATAGCCATGGATATAATAATTTGTGATACATTCAGATAGACACTACCTAAAATAGGAAAGTAACGACTTTGAGTCAGCCGCAGTGTAGTCAGTATACAAATACATAAATATGATACGAGATTCATTTGAGAGCAATTTCTGAATATGGATAAGCGTGCACGTAAGTGTATCTATCTAACTGCGTATTATATATACGCCCTAAAGGAAGCAATTATATCTAACAAATGGAAGAGTGTATAGACAAGTGTAAAATAAAGGAACCGAGTAAACAACGGAGGAGTGTGGTGGACATTTCTTTTAATAAATGCACTAAGGCCGTGTTCTCGCTCGAGACTTAATCCGGAATAACGCCATACTGAGGCAGGGGGTTATTCTCGATATAACGCTTTAATGACTAAATTTGTTGAACACATTAAAATATTTACTTTTTGAATGTCCATTTGCAGGCCAAGAGAAAACTATTTTTGAAAATTTACCACTGGAATGACTGGCTCGGTTATCGAGCCAGTCATTCCAGTGGTAAATTTTCAAAAATTGCCTTCTCTTGGCCTGCAAATGGCCAATCCCCATGACGACTGCAGAGGCAGGTTTTGGCCAGCTTCGTCCTTAAACGGTTAACTCTCTAGTGAGAATACGGCCTACGTAAATCTGACACCAGAACAGTCTGTTTTCCATTTCTGCAATAAATGAATCGGGTTAATGTGTCAATGGAATAGTGCGTTTGGCATTTGTAAAAGGAAGAACTGATTAAGTGCAGGAATTTCTGAACTAGGTGCTAGCCTTTCCTGATATACAGGAAGCGATGAACTTACATAGCAATTGTTTCGTAAGTTAGACATTTCGAAACGAGCGGGTGTGCACAATATGTGCTCAGAACGTTCAGCCCTTGATAGTGAAAAAAAAGAATATACCGATAAATATTATAGACTACGCTCAAATACCCTAAAGATGAACCAACTTGTCAATGTTCGGAACAGATCAAAATTAATATCAGTCTGCAAATTTGTAGATATTATTTTTAAACCGGTGAACTGAAAAATTAATTATATACGTTCTCTCACCCTCCGCCTCCGCCCCCACCCACCCCACTTCATTTCTCAACAAAATCGTAAACAGAGTGCCGAATCAAAAGTTATGTTTATGAATCGGTGGCACTGGCTGATTTGTTGGCAACATTCGTCAGAGTAAAAACGGTATATGCAATGGGCTTACGGGACGACGATTTGCATGCATGGAGGGGCCAATTTCCTAGAAGCGTGTAACTGGAATGACCGGTAAGCTAACCGAACCGGCCATTCCGGTGGAGGTCTTTCGGAAGTGGTCTCCTCTTTGCGTGTAAATGTACACAGGCTCAGCATAATAATAATAATAATAATAATAATAATAATAATAATAATCTTATGTACTTATGTAGGCCAAACCGCCATTTAGACAAGTAAAATTGTGTACTTCTGTTTCCCCTTGTGCCACATTGTGGCTTGGGTGTAAAAAAAGAAATTGAAAACTTGAAATTGGAAACAAAGAACCCAGGAAACGGAAACGTGCAGATTTAGCTCAGCTCCATTCGCCCGTGTTGTGGTCGATCAATCCCTGTAATCCCTGGCTAGAAATTTTCGTAAAGCTATACAGGTATGCTGTTGAATATTTTAAAACTAATTTATCGGGGTGCTGGTGTTGCCTATGACAGCAACATCGTCCAGTCAAATTAGTTTCAAAATATTAAACAGAATGTTTATTAAATAGAAAAGACATGCAATCCATACAGGAATGCTTTGTCCGTTATCCATTACGCGTTCGGGGCGACCCTAGCTACGTTATTCATGACGTCATTTACTATGACGTCATTTCACACGTCATTTAGTTCATTATGACGGCATATGATGGATGGATAAACTGGAAAGGGGCATTATATCAAGACAATTTTGTGATTTGATTAGTCAGACGTTCTTTTAGTTAGCAGAATACTTATTTAGAACGAAATGGTTGTTAATCCTGTTATATTTGGTGAGAAGTGAGCAATTGTTTGGTAATTCTCAGTAATTCTTTATGGCTATTTATTCTACAGATCGAACCTAATTTGTGTCAAGCGCGCCTAAAGTCTTTCAAAATGCTGCTTATATCAAGTAACTCTTTGCTGGCCAATACTCTAAATAAAATTGAATTTTGTGCTTCGCGTGTGTCCATTCGCAGGATAACAGAAGTCTAGTTTGTACAACTGGAAATTACAAAAAATGTCTTTCGGTTGTCTTGCAAATACTTATATTTTGTGACAACTGCAGAGGCCAGTGTCAATCCAGTTGTAAATTAAAAAAAAATACTCATCTCAGCCGGCAAATAGGCATTACCTATGAAAAAACGGGGTTTTGGTCAAGCTAGCCAAAACAGCACCTGTAGTGGTCTTAAATAAGGTCTATTTGTACGACAACAGAAAGTTATTTTTTGTAAATTTTATTGTAAAGATTATTATTTTCTTGAAAAAGCTTTACCATTAAAGGTGTAATTGATATATCAACTTGTATTTTGAGCCCTTTGAGGCACTGTGGACACGAGAGACGCGTTACTCTTCCCCGGCCATATCCCAAGCACATGACATGATGGTCTCTGACAGCGGATGTATTGCGATTCGTATGGGGCCATTGCGAAGGAGGTTGCCATTTTTCATTCCCATGGCATTAAGGCGTTGTGTCACACGCAAATGGCGTCTCGGTATATTCATCTTGATGTGTCAGGCTGTGTCTCGATCAGGGTTCATAACACGTAAGCGCCTTTTTCTAATGATATTTGGCGCATTGTTTTTCTGTGTACTATTATGGAATATAGATACGGATTACCCGGCACAGTCAGTTATAGACTATGATAATATACAGTTAACGAACGACGTGGCCATGCGAAGAATACGGAAAATAATTGAACTGAAAATACGGACGTCTCCGAATCGCAATTCTATGGTGAAATGTGCACGGGTTCCTAGAGGATTGAGTATGTATATTTTATCATCAATAGATTAGCACAGTCCATAGCAGCATAGCCCTCCTACTCGCAGCCTCATCCCCCTCCCCACCCCTCCCCCTCCTCCTCCCCATCCTACTCCCTCCCTCAATACCCATGTATCCAGAATGTGTATCCACATTTTTTAGACCTAATAGTAACCATAATACTTGCCGGCCAACACACCACAGCGTCCCTAACTACGCTTCAGAAATATATTGATTATTCAATACACAGCGCGCACTGCACTAGTAATGTATTGTTTTGCGAATTATCACAAAACATGGGCCATGTTTCGTGAATACGTCACAATAGCTATGTAATAAGAGTTGCTCAGCCTTATATGTATGCCGCTAGTGTTACCTAAATTGCCGTCTGGCTATAGACACCGAACACGATTCGATGCCTCCAAGGTGGCCCATGCGCCCATTTCTAACTACGTCAACCACCCCCCACCCCCACTCGTCCCCCCACCCCTCCACCCCACCCCCAGCACACACACACAAGCGCGCGCACACACCATTTTACACGTGTTGGAAGCGATGTGAAAATTTGAAGCATGGCGTCCCAGACTCTAAATTGTAAGGTAAGTATGCGTGTCAGTTGGTGGATATTTTTAAATAAGTTACGCCGAGTAGTCTGATGGGAGAACCATATACCTTGCAAAATGCATACTTTGTTGGTTTCCTGTAATTTTGTACCATTGAGATATCCTAAGTACAGATTTCACTCATGCCATCCTGTCACCTTTGGGAAATTCATAAATTCATGGTGGTGCTTGCCATTATACGAAACTGGCTATATTTTGGCTCCCCGGCCAGCTAGGATGATAATTATGTTGTCTCTGACCCGGTTTCTGGGGTCGAGGTATCCAGATTTTACATTATCCCACGATATCGTGTCACTCGGTCGGCCATATCCAAGATGGCTGCTAAATAGGCAATCCTATAACCCCGTAGAACATACCTTACAGGAATTCGTTCAGCCGTCATGTTTGCTTGCAAGTGTACAAGAATGTCACATTCCAAACGGTAAGTGAATTAAAACGAATTATTTCAAAATGCGAAATAAATGTTCAGCGCAGTAGACGTAGTCCATTGATGAATTGCTTCGAATGTTCAGAAATTGTTGCTCTAATGGCAAATTATACTTTATAACTATATGATATAATATTAGATTAATACAAATTCATTCATCTTGATCTTCTGATTGATTTCTTCTTCTTCCTATCTAGCAACTTTGTCCATGGGGTGAGACAAGTCAATTCATCTGTGGAGCGTCCATAGAAGACTCTACATGCAATTTGATCGTGTTTAGAATTTCAGGCGAACATTATGTGCACGAGATGGCAAGGCCATTGGTATTAGCGAATTTGTGATATCATATCTGAGTCACCTATAATTTTACACATCAAGATCTGGTGGCTCTGCTTCTAATGTTGCCCTCCACATAACACCCTGCAGATGGGCAAGTTTGGGGGTTTTAATAACCGCCTAATGTTGGTAATAGCAATTTTGGAAATTTTGTGGCCTTTCGGTTTGCATCTTTTCTCAGCCACGTTTGATAGCAATCATTTGACATAATCTCGGTCACCTTACCTTCATACACCTTTTCTACAAATTGGGGTGGCCTCATAAAAATGTCGTCAATATCTTCTACAGAGTCACCAATAGTTTAGAGTTCGTACCCTTGCATCAATGCCTGAAGAAAAGTGGCATTTCCGATTCCAAACCTGCCAGGATATGCATAATGATGGCAGCATGCTTTCAGTGTAGCCCCTATATTCACAAGAGCTCTTTGTGGACTGCCTTCCTCAATAACAAGAATACGTGTCGAGGCTGGCGTGTGCTACATGTGCATAAGTATCACATCAGTATCATCACATTTCACAATGATGCTGTTTGATTATTCATGTGTTGCTATACTCGCCATTTGCTTACAATGGTGTCATCTGCCTCCTCGTGAATCCCATTTGAACCTGAATTGGAATAGGGCTAGATCGCATAACTACACCTTTGCGGTTGTGTTCTGTGCCAGCAGTGTGTTGTTTTGTAGATACAGCTAGAAGTTGGGATCAATTATCTAGACTTTATTTTTGGTAGATTTAGAACAGTTTTCTGAGCAGGAAGAGGAGTACCTAGTGTGAACTTATCTTCTCTACTCGCCTGCTGACATGCATGCAACTCCTGGCTGTATTCGTAATATCAATCAAAGATAAGATACACATCGCTTTGATTAGGTTTGTTCAAATTGATAAAGTATCCTATAAAGCTATTAACAAAGTCCTTGACAATGTCGTTTGTTGGCCAATGAATTATCCGAAGAAGTACAAAACAATCAATCACTATGGCATATGTGTAAGAACTGCATATTCAGTCTGAAGTGTTTGCTGCAGTGTAGATTTTGTTTTCGTTATTCGCATGTCCCCATTGTCATCACATATGGATGCTGGCACAGGAGACAGTTCATGGAAAAACATAGTCTCCACGTCTATTTCACTTGAATTTTGCAAGCACACGGTTCTTGAGTGTATCAAGTTGGTGTTGAATGAGATATCAGCGCCAGTCTTCACACTTTTCTTATTCTCAGCTACAGTTACGAAATGTGTGGGTAGAGTAGTAAGGAAATGTTCTTCATATGTCATCATTTGTTCTTTGTCTATCGATACAGCCATGTCTGTATTTACATTTTCTCTGGGAATTTGTTCTTGACACCATTGATAATGTTTCCAAAATGTCCATCTGCGTGTAATGTGTTTTTTTAACATGTCTCTGAATGTCTCGCTGTCCTACGAATCTGACGAGTAGATTCATACTGGACATGATCAAAGGAGTAACTTCGTGAACTATTTAATGTAAAAATAAAATTCATCGACCTCTAAAATAGTTATAGACACTATATGTATTAATCTAGTCATAGGTGCCAACATTATATTCCTAGCCCGGCTGTATGGGGTGGGGTGGCTAAAATATAGCCAGATTCGTATTTTGGTGAACATCCTGTACGCCATCTTGGATTTCTCAATTTCCCCAAAGCTGTCAGGGTGGCATCATTCAAATCTTTAATTAGGACACCTCAAAGGTGCAATATCGAGTGAAAACAACAATTTATCGCATTTTGCAAAGTTCAGCTAAAATCAGTATTTGGCAACCGGACTTTAGAGCTTTTGCTGCTGCTGGCCGTGGCAACTCCACGGTAACTTAGTTTTAAAATATTCAACATAGTTTGCATCAATTGTAGATTCATCAAGGACTGATAGACACACAATTCAGACGATATTGTGATGCACTTTATAGAGTTAGTGATATACATAGGTAAGTTTTATCTATCATGACATCAAATACTTGAGGGACATATAGCTTCTCCTTCGATCAATACTCACCATTCTGTTACTTCTGATATACAGCTGGCCTTGACAGCGGCTCTAGGATTATAGACTTAGAAAGCTTTACCGACTCCTGGGAACCGGGTACTCGGCTCCCATCTGCCGAGTACCCGTTTACCATAGAGCTCATTCTTGTTTGCATAGCAACAAGAGCAATACATGCTTTTTGCATTAAGGATTTTAGTGGTTTTGTGAAACAAAAGATCTAAGTCTTTAATTTGTGATAGTTTGTGTGTTCGTGAAAGGATTAACTAAGGACTATGGAACATACCGCTGAAGATAACCAGGTTGTATCGTTCTTTATTATCCATAGTTAAAAGACTTAGGTCTCTAAATTTCATTGTGTCGCATGTTCCAATTTCTGACCCCATAGAATCTGGGACGTGTGCTAACAACGATATATGCCAGACGATCGCCTTCTTTAAACCCCAACAGGCGATCGGCAGATATGAAAATAGGTGTTTGCTACGGTATTTCTAACACGAATATCGGCTGACGTCGTTCTCCGTAGAGTCCGAGCGGGTGACGTCACACCCGGTCACTCGGATGTTTATGTGAAGAAAATTTTTTCATTAATTCGCGCATCTTGTTCTGGGTGCTGCGTACTAAAAATGGTACCGGAAACTTTAGAATGATCAAGTTTACGTGCGATCACGATCGGTTTGCAATGATAGGTGGTTTCAAAATTCTTGAGGAGATGCGTGGTCTGCGGTTTTACCGTGTGATACAGCAGTTTGTTATACATTTTGTTGTTTTCTTCACATATCGTGATGCTTTCGTTAGGAGTATAATTTATATTGATTAGTAAATATACCCCGAATGCTATGCGATATGATTCCTGGAGCCGTTACACATCCTGGAGGATCTAATATGGGTGTGTTGATGCCCGCCGCGTTCTTGTCGTCATAATCAATGCGATCGTTGTTGTAACGTGGCGGGGTGGGGTGCGGGGAGGTTACGGTTAATTTATGAGTCAAAATTATTTGAAAATTAATTGTCTGCCTTCCATTCTGGTCTCGTTCCGCTTGTTTATTGTAGGTTTGTGCTTATTTTATAGGCCAAGCCAGCCCCGCCATCATGTGACGAATGTCATAAATTTGTCCGTGTAATGTTCAAGGACCATGCTTGTTTTAGGTGTTCCCTGTGTAATATAGATCATAGGTGTAATGTTTGTGCAGTGTGGTCCGTCGAAATGATGGTTAAGTTCCTTGCCCAGAAGGACTTGGCTGGGTCTGACGCGGGGTCAGGCGGTCCGAGACGAAATCGTGGAGCGCCCGGTTCGGCCGGTGGGGGTGCTCCACGTCCCCAGCTGGAGGTGGCGGAGATGGCACCGCCGGCGTGGTTTGGTCCGGCTATGCAGGGTTTTCTGCATAGCGTTCTGCCCACGTTGGTGTCGTCCCTGCTACCAAAGGTTGGGGGGGGCTGTTTCTCCCCATGCCTGGTACGGATCCTGTCCTCGGAGAGGATTCTGGACTGGTTACAGAGGGGGCCGTCTCGTGAAGCCGCGGGTGGAGAATATGGAGGTTGATTCCGTCCTGGACGGAACCGGCCTCCATTTGTCTGGTTTGGCGCAAGCCAGGTCAGCGGCTCCGCCTGTGGCTGAGGCCAATCCGTTACCGTGCACCGGTTCCGGGCGGCTTGGTTTGTCACCAGCCATCACGGGAACGGGTGTGCCGGGCCAGGCGTGGTACTCACCTATCTCGCCTGGTCCGGCAGCCGGATGTGGGGTGCCGTTGGCGCCCGTGTCCGGCTACGGTTCCGCGACTGTTACGGGTCCGTACGGTTTTCCGTGCGGACCTACCCCAGGGACGGGAGAGTTCCATGGGGTGGCGGCGGAACCGTGTGGTAGCGGAGTGCCTGGCGTGTCAGCTGTGGCTCCTTGCCGGGAGGCCGTGGCTGGCAGACCCGTGAGCACGTCAACGGGTGACGTGTTTGCGGGGTTGTCTTCGTCGGAGGTAGATTGGTCGGATGCTCTGGCATGGCTAGCCAGGGTTGACCCGTCTGTGGTTTCGGCCACGGCCGATGAAGATGCGCCCCGTCCGTCGGTTGCGTCGATTAGGACGGGGATTTTGCCCACGGCCCGGATCCAGTCAGTGGGACTGGATCCACGGTTCATAGATTTGTGGATGCTATTTATAGCAAACAACTAATGACCAAGGGTCAGCTCCTTGCGGCCTCCAGGGAGGTGCGGGCAAGATGTCGTATTCCGCGGGGGGAATACGACAGGTATGGTGTAGTCCCGTCGGTCACGGAGGATGACCGATGGGTATTGGGAGTCCAGAGTGCCGGGTCAGGTGGCCCCGGTCCGGCACTAGTGGATAAATCCCAAGTACACCAGGAAGAAGTCCTGTCCCTATGTGATGAGGGTGTGAGGGCAGCTATGAGTGCTGTCAACCACTCGTATCGTCTACTTCAGTCGGTATGGGCTGAAGCGGGGGCCAGGCCACCCTGTGCCACCTGTGGCGCTTTCATGTGTTAATGACGGCTTGGTGCTGTCAATGGACGCATTGGCAAGGGTGTAAGCGCGAGTGACGAAGTCCAGGAGGCAAATGGTCATTGACCATATGCGTCCGACTACGGCAGTCAGGGAGCGTCTTCTTGGGACGCCCCTGACAGGGCCTAGCATCTTCGGTGGCCAAGCGCGGGCCATCTTAGAGGACACCGCCAGTATCGCGCAGAATCGGTTAGCGGTAAACCTACAGCTAGAGCTAGTGCGGCAAGCGCACGCACTAGGGGCTGTGGGGAAACCGCTAACGGGACAGCCTTCAAAGAAGCAGAAGAAGCATACGGGCAAGGCGAAAGCCAGGCCTGTTGCGACTTCTGCTTCAGCTGGGTTTTCAGAGCCGCCGCCGGCGAAGAAGCCCAGGAAGGTTGTAGAGGCGCCTACCCTCCCCAATGTTGCTCCTGACCGCCCTAGGGGCGGGAAGGGCAAGGGGAAGGGTAAGGCCTCAAAGGGCGGACAGAAGGGGCCGAAGCGTACCTGAGGGTACGAAAGCTCCCTTCATATCCGCCTGGACCGCGCCTGTGCGACAGGAACAGCGGTGCCAGTTATACCCGTCGTGCCTAGAACGAAATGGTTCTCACTCTCTCTCGTTGAGAAAGGGGGGGGGGGTGGGGCGGACTGTGAGCCGGACAAGCCCGTTAGACGTCGAGGCGTCTATGGTGGGTGGAAGGCTCATGCGTTTCGTCGAGGCCTGGCGAGGTGTGACGTCAGACAGTCTGGTCCTGGGATGGTTATCCCAGGGTTACATGCCGGGGTGGTGGGACTTTCCGCCACAAAATCTGTCTTTGGCACCTGTCTGGACACCCGTACCAAGGGAGCCAGACAAGTTAGAAGCCGTTCAAAAGGAAGTGTCTGGTTTGCTTCTGAAGGGAGCAATAAAACCAGCAAACCGAAACACTCCAGGCTTCTATTCAAACATGTTCCTTGTCCCCAAGAGCACAGGGGGATGGAGACCCATACTCAATCTCAGGCCATTAAATTGGTTTATCCATACGCCTCGGTTCCAGATGGAAACGCCGAGGTCGGTAATGGCGGGATTGAGGAAAGGAATGTGGTGTGTATCGATCGATCTGAAAGATGCATATTTCCACATTCCTATGAATCGGAGTTGGCACAGGTTTCTGAGATTTGCGTTTCAGAATCAAGTATGGGAGTTTACAGTTCTCCCGTTCGGCCTGTCGACAGCGCCGAGGGTTTTAACAAGAGTGGTCCTTGCGGTGACAGCGTTTCTCAGAAAAGAGAACGTGGCGCTACACACCTACATAGACGACTGGCTGCTCAAGGCAGACTCGGCAGCCAGGTTGAACGTGGATACTGCTCTGACTCTGAAGTTACTTTCAGATCTAGGCTGGATAGTCAACGAGGAGAAATCCGAGTTGACGCCCACTCAACATTTCGTTTATTTGGGGATGCGATTCGACCTCGAGGAGGGCAGGGTTTACCCGTCAGAGCCCAGAGTGGTGTCTCTGTTAGCCATCCTCAGGAGTTTTCGGGTGGGAAACCACATTCAGGCGAGGCGGTTCCTTCAGATGCTGGGCATGATGGTCTCCATGGAGCAGGTTATCCCGTACGCTGCTCTAATGCGAAGGCCTATCCAGTTGTATCTGATGTCTCTGTGGAAACAGAGAACAGAACCCCTGTCAAAACTGGTGCCAGTTTTGGAGCCGATAATATCGCATCTTCTCTGGTGGAAACAGCGTCAAAATCTCCTATTAGGGGTTTCGCTGCATCTACCCCACCCCCAGCTGTCCGTCTACACGGATGCATCGATGGAAGGGTGGGGTGCCTGCCTGGGAGAACACCAGGTCTCGGGCACATGGACTCTCCCGGAGAGTCAGCTGCACATCAATCTGTTGGAAATGATGGCAGTGGAACTGGCATTGGAAGAGTTCCTTCCGATGATCAGGGGCAAGGTGATATTGATACGGTCGGACAATTCGACAGTAGTATCATATATAAATCGCCAAGGAGGGACCAGGTCGCCCACCCTGTGCATCAGGGTGTGGCACTTGATTCAATGGTGCAGGAATTACTCGGTTGTTTTGAAAGCAGCTCATATTCCTGGCCGATTGAACATTCTGGCGGATGCTTTGTCTCGCAGACAGAGAATCTTGCCAACAGAATGGTCCCTCAACCCTCCGGTTCTGCGACGGATCTTCGAGCATTGGGGCAAACCCAACGTGGACTTGTTCGCCACAAAGGAAAATGCTCAAATCATGACATATGTCTCGCCGATTCCAGATCCAAATGCCGTCGATACAGACGCTCTGGCGATAAGCTGGAGAGGGATGCACGCTTACGCGTACCCACCCACCATTCTTCTACCGAAGGTATTGGTGAAGGTCAGGGAGGAACCGTGTCTCGTCCTGCTAATAGCGCCGTCTTGGCCGAGCAGGGCGTGGTTCACGGATCTTCTAGATCTGCTGGTGGAAAATCCTGTGCAGTTGCCCGAGATTCCGAACATAATCTCCCAGGCCAAGGGACGCTTCCTACACGAGCGTCCCGAAATGTTCAAATTGACTGCGTGGATGTTGTCAAACAACGTTCCACGTCAGAAGGCTTTTCTCGACAGGCTGCTGATTTCATCGCGGCTGCGAGAAGGAGGTCAGCCTTCAAGTCATATAACAACAAGGTTAACAGATTTGCAGACTGGTGTGAAGAAAAGGGTATTGATACCTTTCAATCCACTATTCAGCAAATAGCAGACTTTCTCTGTGAGCTGTTCATTTCAGGACTAGCTCCCGTCACAGTTGCTGGATACAAGTCAGCTTTGGCATCAGTTATCCCTTGTCTAGCCAACAGGGATAGTCCAGAGGTGGCCCATTTAAATGTGATGTTGAAGGGAATGAGCAATCTCCGCCCAAGACAACCGGTAGTCATTCCAGCCTGGAGTCTATCTTTAGTGCTTAATGTACTGGCCAAGCACCCTTTCGAACCGTTGCGTTCGGCCAGTCTAAAGCATTTGACTCTAATGGCGGTCTTTCTATTGGCAGCTTCCTCAGCTAGAAGGCGTAGTGAGATCCATGCGCTTTCGGCAGAGAGGAACCGATTTATTGTTTCTGGAGAAGGTCTGCGTCTTCTGCCAAGAGCAGAGTTTATGTCAAAGAACCAATCTTTGAGATATCCCGGCAAACCGATCATTATACCGAAGTTAACTAGGTTTGATCGTGATGCCAGTGTCTGGTGCCCGGTCCGTGCTTTGACTAAGTACAAGAAACGGACTGACTCGTTATGGTCGAACGATAGACATCTGTGGATCTGCCATAAAAAGCCTTATGGCGCTGCATCCATGGATACTATCTCTCGTTGGGTGGTCGAATGCATTCAAACTACTCACGAGATGGCGACTGGGCACCAGGTGCAGGGTGTAAGGGCACACGATGTCAGAGGAATAGCCGCCTCGACCGCCCTTTACAATGGTGTTCCGTTAGAGGACATCATGGCCGTTGCACAATGGCACTGTGAGTCCTCATTTACGGATTACTATATGAGGGATGTGTCAGACTCAGCCAATCCACTCGCTTTAGCTGTTTTGAAACGATAGTTAGTGACCACACTGCTTTTCCCCTTTTTTCACTTTGGTAAGAAAAGAACCTAAAGCAGGCATGGTCGAGCGAGAGGATGTCAACCAGATTGTGTCACTGATGGCCGAACCGGTGAATGATTGGAGGCGGTACGTCTGAAGTCCTGTTATCATAAGGTAATTCAACAAGTGATAGTTTTTTGTATTATGTATATGTATCATGTTCATTCATCTTATATATTCATGCTCATTCCCAGGCTAATACAGGCAATATGCAGGGAGTAGTTAACCCTCTTGGCATATTGGTGTTTTCAGGCGAGATACATGTACGTTAGTTCTCTCCCTTTTCTTAGGAGGAAAAAGGGGGGGGGGGGCTGTGACGCGAATGTTATTCGGTTCCGTGAACTTGACGGTCCTTTTAGGTCTCCGTTAGTCAAGTTTGAAGTCTAAAATCTTTCTCCAAGGGGCAAAATTAGCATGTATGGCTTGCCCCATCCCACCAGGTTACTGATCAAATCTGGTGTATATCAGAAGTAACAGAATGGTGAGTATTGATCGAAGGAGAATGCAGGAAATGTCAATTTCCCTTTCTCCAAGATCTAACAATACTCACCATTCTGTTACGGACCCAGCCTCCCAGCCCCACGGAGGCAAGCCATAGATTTCTCTTGTTTGGTGGCTATGCAAACAATATGAGCTCTATGGTAAACGGGTACTCGGCAGGTGGGAGCCGAGTACCCGGTTCCCAGGAGTCGGTAAAGCTTTCTAAGTCTATAATCCTAGAGCCGCTGTCAAGGCCAGCTGTATATCAGAAGTAACAGAATGGTGAGTATTGTTAGATCTCGAAGAAAGGGAAATTGACATTTCCTGCAATCAATGGCAAGGCCCAGTCTATATTTGTTTGAGCTAAATTGTGGGATGTTTTATAGTTGACAGTGACAAGTAATCAGATTAGTCGTACTGGGATACCCAAAAAGTATGTCAACTTTCTAAGAAATCAAATAAGTTATCTCAGAATGACTGTTTTATAAAAGTGTAATGAATTTATAATCAGACCGAGGAGGTAGACCCAAAGCGGTAACGAATGTTCAAACGTGTCTTCCTTTTCAAAACTTAAATAGACAGCTCTCTGCATCGAGGATAATACACAATCCTAACCCGGCTCCTAATATTGGTACGACTCATTTGTCATCACAGGTTACATGAATCGATGGCATTCGATATCATCTACTAGAATGTAGCAAGATACGGGTAAATGGACACTCAAATAAATGAATACAACCGTAAAGATTAAATTCCTACATTCTTTCATGAAATTCATATCTCGCTTAATGTAAGAGTAATTAATGACGTTATATTGTTTCATAGTAATTTATGATTCGAAAATTTGCCTTAGATCACATGTACTCTACAAGTAACATTATGCACGTGTGTTCCAGTTGGGCAGGTAGCTGTGCATGCCAAATATGACTACACCATGGCGTGGCCAGATGTGGAAGCGGAGCATAAGGACATCCTGCTCGGTGGTATATGGCAGCCTAGTGACTGCATTTCTAGGCACCACGTGGCAATAATCATCCCTTATCGTAACCGGGAGCAGCACCTACTACGTCTTCTCTCACATCTCCTGCCTATTCTCAAACGTCAGCAGCTCAATTTCCACATATTCCTCATTGAACAGGTAATTGTATATGTATTGCGTTATGAACAGTATATGCATGTACAGCTCGCACAGATGCGTGCCACACACACACACACACACACACACACACACACACACACACACACACACACACACACACCACACACACACACACACACACACACACACACACACACATTTTTAGCGAGTCACACCTAAATATCTGACATTCACGATGAGTTGAGTATCTCTATAAGAAATATCTATATTAAAGGTGCATATTCACAGCAAAAGTTCTAAAAATAAAATTGTTTAAATTATATACTTAAACTGTGACCCTATATGTAATGAAACGAAATAAATCTTAACATATGATGATTTCATTCCGTATAAATTAATATAATTTTTTAAGTTGCGAAATTGAAATAGAGGGTCGTGTCTCTATTTCAATTTCCCAACTTAAACAATTATATTAATTTATACGAAATCAAATTTTCAAATGTTAAGATTTATTTCGTTTCATTACATATAGGCTCACAGATTAAGCCTCTAAAAGTATATAATTTAAACAATTTTATTTTTTAGTAATTTTGCTGTGAATATGCACCTTTAATTATATGACTTTCTCCGTATGTCTTTCAGTATGGGAATGCAACGTTCAACAAAGGGCTGATCATGAACGCCGCTTTCAAGGAAGCCATTAAGACCAATGATTTCCAATGCTTTGTATTCCATGACGTCGATATGCTGCTCGAGAATGACCGAAACATGCACTCGTGTCCTCCACAGCCACGGCATATGAGTGTGGCAGTTGATGAGCTCCATTACAGGTAATCTCGTTAGATATTTCTCTTACAGTCAGCTGAGTTTGATGTTACTATAGGGAGTAAAACAGATTCAAAGGAGTTAACTTTTAAGAATAACTTATTTCATTTGCACGAGTATTCTCATAAAGATCTGCTTCATCAGGATCTGATGAAGCACATTTATGTGAGAACACTCGTCAAAATAAACAATAGTTATTCTTCAAAGAGTATACCTTTAAATCATATTTTACTGCCAATTATACTGACTAACACTGCTGGACGCGCCGGCGACACACAACAAATTCTGCCCTAAAACTGGTCATTCTAACACGCATCACTAGTTTCTAATATTTTTAGCAGGCGATTACTGTATTCCGCTTAATTGAAGCCCAGGCTTCTATTTGGGCAAGAGATGTTCAATTTCCATCCCAACATCTCTGAGAAAGGGTTAGGCTTATATTAGAGAGTTTTCCCAAAAATGTTTTCTAAAACTGATACCACGGAAAATCAACGCATTTTCTCCCGTAAAAATTCCCACCGGTTACGCCTATGTGTACTGTGTACACCTCAAAACATCACAGGGGAAGTGAAATTATTTGATTTTAGCGCCTAAATATTGCATATCCTTTAATAAAGATCGTTTATTACATCAAAATTAATCCACAACTTAATATAAACTGGCGTCGCACAAAATACAAATCGCGTGATTCGCCTCCAATTGAAGAGTTTATTTTAGAGCGAGTACTCGGACATAAATAACCTGGAATCGGGGACTCGGAAATTTCTATATATTATCATTGCGCGATAGGAACTGAGTATCATACTGATCTGAATAACGGGTACCCGTTTGATAAACTCCCGTTAGCGTATAATAGCTGCTTGTTTGGTACACAAATTTGGTCTTGAAATATATTTATAAGGAAGGAATTATGCTTCCGCGATGGTATGCTAATATTATTTCATGTGTTGTATTGCACAGATTAGATTGTGGTATATCGATTCAACAGTATTCACATTCCGGCTCATTCCCGTTTCTGTATCATAAAACTATTTTGATTTTAATAACCCATTGCTGTTGCACTGTTGTCGTTGCAATTTTGTCATATAGGTACATTTCCAAAACATCCTTTATTATGCCAGAATTGTCATGTTAAATATTTTGATAGTAATCGGCTACATGGCGATCATTGGCAATAATATCCCATAGCCAAATGAGTCAAAATATTCAACAACGTGCCCCTTTAGTTACATTTGGAAACACGATTCTGGGAAATCAGGGTACAGAGTGTTACACATGTGAGTGGGTGTGTGTGTGTGTGTGTGTGTGTGTGTGTGTGTGTGTATGTGTGTGTGTGTGTGTGTGTGTGTGTGTGTGTGTGTGTGTGTGTGTGTGTGTGTGTGTGTGTTATGTGTAGGTGGGTGGTGTGTGTGTGAGTTGGCGGTGGTGGTGGTGATGGTGGTGGTAGTGGTGTTGGTGGTGGTGGTGGTGGTGGAGGTGGTTGTGTGTGTGTGTGTGTGTGTGTGTGTGTGTGTGTGTGTGTGTGTGTGTGTTGGTGGGTTGGCGGGTGGGTGAATGAGTGATCGCACGAGCGGGTGGTCGGCGAGCGAGTGAGGTGAATATTTTGAAAGTAATTGACTTGGATCGGTCGTTGCCATAGGTAGTACTACCTCCCAGTCAAATTAGTTTCAAACTAGCTTTAAAATAGTCAACAGCGTACCAGCATAATTATTATAAAACATAGATTCTGGGAATTCAGGTTTCAATGTGCATAACTTGATTCAAAGACGGATCTGGGCGGGCCTTCGCTAGAAATTGGCGGGGCATAACTCGTCGCAAAAATGTGAATCAAGTGACATAGCCACCATGTGTCGACATAATTGTATCTATAGTTTCTTATATTAGGGTTACCCTAGTGGATTGCGAGGGAAGCACATAATCAAAGTGAAACAGTTCGGAAGGCAGATTAAGATAAATTCTAAATGAGAATCCTTTATTACATAAGAGGTAGCAGATTTGAGTATGCCGTTCGCTGAAGGTGTATAATATCAATGCATTAGTTTCTGCTGACGCACCGTCCCAAGCATCATCATCTATAGCTGCAACTGACACACAACTATGCCCCCTCCCCGGATTCTTCTCTCTGATAATGGAGTGGCACCTGAACTGTAGAATCCTGAACAACCGATGTCTAAAGAAGACATCAATGTCCGCCTGACAGTATACTGCCGACCATTTTCACATTTCCAAATGCAAATCTAGATTTGGATCCATGTCACTGTTACCTTGATCGAACTCAAAGGTCTGAATTTCTCTACTACTTGAGATAACTATATGACCATATGCTTAGATCCAATAATTTGGCCAATTCTGAAATAAAAGACAGTGTGATCTAAGAAGAATAGCCTAACTATTGAAGACTTCATTTTATATAAATGTTACAATGACTTTGGCATTTGACCTCAATTTTGTGACGGAGCTATGACAGTTTGAGTGTGAATTCAGATAACATATGCCATGTTTGTGTATCACCTCTTGTGTCAACGTAACCCTTTAATCGTCAGCCCGTTCTAAAACGGACGCTGTGCACTGGTCATGACGCCCTGCGTGTCCATATGATGAGCATTTTTGACAATTTCCCTCTGTAATGACTGGCTCGGTAACTGAGCCAGTCATTCCAGTGATAAATTTTCAAAACTACTCTCTAGGCATGCAATTGGACACGGGCTAAGAGAAAATTGGAATTGTATCAATTTTTATCATTACCGATTTGCTGGACGGTATCTGCAGTGGTCTAGAGAAATGTCCACTTGCAGGCCAACAGAAAACTTTTGTAAATTTACACAGAAATATTCTCCTCAGCCTGTATAATTGTTTAATTGTCCAGAGAAATCGTGCTCATTATAACTGTTAATTGATTTACGCTTCCATTTGAGCGCTTTAAGGCGCTGTTGACACGAGAGTGGTTAAAACGTCAACTCACTGGGTGACAATTCGGATCCACCCATTGTGAGTGTGAAGAATGAAATATCTACAGTTCTATTGTTTTACGTTCTCATGCTCCATAAGGCGGCCGTATAAAAACATCTGTTTTGCGTTATTTTCTTTTCACAGAGTTCCATATGAGTTTCTTGTTGGTGGCGTACTGAGCATGCGTACTGAACACTTTCTGAAGGTGAATGGCTATTCTAACGTGTATTGGGGTTGGGGTGCAGAGGATGATGACATGGGCTTCAGGTAGGTACATCACTTACAATTATAATACGTAGTAGTAGTAGTAGTAGTAGTAGTAGTAGTAGTAGTAGTAGTAGTAGTAGTAGTAGTAGTAGTAGTAGTAGTAGTAGTAGTAGTAGCGGCGGCGGTAGTAGTAGTAGTATTAGTAGTAGTAGTACTAGTAGTAGTAGTAGTAGTAGTAGTAGTAGTAGTAGTAGTAGTAGTAGTAGTCTAAGTGAACGCACCGTTTATTTAGCTCTGCAATTGCTGCCCGAATTTGCTAGTTTCTAGCGCGGTTTTATAGATAAATTGTGTACATATATTTCGTCTTAGTATTTCCTTTCAAACTTCATGTTTAATTTGTAAATTCTTGTCTTGGTTGGAGCGGATTTTGTGTCTCCATTTTCTAATGGCACGCCTCTAGCTGGCGGTTTCCACCATTTAATAGGTCTCCTCTTACTGTAGTCAATACAATACAATTCTCCGCACGCCACTATGCTATTTTTATGGTTCGTTGGCTAGCTCATTATATTTTGCAAGATCGCTTGAGTGAGTGGATTTAATTCCTTTGTTATTTGAAAGCGCAAGCCTAGTTCTTTGATTATATACACCTTTACAATCATTTGGCTCTCCCTGGGCAACTCGAACAGACTAACAAATATATGACTACTATGCTAGTATACATTAGGAAACCACTTTAATCGGTTAGGTGTTAGTGAACCACTTAATAAGTGGTTCAAACTAACAAATATACGACTGTACTCTCTATTCGTATATTTGTTGGTATACGGCAGGGTTTCAAAAGGGGACACTATGTATTTAGTGTGTAGGTCTTTCCCTGACGTCTTGGTATTATATATTTGTATTATCCCCATTATATATTGTAGTAGTATGGTTTTCCTTATTTTCTTTAAAAGAACATAATAGCAACCTCCTATACGCGTACCCTGAGTCTTAAAATCACGACAAAGGCTTGGGGTGTTTCAGCAATTGAGGTGTATCATGGGCTTAAGGACGTAGTTGGGGGCAGGCCCACAGGTCCTTCAAGGTCTCATTAACGTTTCCAAATCCATATGGAATGTCACCGTGATTAATGAAAGGGTGAAGGAAATGTTGGTTGGCGAGGTCCTTGTCGTGAAGGTAGAGGTGTGCAATGTGGAGGAAATTGGATTTGATCATCTATTAGTTAGGATGAAGGTGCCGTTAGAGATCCCAGATGAATGGGTTATCAATGAATTGAACACGTATGGCAAAGTGGAAAAAGTAGAACATGAAACGTATCCATTTGATCGAACCATAGAAAATGGCATCAGAAGAGTTTGGTTCAAAAAGGTAGAACAACCTCTCCCAAGTAAGGTCACGGTAGATGGACGATTTATCTTGCCATTATGGTACAGGGGGGCAAATCAAAGAGTGTAGAATCTGCTTAAGCACAGAACATCTTGCAACAGATTGCCCTAACAAAAACAAATGTCTAGTTTGTGGATCATCTGATCATTTTAAGTGGCAATGTCCACAGAACAAATCTGTTAAAAAGGGTGCTGATAAAAGTGCAGAGCAAGTTGTTTCTAAAGAAAATGTCATAGAACCGATAGTTGCTGAGATTGTAGCTGAAGTCCATGTTAATGAGAAGCATGCTTCTAAAGAAAATGTCATAGAACCGGTAGTTGCCGAGATTGGAGCTGAAGTCCATATTAATGAGAAGCATGGTGAAAAAACTAGGAATCCAATCACTGTAGTTGCAGGTGATGAAATATAGGTTCTAGGTGAGGGGCCAAGTCTTACTCCAGTAACAAGTCAATCCAAGGCTGATGTCAGAGAGGTTAATTTCACACAAGTTGAAGATGATGATCAATACCTTCTGGAAGAAAGTTTTAATTTAGGACAAGTAAAATTCAGGTCGTAAGATACTGAAACTAACTCTGATTGTCCACTGAGTACACTCAATCTACATGATTTAAATATTATAGAGAAAGTGATTGGTGTCTCGGATCGATTGAGTGGAACAAAGTGACAGAAAGATGGAAACAGTTCTGAATCAGAAATAGAGGAAAGTGATATAGAAGACGATAATATGTCAGTGGCTGAATCCGATATATCCATTCAAACACAGAGTTCTAAATCACCCGATGAAATAGTCATGTACAGGTCAGAGGCAGGAGATGTGTTAGTTCCATATGTGATGGCAAAAGGGGTTAAATATAGATATCTGCGTCATGATTCACATATATTAAAATATAAGCATTTGGAAACAGTTGAACTAAGTAGTACAGAATTTGAGAGTAAAATAGGTAAATGGTCTAAGAGAGGTTCGAAAAAACCAAAATCTAGTTAGCTTAATAATGGCGATTGTACACATCATTTTATTACTTTTTATGCTAATTTGTACACTCAATTGTAGAGGCTTAAATAGTAACATAAAGCAGCGGCACTTACTAGAGTCTCTAAAAAATTAGCAGATTGACATTGCTTTGATACAGGAAACAAAGTCAGAAATATACGATAATTTAGAAAAGATTTCTGGATCCAGAATAGTCTATTCGTTATCTCAAGATAATAGTGCTGGCGTAGCAATTCTTATACTCCCTCATTGTTCAGCCTATGTAAATATAATCTCTTCAGTATCAGATGCAACTGGTCGCTGGGTGAGAGTCACAATAGATATACAACAAACATGTTTCACGTTGCTGTGTATATATGCACCTGCATCTCATCAGCTACGTCGTGATTTTTTAATGAAATGTCTACAACAGCACTAGATAACATCTGTGAGAACTTAGTAATGGGTGGTGACTGTAATTGTGTCGTAGATAAAGAAAATGACATGAATGCAACTTCAACTTATACTGATACATCACATAGACTCTTAAAACAAATATGTGATAACGAACATTTAGTTGACACCTATAGAATATCAAAACTTCATGGTAAAGGTCTTTCATGTTTTTCGGCAGATGGCAAAGTTGGATCAAGCATCGACAGAATTTGTATGAATAGTTTGTTGGCAGGGTACTGGAGAGATGTTAATATTAAACCAGTCGTATTCTCAGATCACAACATGGTTTGTGTAACCTTTGTCAATGCTGACTGGGTAACAAAAGGGTTCGGGTTTTGGAAATTAAACACAACACTGTTGGGAGAAGAATTTTATAAGAATAATATAGAGAGTTGTTGCCAGTATTGGATTACTAGGAACGCATCATATAAGAGCACATTGCAATGGTGGGAGGCTGTAAAACCGGATTTAAAGTATATTTTCTGACAGTATGCTATTAGAAAAGCACGGGAAATACGCAAATGCAAGAAAACACTTCTTCGATCACTGATGAAAATTAATGCTAAAGTAAATAATGGTGAAGATAATTATTATGAATTACTGGTTAAAATTAAAAGTAAAATAAGAGATATAGAACAATATGAGTTTGAGGGTGCAAAAATTAGAGCAAGAGCCAAGATGCATGCAGAAGGGGAAATCGAACCCCAATATGTTTGCACATTAGAAAGCATGGGTAATAGATAATGTGATGTGGTCATTAAGCATGCCGAAATGTTTAACCATCTTTACAAACAATGAAAGGAGTACTATTGTACAAGTCAGAGGGAATTGATGAAGATGCAAAATTGGATTTGCTAGCAATTATAGACAAAAAAGTGTCAGACACAGGCAGTGAATTCTGTGATCAACCCTTAACACTAGAAGATTTGACTAAACGCCTTAAAGGTATGAAACTAGAAAAATCACCTGGGTGTGATGGCCTTCCAGTTGAAATTTACCAAACCTTTTGGCTCCTTGTAGGTCCAATAATGGAAGAATTAGCCACTGAAATTTTTTAGAAAGGCCATTTACCACCAACTATGGCTAGGGCATACGTAAGGCTAATATATAAACGAGATGACAGACGTCTAATTCAGAATTACAGACCAATTTCTCTACTATGTGTAGACTACAAAATAATATCCAGAGCACTGCCATTGAAAGTTGGTAGTGTTTTAGGAGAAGTTTTTGGAACAGAGCAGACATGTGCTGTACCTAGGTGGACAATTTTAACAAACATCATGTTAATAAGAGACCTTATACAATTGGTTGAGAAGGATAGCATCCCTTCACCTGGGATTGCCTTGGACAACGAAAAGGCATTTGACCATGTGGAATGGGATTTTCTTTTTAATTCTTTGCAATCGTTTGGATTGGCACACACATTATTAAATGGGTTAAGATTTTATATACGGATATCAAGAGTAGCTATTTAGTGCACACTCAATTATCCAGAGAAATTGTCTTAGAACGTGGTGTTAGACAGGGGTGTTCCCTATCGCCATTATTATTTGTTATTGTGATGGAATCGCGTGGCATAGCATTGCGGAAAAATAATAACATTCAGGGCATATGTATTCGCAGCATAGAAAGGCCACTTAAGCTGTCACAATATGCTGATCACACAACTGTGTTTGCTAGTTCAAATAATGATTTTACAATTTTAAACCAAGTACTAGAAAAGTTCCAAATTGCGTCTGGTTTGAAAATCAATGAAGGAAAATCCAAAGGATTATTTTTGGGGCCATGGAAAGAGCGGAATGACCAGCCACTTGAAATCAATTGGTCCAATGATACCATTCAGATTTTTGGCATCTATTTTAGCAGGAAACCGAATACAACACAAAATTGGAATGAACGAGTATCTAAGCTTAAGAGAATATTAGCAAATTGGAAGCGTCGTCGTCTTTCAATTTTTGGTAGAGTGTTTGTTGTCAACAACTTGGTATTATCTGGTATTATCTGGACTATGGTATGCAGCATCTGTTGTACACATGCCCAAACATGTAGAAAAGAAGGTTAATGAGTTGATATTTTCATTCATATCGGAATAAAAGAACCATTTAGTTTCCCATCGTGTTCTCAATGATGCCAAGTTAGAAGGAAGACTTGATTTAATTGATATTAAACTGAAATGTCTTTCTTTAAGGTTAAGATTTTTGAATGATCTTATTACAACAGATGAGACGTGGGCATGTGTTTCACGACCTCTCGTTGAGAGAATTGTAGCACCATTTCTGGCGGAGTGTGTTTTTACCTCAAAGAAGCCACCTCCGAATACCCAAATGATACCAGATGTGTTTAAGGATCAAGTTAAGGAGTTAGAAATAGTTGATAGATACATGCATCCACCTACATTCTGGAAGGAAGTACTAGAACAACAATTGGGGGGCAATAGTAATATATTTTATAACAATGCAGTACTTTATCTACCATCCTTTGCAAAATATGGCATTCAACGTGAGTCTGATATGATACACCCCCAAACACGTAGATGGATTTCAATGCAAGAAGTAGCTAGAAAAACACATATGAGGCATATAGATGTCCAGCGGTCACTAAATAAAAAAAAAATTGCTGTACCAATTGAATGGTTTCGTCTGCCAAATGTAAATGACTCAAGCTATAAACCATCCAGTTGGAAAAATGTATGAAAAATCATACATCTCCATACATATCAAATATGGCTCGTGATTTATTGTGGCGATTACGACATCGACGGCTATGGGTGGGACACTTGACATACAAGTGCAATATAAGGACTTCTGCTAGGTGTTACTTTTGTCAAACAGACGAGGAAACAATCGAGCATATATTTGCAGAATGTCCAATATCGTCACAATTGTGGGAGTATATCAGCCAAATCTTGGCACAATTTGGAGCAAAGCCTATTATTCTAGAAACACATGTGGTCTTATTTAGAGAATTTGGAGCAAGCGGTGTAAATATCATAAAGTCTGATAAGACTATTTTAATAACAATGCTAACTATAGGTGTTTAGGCCATTTGGAAACATCTGTGTGCGCAGGCGAAAACTCCATCTATGGGCACTCACAATAGAGCAATAAAGGCAATAATTCGTTCATTGCTGCTGCATCATATTCCTTGCGAATATTTTAGATTAAAACAGCATGGTAAAAAAGAAGTATTCAAGGACATATGGTGCAAAACAAACATAGTTTCAATAGAGTTGGGAACTGTAAAAATAAATGAGCCTGCACTAGCGTAAATCTTTCAATTACTACAACTGATTTATCTGTGTCTTTTAATTAATCTGTGTCCTGTAATTCATTTTAGTCTGCATTTTGATATTGTTATGTTTAATAATTCATGTTAACAAATAAACAGACTTGGGTAATGTAATAATCAATCGTTAAAGTAAGTTGCCATTGAATTATAAAATAGTCCCGGGTAATTTTAGAAACTTGACATAATTTTATAGAGTTGTTTGTTCCTGGGTAATTTACAAAACCTTACAATAAAGTAAATCGAAAATGTAAACAAGAGCGCCATCTATTTTTCTGTAATTTTGCCGCCGACTATATGTATTATACTACCCACATGCTACGACGCCCGCTGATCTTTAAAGAATCATCCCACTGGCGTCAATGATTAACTTATTTGTCATTGATTGACGAGTCACTTTTCAATTGTTGGACAGTTGCACTCGCCACACGGGTCTACTACCACACCTGGATTGAATAGTAATGCCTTTGTTAAGTTTTGTTTTGCTATCAGATCTGTATCAGCTTATTGTTTTGTATCTATACCATTTAAGCGGTGTGTATATTTATTTATTGTATTAATGCTCATTATTTCTCTTTTGTTTTGGTGTAATATTAATCAGACTTACTAGTTCACCAGTTTTTTTTCTGGTGGTTTGCAAGCCATTTTAAAGGAGTTCCTCCGTGAAGTTTGTCCGACTGCGTCAGCGGAGGTTTTTCAAAAAAAAAAAAAAAGTAGTAGTAGTAGAAGCAGCAGCAGCAGCAGCAGTAGTAGCAGTAGCAGCAGCAGCAATAGCAGTAGTAGTAGTAGTAGCAGCAGCAGTAGTAGTAGTAGTAGTAGTAGTACTAGTAGTAGTAGTAGAAGCAGCAGCAGTAGTAGTAGTAGTAGTAGTAGTAGTAGTAGTAGTAGTAGTAGTAGTAGTAGTAGTAGTAGTAATAGAAGCAGCAGCAGCAGTAGTATTAGTAGTAGTAGTAGTAGTAGTAGTAGTAGTAGTAGTAGTAGTAGTGGTGGTGGTGTGATGTGACGGCATATATTAATCGTGACGTCATACAATCTTGTACGCATTTTATCCCCCACCCCACCTCGATGCATATATACAGATGGAATGTGAATGGTCAGTTTGGCAAAGACCATTTCCAGCATTCATATGCTAATTAGTTTAGCACTGGCTATTGTTGATTGACATATGTTGATTTCGCTAGACTCATGCATGGCGTTACATGTCGATCATATGTTTATGATATTCCATCAAATCATTATGTATCATATGCATTGATAATTAAGAATTTAATTATTTGACAAGTTATCTTGCTCATATTAGTAATAAAATATTGGTTCAAAATAACTAGTCAAATATGGTCCGTGGGTTGGGCACATTCACTCTAAACACCACCTTACACATACACGTAATTCAGCATTAATAGTGCATCACCTGGTCATGTGATATGTAGTATGGTTAGTGAATTGGGCACGTGTAGAGTTCAGTCTATGATATTACGCGGTGCAGGTAGCAGTGTTTTGCTACCTGTGAACACCATGGCGACCTAGGCTCCTGCCAACAAATGCTTTATATTAAGTATTGCTAGTTGTCAGTAAACCGTTTTAATTCAAGCTATGTGAGATTCAGAATAGCTTGAGATCAGCATGTTGTAGTAGGTGTCCATATAGCGTTGTATCCATTATGTTCTGTGTCTGAGTGAACAGTACCTGTTGTGGCATATTTTGCCGCCATCATCATCACGTGTCGGCCATCTTTAAACGGTTGAGATGAGAGGAGACATGAACGGAGTAGATCCCTAAAATTTGTCTTGAGATGGGATTCGTCACCTCCGTGTCCAGTGCAATATGAACTTATGCACGTGGCAACCATAGTCCGTTCATTAATAAGAACTTTATGTAAGACAAATGGACCGTCATCTTCGTCCATCGCTGTAGAAAAGGTTTTCGAGGCAGCAGCGCCAACAACTCATACCATTAACAGCTGCGAGTAAGTTCGAGCCTTGAAAGTAATCATTGTCGCTTCTATTCATTCGGACGTCCATAGTCACTTCGTTCGCCTGTCATGTCATCGTTTGGTAACCATGGAGACGCAATCATCCTCTGTTAGTCTGATGTCCTGATTGCTGCTACTAACGTTGGCATGAAGTCTTCAAACCACTGTGCTATCACAGAACCTGATCTCGGTTTCCGGTCGAACGACAAATTCTGACGCCGCTCCGCAGACTCCACTTGGATTCATTCGTGGTGGACGCGATCCGTTTCGGGAATTCGCCAGATTAAAAGGTACCTAACATTTGACCATTCGCATATTTTGCTAGCATACATTATCACATCTCACTCGTCCCTGGGGTTTGGATTAGTAAAACTAAAATATAAATTGTGTACGAATACTATGATAAATTAATTATAATCACTGTTCTGGTAAATGGCATGGGTGTAATTAATTGATCCAGTCATCATTTCTGATTCGTGATAATGTGGGTGCACTCGAAAGCTTGAATTTGGCCATACCAAATTTGATCACTCGATGGAACTTGACATTGACACGAGGTACTGGATTTGATAATTTTGGAAAATATCATTTGCTTATTAGCTAAATTCATTGGTTCAAGATCATCATATTCTATTCATGATAATGTCGGTTCTCTCGAAGGATTAAATTTGCTCATACCAAATTTGATTAGTCGAATGACCTTGACATTGACAAGACTTCTAGGATTTGATTGTCTTGAAAATGGTCATTGGTATGTGCTCAGTAAATTAATCCAAAATCATTCATTCCTATTCATGATAATGCTGGTTCTCTCGAATAGTTAAATTCGGTCACCCCAAATTTGATTATTCGAATGACCGTGACATTGATATGAATCTTAGGTTTTGATTATTTTGGAATAGGACGTCATAATCATTGACATACCATTATCCTCTCGATGGGATCTATAAAAATATCTCTACGAACGGCAACGGTTGCTAAAAAAAACCATTCTATACCCTGATAATTATCACATCATTTAAAAATTAAGGGTTTCAACGTCGTCGCCATTTTGAATATAAAACTGGCGCAAACTATGTCTTAACATATTATTGTTCATCCATTCGTTGTTATCATTTCATCCTATCATATATCATTGAATCATATCATTAATCGGTTTTTTACTCATCCTTGGTGGATATGTAACGCCTACACAATAAATTTATTATTTTCTTTATCAAGTAAATGTAATCGTTCCTTCTTAAATTTCAATAATCTGAAAAATCTGAGTTCAACCATTGAGGCATTGAACTTATTCAACATTGATGCCTGTTAGTTCTACAAAATAATTATTTATTCAAGATCTAGTTCCTGCTTGGATTATGAGCCAAGTTTAGATTGTCGTGTAGATGCTGATTATCAGTGACAAACTCTTGAACCGAAATTATCCAAACTTGGTTATTGCATTACCAGAGAATTTGGGGTTATTAGGTAACCTAAATTAGTTAATTTGTTCGACGACGATATGTTTGCTGAATATCCAATTCCCCTAGACATACTATCAAAAACTGTAATATCATTGAGGTCATGACATTGAATTGACCTTCGCCTCATTTCAACGACCTTGGCCCAAGAGTATCCAGCTTATCTATTACAGTAGTAGTAGTAGTAGTAGTAGTAGTAGTAGTAGTAGTAGTAGTAGCTGGTGTATTAAGTGATGTAGTGTTGGCAGCAGCAGCAGTAGTGCACTTCTCATCCACGAGCCGTTAATCATGTCATCAAAAGATTCCTCTGTAGAGTCTATACTGGTGAAGTGAAGATAAAGAACATTCGATAACAAACACCATGCTTATATCCTCTTATCGGAAAATGCTAAAGAATACGATGTTTCCGGGACATGTTTTGGTGTTACACACATCTTAGTGCGGGGGTCTCTTATGGGTTTTAGATACACGTTAACCACACATAATAGTATGACGTCAGTATGCTCAGACTAGAATCATATGTAGAATCTTATTAGTATCATATTCAATCGGTGTGTGTTCTTTATCCCAGGATCCGGCATGTAGGCTTGGACATCATTAGAGCGCCATCAATGGTAGCCCGGTATAAGATGATTAAACACGAAAAACGGCATTCATCTAACTTGTACAACCAATGTAAAAGGTGAATAGGTACAGACTTACAGAATCAGTCTTATTATGCTAATTTACAAGGGTTTAGTCTGACTTTATTTTAATTAAAAGATAAAAGCATAGTCGCAATATACTATATACTTTATTTACCTCTCTTTCGCCAATGACGCCTAAACACGGTCAAAATGATATCGTTATCAATGGGCATTTCCAGTTTATCAATCAATCATATGACGTCAGAATCAAGTACGTGACGTGCACAATGATGTCATAATCAATGACGCCATGAATTACGTAGATAAGTTCGTCGCGATCGCTTAATTGATGACGGACTAAGCGTTATTGTACGAATTGTGTGTCTTTACTATTAAATAAATATGCCGTTAAATATTTTGAAACTAATTTGACTGGGCAACATTTACATGCACATGATGAGGTCGCAATCATACAACGTATTGCAACACCGACATGAAGCACGAAATATCCGTCAAGTGTACGATTTGTATATGTTTGATGGATTTACAATTTAATAAACATGAATATATTTAAACTAAGTTGATTCACAGCTGTTGCTGCCTTAGGCAACAATAGGCCCCAACGAATTTACTTCAAACTATTCCAGAGCTTGTCTGTATACTTACGTTGATTTTAAACTTCTAGTATTTGAGTATTGGTTCAACATAGCTAAATGGATTCCAACATGCGCACAAAATGGGCGGAGCTTACGTAAAAAGGGGCGGGCTTATCTAGAATGGATCCATCTATGAGGCTGTTGATTTGTGTCATTGTATTACCATTTGAAATCCTGGTCATCGATACAGCCTTCCACTGCCGAAAGATGTTGCCAATGTCCAACAAATCCAGGAATCCAGTATTAGATATGTCCCGCCCACCTTTAGCTAAGCTCTACCCACACACCGTCGTAGTGGTATCGATCGATCGCTGAACCGAACCCCTTGACTATCAAATTCCATAAAACTATACAGGTAAGTTGCTGAATATTTTGAAACTAATTTTACGGGGTGCTGTGAAATTAGGTTCAAAGTATTCAACAGTATTTTCATTAAATAGTACAGACACGAAATTCGTTCAATAACCTTCAATCCGTCATCAATTAAACGTTCGTAACGTACTTAGCTACGACCTTCATGGCGTAATTATTGTTGACGTCATCATACACTTCACGTCATGAAATTGAATGGGGAAACTGCATTCTCCTTCGATCAATACTTACCATTCTGTTACTTCTGATATACAGCTGGCTCTAGGACTATAGACCTACAAAAGCTTTACCGACTCTTTGGAACCGGGTACTCGGCTCCCAACTGCCGAGTACTCGTCTACCATAGAGCTCATTCTTGTTTGCATAGCAACAAGAGCTATACATGCTTTTAGCAGTTGGAAAGATTGAGAAATAAAAGTCTAAGTCTTTGTGTAAACTGTGATTGTGATAGCTAGTGACTCTTCTGCAAGGATATTTGGATAATATGGATACCGCCGATGATAACCATGTCGTATATTTCCTTATTATTCCATAGTTAAAAGACTTAGGTCTCTAAATTTCGTTTGTGTCGCATGTTCCAATCTCTAACCCCAAAGAATCTGGGACGTGTGTTAACAACGAGATATGCCGGATGGTCGCCTTCTTTAACCCCAACAGGCGATCGGCAGATACGAAAATAGGTGTTTGCTACGGTATTTGTAACACGAATATCGGCTGACGTCGTTCTCCGTAAGATCCGAGCGGGTGACGTCACACCCGTGGTGCTCGGATGTTTATGTGAAGAAAATTTTTTCATTAATTCGCGCATCTTGTTCTGGGTGCTGCGTACTAAAAATGGTACCAGAAAACTTTGGAACGTTCAAGTTTTGCGTGTTATCACGATCTGTTTGCAATGATCGGTGGTTTCAAAATTCTTGATTTAGATGTGTGGTCTTGGTTTTACCGTGTGCTACAGCAGTTTGTTTACATTTTGTTGTTTCTTCACATATCGTTTTGGCTTTCGTTAGGAGTATAATTTATATTGATTGGTAAATATACCCCGAATGCTATGCGATATGATTCCTGGTTCCGTTATACATCCTGGAGGATCAATTTATGGGTGTATTTATGCCCGCTTCGTTCTTGTCGTCATAATCAATGCGATCTTTGCTGTAACGTTGCGGGGTTGATTACAGTTAATTTATGGTCAATTTATTTGAAAATTAATTGTCTGCCTTCCATCCTTGTCTCGTTCCGCTAGCTTATTGTAGGTTTGTGCTTATGTATAGGCCAAACCATCCCCGCCATCATGTGACGAGTGCCACAAGTTCGTCCGGGTCCTGTTTAAGGACCATGTCTGCTTTATATGTACTGCATGTAACCTTGATAGTAGGTGTAATGTGTGTGCAGTGTAGTCTGCGGATATGATGTTGAAGTTCCTTGCCCAGAAGGATTTGGCTGGGTCTGACGCGGTGTCAGGCAGTCTGAAATTAAATCGTGGAGCATCCGGTTTGGCCGGTGGGGACACTCCACGTCTTCAGCTGGAGGTGGCGGAGATGGCACCGCCGGCGTGGTTGGGTCCGGCTATGCAGGGCTTTCGACATAGCGTTCTACCCACGCTGGTGTCGTCCCTGCTGCCGAAGGTTGTTGGGCAGTCTCTCCCCATGCTTGGTACGGACCCTGTCCTTGGACAGGGTTCTGGACTGATCACCGAGGGAGCCATCTCGTACGGCCCCCTGGCAGTTCTGTCGGGCTCCGGCGTGACGGGGTCTGTCTCTGCGGCCACCTCCCGGTGGTCCAGTAGCGGTGGCCGGTCCGTCAGGCATGGGAGCCGTCCGCCAAGACGGCTCCATGGTTTCTTCGTCTAGTGACGACTCTTCAGGGTCTGCAGAGGTTGCTGCAGCCTGTTTTTGCCACGGGTGGAGAATATGGCGGTCGATTCCGTCCTCCATCTGTCTGGCTTGGCGCAAGCGAGGGCAGAGGCTCCGCCCGTGGTTGAGGCCAATCTGGTACCGGGCACTGGTCCCGTGATGGTTGGTTTGATGCCAGCCGAGATGGTGTCGGGTGTGCTGGGCCAGGCGTGGTACTCACCTATCTCGCCTGGTCCGGCGGTCAGACGTGGGGTGCCGTTGGCGCCCGTGTCTGGCCACGGTTCCGTGTCTGCTATGGGTCTGCATGGTTTTCCGTACATGCCTACTCCATGGACTGGTGTGTTCCATGGGGTGGCAGCGGAACCGTCTGGTACCGGAGTTCCTGGCGTGTCAGCCGCGGCTCCTAGCCGGGAGGCCGTGGCTGGTAGGTCCGTGAACACGTCAACGGGTGACGTGTTCACGGGTGTGTCCTCCTCGGAAGTCTGTGGTTTCGGCCAGGCCGAGGAGGACGCGCCCCGTCCGTCGGTTGCATCGATTAGGACGGGGATCTTGCCCACAGCCTGTTGGAATGGATCCACGGTTTATCGAGTTGCTAGAGGCTATTTATAGTAAGCAGCTCATGACAAAGGGCCAGCTCCCTGCGGCCTCCAGGGAGGTGCGGGCAAGGTGTCGTATTCCACGGGGGCAATACGACAGGTATGGTGTGGTACCATCGGTTACCGAGGATGACCGATGGTTTCTGGGTGTACAGAGTGCTGGAGCGGGTGGCCCCGGTCCGGCACTGGTGGACAACTCCCAGAGACACCATGAGGAAGTCCTGTCCCTATGTGATGAGGGTGTGAGGACAGCTATGAGTGCTGTCAACCACTCTTATCGCCTTCTTCAGTCGGTGTGGGCTGAAGCGGGGGCAGGCCACCGTGTGCCACCTGTCGCGCTTTCATGCGTCAATGACGGCCTGGTGCTGTCTACGGACACACTGGCAAGGGTGCAGGCACGTGTTGCTAAGTCCAGGAGGCAAATGGTTCTTGACCATATGCGTCCGGCTACGGCCGTCAGGGAGCGTCTTCTTGGGACGTCCCTGACAGGTCCTAGCATCTTCGGTGGCCAGGCGTGGGCCATCCTAGAGGACACTGCTAGCATTGCGCAGAATCGGTTGGCGGTAAACTTACAGCTGGAGCTAGTGTGACAAGCGCACGCACTAGGGGCTGTAGGGAAGCCGTTGACTGTTCAACCTTCCAAGAAGCAGAAGAAGCATAAAGGCAAGGCGAAAGCTAAGCCTAGTGTGGCTGCTGCTTCGTCTGGCTTTTCTCAGCCGCCGCCGGCAAAGAAAGCCAGGAAGGTTGTGGAGGCCCCTACCCTCCCCAATGTTGCTCCTGATCGCCCTAGAGGTGGGAAGGGCAAGGGGAAGGGTAAGTCCTCAAAGGGCGGAAAGAAGGGAGCGGATCGTACCTGAGGGTACGAGAGCTCCCTTCGTATCCGCCTGGACCGCATCTGTGCGACAGGAACAGCGGTGCCAGTTAGACCTGCCGAGCCAAGACCGAAATGGTTCTCTCTCTCTCTCTCTCTCGTTAAGAGGGGGTGGGGGTGGGGTGGGAGAGCGGACCGCGAGCCGGACAACCCCGGTAGGGGTCAAGGCATCTATAGTGGGTGGAAGGCTCATGCGTGTCGTCGAGGCTTGGCGAGGTGAGACGTCAGACAGTCTGGTCCTGGGATGGTTATCCCAGGGATACATGCCAGAGTGGGGGGACTTTCCGCCACAGAATCTGTCTTTGGCACCTGTCTGGACACCCGTAGCAAGGGAACCAGACAAGTTAGAAGCCATTCAAAACGAAGTGTCAGGTTTGCTTCTGAAGGGAGCAATAAAACCAGCAAACCAGAACACTCCAGGCTTCTATTCAAATATGTTCCTTGTCCCCAAGAGCACATGGGGATGGAGCCCCGTACTCAATCTCAGGCCATTAAATTGGTTTATCCATACGCCTCGGTTCCAGATGGAAACACCGAGGTCGGTAATGGCAGGATTGAGGAAGGGAATGTGGTGTGTATCGATCGATCTGAAAGATGCATATTTCCACATTCCAATGAACAGGAGTTGTCAAAGGTTTCTCAGATTTGCGTTTCAGAATCAAGTATGGGAGTTTATTGTTCCACCGTTTGGCCTGGCGACAGCTCCAAGGGTTTTCACAAGAGTGGTCCTTGCGGTCCTTGTGGTGACAGTGTTTCTCAGAAAAGAGAACGTGGCGCTACACACCTACATAGACGATTGGCTGATCAAAGCAGATACGGCAGTCAGGTTGGACGTGGATACTACTCTGACTCTGAAGTTACTTTCAGATCTAGGCTGGATAGTCAACAAGGAGAAATCCGAGTTGACACCCACTCAACATTTCGTTTATTTGGGGATGCGATTCGATCTCGAGGAGGGCAGGGTTTACCCATCAGAGCCCAGAGTGGTGTCTCTGTTAGCCATCCTCAAGAGTTTGTCGAGTGGGAAACCACATTCAGGCGAGGCGGTTTCTTCAGATGCTGGGCATGATGGTCTCCATGGAGTAGGTGATCCCGTATGCTGCTCTAATGCGAAGACCTATCCAGTTGTATCTGATGTCTCTGTGGAAACAGAGAACAGAACCCCTGTCAAAACTGGTGCCAGTTTTGGAGCCAATAATGTCGCATCTTGTATGGTGGAAAAAGCGTCAGAATCTCCTAGGAGGGGTTTCGCTGCACCTACCCCACCCCCAGCTGTCCGTGTACACGGATGCATCGCTGGAGGGGTGGGGGCCTGCCTGGGAGAACACCAGGTCTCGGGCAATGGACTCTCCAGGAGAGCCAGCTGCATATCAATCTGTTGGAAATGATGGCAGTGGAACTGGCGTTGGAACAGTTTCTTCCAATGGTGATATTGATACGATCAGACAATTCGACGGTAGTATCATACATAAATCGCCAAGGCCGGACCAGGTCACCCACGCTGTGTGTCAAAGTGTGGCACTTGATTCAATGGTGCAGGAATTACACGGTTGTTTTGAAAGCAACTCACATTCCTGGGCGATTGAACATTCTGGCGGATGCTTTGTCTCGCAGACAGAATTCTGCCAACAGAATGGTCCCTCAACCCTCCAGTTCTACGAAGGATCTTCGAGCATTAGGGCAAACCCAACGTGGACTTGATCGTCACAAGGGAAAATGCTCAAATCATGACTTATGTCTCGCCGATTCCAGATCCAAATGCCGTCGATACAGACGCTCTGGCGATAAGCCGGAGGGGGATGCATGCTTACGCGTACCCACCCACCATTCTTCTGCCGAAGGTATTGGTGAAGATCAAGGAGGAACTGTGTCTGGTCCTGCTAATAGCGCCGTATTCGCCCAGCAGGGCGTGGTTCACGGATCTGCTAGATCTGCTGGTGGAAAACCCAGTGCAGTTGCCCGAGATTCCGAACATAATCTCCCAGGCCAAGGGACGCTTCCTACACGAGCATCCCGAAATGTTCAAATTGACTGCGTGGATGTTATCAAACAACGTTCCAAATGGAAGGCTTTTCTCGACAAGCTGCTGATTTCATCGCGGCTGCGAGAAGGAGGTCAACCTTCAAGTCGTATAACAACAAGCTTAACAGATTTGCAGACTGGTGTGAAGAAAAGGGTATTGATACCTTTCAATCCACTAGTCAGCAAATAGCAGACTTTCTCTGTGAGCTGTTCTTTTCAGGACTAGTTCCCGTCACAATTGCTGGATACAAGTCAGCTTTGGCATCGGTTATCCCTTGTCAAGCCAACAGAGATAGACCAGAGGTGGCCCAGTTAAATGTGATGGGGAAGGGAATGAGCAATCTCCGACCGAGACAACCGGTAGTCATTCCAGCCTGGAGTCTATCTTTAGTGCTTAATGTACTGGCCAAGCACCCTTTCGAACCGTTGCGTTCGGCTAGTCTAAAGCATTTGACTCTAATGGCGGTCTTTCTATTGGCAGCTTCCTCAGCTAGAAGGCGCAGTGAGATACATGCGCTTTCGGCAGAGAGGGACCGATTTATTGTCTCCGGAGATGGTCTGCGTCTTCTGCCAAGAGCAGAGTTTATGTCAAAGAATCAATCTTTGAGATGTCCCGGCAAACCGATCATAATACCGAAATTAACAAGGTTTGATCGTGATGCCAGTGTCTGGTGCCCGGTCCGTGCTTTGACTAAGTACAGGAAACGGACAGACTCGTTACGGTCGAACGTTAGACATCTATGGATCTGCCATAAGAAGCCTTATGGCGCCGCATCCATGGATACTATCTCTCGTTGGGTAGTCGAATGCATTCAGACTACTCATGAGATGGCGACTGGGCACCAGGGCCAATGCGCAAGGGCACACGATGTTAGAGGAATAGCCGCCTCGACCGCCCTTTACAGTGGTGTTCCGTTAGAGGGCATCATGGCCGTTGCACAATGGCACTGTGAGTCCTCATTCATGGATTACTATATGAGGGATGTGTCAGACTCAGCCAATCCACTCGCTTTAGCTGTTTTGAAACGATAGTTAAGTGACCACACTGCTCTTCTCCCTTTTTCACTTTGGTAAGAAAAGAATTTAAAAGCAGACATGGTCGAGCGAGAGGATGACAACCAGATTGTGTCACTGATGGCCGGACAAGTGAATGGTTGGCGGCGGTACGTCTGGAGTCCATTTATCATGAGGTAATTCAAGATTGAGAGTTGTTTGTATCATGTCTATATATCATGTTCATTCATCTTATATATTCATGCTCATTCCCAGGCTAATACATGTGTATATGCAAAGAGCAGTTAACCCTCTTGGCATGTTTGTGTTTTCAGGCGAGATGCATGTTCGTGAGTTCTATCCCTTTTCTTAGGAGAAAAAGGGGTGGGGGGCAGTGATGCGAATGTGATTCGGTTCCGTTAACTTGACGGTCCTTTTTAGGTCTCCGTTAGTCAAGTTTAAGTCTAACTCTTTCTCCATGGGGCTAAAGTAGCATTTATGGCTTGCCCCTTCCCACCAGGTTACTGACCAAATCTGGTGTATATCAGAAGTAACAGAATGGTGAGTATTGATCGAAGGAGAATGAAGGAAATTTAAATTTCCCTTTCTCCGAGATCTAACAATACTCACCATTCTGTTACGGACCCAGTCTCCCAGCCCCACGGAGGCAAGCCATGGATTTCTCTTGTTTGGTGGCTATGCAAACAATATGAGCTCTATGGTAGACGGGTATTCGGCAGTTGGGAGCCGAGTACCCGGTTCCAAGGAGTCGGTAAAGCTTTCTAAGTCTATAGTCCTAGAGCCAGCTGTCAGGGCCAGCTGTATATCAGAGGTAACAGAATGGTGAGTATTGTTAGATCTCGGAGAAATGGAAATTTAAATTTCCTTCCATCCTCCATTATAATGATTAACACAGCAACTTGTTATTTCAGGTTTGAAATTGACTATAATTGAGAGATCACATCTGTCACTTAAGTCATAATCAATTACGTCATACGTTAACTGCCGTCACAATCAAAATGACGTTGATCCATCGCAGAAAAATCGAAATGTAGGCCACCCATGAAAGCGGATTGTATGTCTTTTATTAATTTACAATTTACTAAATATTTTCTTCAATAATTTGTCTGAGTTGTTCCTGCAATCGGCAGCAAAGGCCCCAGTCAAATTAGCGTCAATAGTGTCAACAGCTTACTTGTATAATTACTTTGCAAGTGGGAGTCTGGGAATTCAGGGTGCATAGTATACAAATCTGTTTCAACACACGTACACTGTGGGCGGAGTGTAGTTAGATATGGACGACATATATCTCCATCAGGCTGCCTGCGATAGTGACGAACTACCTCCAATGAGATTCTTATTGGCAAACACAAAACTAAATGTTCCTGTGAAATCAACGTTTGAAACATCAATAGGACCACCACAAGGTGAGAGTTTATCACCAGCGCTATTTACGTGGTACCTCGCCAGCGTCGCCGCAGCTCTATCATCTGTTCGCGCGCACTCCACAAGAACGAACCCTCAAACCACTAATGATAGATCTGCCACTAGAGATGGAGTATGCCGATGGTGTTGATTTTATAGAGGAGGTAAAAGGCCATCTTGATACACTATTTGCAATAGCCACAGAACAGCTCAATGCTCCGCACTTTTCGTGTATAAACTCCAAAACAAAGTTCGCGCACGTATACCTATCCGACACCATTGAAATGATTGATGATGGTACACCCCCAGCGCCCGACCCCACCCTATCCAACCTACATCCACATCAGCACGATGTAAAGTGAAGGAAGAGCAGGCTCTTAGGTCCTGTGCATCTCTATCGAGATTGGAACTCGCTGTGCAACCAGAAATATCGCCTTCCAATCCTTTGGGAATTTATGTATCCTTGACACTAAACTCTCTATGAGTCAAGAGTCAACTATATAATGCTACATGTATTTCCATACTTATCCACAATTGCAACAGCTTGGCATCATGGCCATCCCTCTTACACACACGTGACGCATACCACCGCACATATCTGCGAGCCATTACAAAGCATTACTCGCTTTACACTGTCATATTCTTTCCTTTTCAGAGAACGTTTGCTCAGAAGTGGAACGCGTCGGATAAGCTTCGATGGTTTAAACAGCGCCAATTATGAGATAATCTCCATTAAAAAGAACCTCTTATTTACACATATATTAGTGGATATAGGAAAGCCACCCGACATTTTTTCGACAATGCACTTATTGTATCTGAAGTATATATGTGCAGTGTTCTAGAAACATAACTCTGTATATCTAACACAAATAAGACTACATAAGTGCCTTGAAACTGGAAACTGCAAATATACGTGTTACTGACGATAGATGTGATGCCATAAACAAGTACGTCATGAATGACTAGATTTACTCGATCTTAAACGCGTAATAGTCCATCACGTTATACGAATTGTATGTCTTTACTATGCAATAAAGATGTTGAATATGCAGGCAGCAACAGCACCCAATCAAATTAGTTTCAAAATAGTCAACAGGGTAACTGCATAGTTTTCTGAAAAATGAGATTCAGAGAGTGCATGGATCGATCGATCCTAACAGGGGCAAGGTGTGGGTGGAGTTTAGATAGAGATTGTTGGGGCATAGCTAAAACTGGATTCATCCATTATTAGAGGTATTCATTTCTAGCTATACCTCAATTCATCAAGGACAAACAATTCGATCAGTTGACACAGATTGTTCGCTTCATGACGGAGCTATGAGATGCCACTGTGATTGTTACGTCAGCATACACGTGGCATAATGGTATGGCATCATCTATTCCAATGCAACCGAAATAAAAGCTGTTCATCTTTTTAGTTTTAGTCAAAGACATTGTAGCCTGGGAATCTCCATTAGCGCACAGTGCATCTAGCAAGCCATAAATAAGCAATAAAACCCACAATCTGGAGGTGCAGACTCTGCATATTTGATCCAACCAAACAGTTACTCAAATTGTGTAGAGTTTCGAGATAGAAATCCTTGACCACATAGTCGCAATTTGACCACAGGCATCTGACCAGAGTCACCACGATATGCAAAAGGTGCATATGTGAAAATTCAAAAAGACATCATAAGCCTTAGTAAATCGTTTGGCATATTTTTCCTAGTAGGGAACCTCAATGCTAAAACAGGGGAAGACTATGATTATGAAGAGTACGACGACTTTATATTACAAAATTTCAGCATAAATGACGCTCCAAATTGTGACCTCTTGTATCAAATTAATCTTTTAATGGTCAAACTGACCAAAAACAGTTTTACAATGGTCTTCAGACATGGTTATTTGAAAGAAGAGTATGTTTGTACATTTACCACTAGAATGACTGGCTCGGTAATCAACTCTTCTCTCAGCCTACAGATAAACACTGGCTAAGTAAAAACTGTATTTTCCTTACTATATTACCCCTTTAATGGTCAAGCACGAGAAAATAAGTCAGTGGTAAATTTACAAAAAATAGTCTTACAAAATTAAAATATTTTGAAAAATAGTGACCATCAAAATGTTTAATTGATATATCAAGTAGTATTTTGAGCGCTTTGAGGCGCTTTTAACGCCAGAGGGGTAAGACTTACATTGACTGGAATACCCAAGGACAGAAGAAGCGAATGAGAAGGACGTAAAACACTAGTGGACGGAAACTGATTCAACCTTGTAAAAATGTAAACAGGTTTATACTTAAAGCGATGCTAATCTCATCTCAAATGTTGGATTGCCCCGATAGAATATGGTTTATAGATTCCATATCATTCATATCCTGTCACATTCCCTGATCTGTATCGCAAATATCTGTTTTGTAATATCGAGTAAATGTTGAACAGTGATCGACGCCATTTTGTCTCCTCAAGCTATTGTTTGTGATGTCATGTAAGCTCCAATGCATCACAGTCTTTATCATGTAATGCTCATCCCATTGAATATTTTGAAACTAATTTGACTGGAACTTCCAATCAAATTGATTTCAAAATATTCAACAGCTTACTTGTAGGATTGCTTTTATACCACATTGCCAAACTATAGCTGGCCCCTCTATCCCTGAGCGTATATACCGAGGCGGACACACTAGGCTTTTTCTGATTGGTTGAAAAGTAAATCATGACAGCCATCATAGGGTGTAGAAATGTACCAACATTTAACCACTGAATCCTGAATATCTTTCCTTAGAGGCGTGATAAAAAGCTTAAAATTACCCGGATAGTTTATGAGCGGCGTGTTAGATCAATTAAATAGCTGCCAAGAGATCGGATTAGTTATCCTTTAACGGAATGGTGGGAAAAGAAAAACTCATAGGCGGGGTGACGTCTACCAATAAAAGCATAATCGATTATGCAATAGGGAATATGACATTTATAGAAGTAGCAAAACAACTTTGACCGTGTAATTTCCGAAATGCATTGTGGCCTTCATTTGAGTGTAACAAACAACGACAACGACAACGACAACGACGAAACAAATCAAATTAGATGGATAGAACAAATGAACGCTAGCCTTGTAGAGAATTTAAACCGATATAGCTCATAGAATTCACTGCTTCGAACCCCGCGTGTTTAAAAATTACATTCCAGATGATGAATGAGCTATATCCTAGTGCCAGTGCGTCGTCAATGACAGGGTTCATAGAACTAATGCTTAACAATAATTAAAAAAACCTACTTGCCCTGTAGGTTGGGCTTAGAATACACCTTTCGTATCCTCTGCGTGTCGTAAGAGGCAACTAAAGGAGGTAAGGGTGAGGTAACCCTGACAGAAACCTCGAGTGTTGAAGACGGAGAGTCCAGGGCGCACGGCGCACTCTAATAAACCATGGATCCACGCACTTACTGCTTACGATCATGTCGACAGTCACTTACAGGACTGGCGGTATGATCAGCGCACGAAAAGAAGAAGATAAAAAAACTACATACTTGCGAGTGCCTAGTGATATAGCAGAAGGGATCTCAGAAAAACCGTAAAAGAAAGAATACCTTAAATGTACACCATCAATTCCAGTCAATTCGTGTGGTTGGGAGACGGGTAGTTGAAAGCCACTCAGGTGAAAGAGGAGTTATGTTCTCTGGACGCTGGTGTATTGGTAAGCCTCCCAAACGCTAGCCGGAAGGTGTCATGGAATTCACTGGTTCGAAAATCCGCTCGGATCGAAAATTGAACAATGGGTAAAAATTACATTCCAGATGATGAATGAGCTATATGCTATTGCCAGTGCGTCGTCAATGACAGGGTTCATAGAATTAATGCGTGTCAATAATAAAAACTACTATTACTACTACTACTACTACTACTACTACTACTACTACTACTACTACTACCACTACTACTACTACTACTACTACTACTACTACTACTACTACTACTACTACTACTACTACTACTAGCTGTCAAGACAAGACACGCGCGCTCAAATCATTTATTGGGAAAAGATAACGTCACTTATCTAGAAAGTTGGTGTAAGAAAACTTCGAGAGGTATTAACTACATTGCTGCTGCAGGCGACCAGCCACTAATTTCAATGAGGAAGAATTCGTGACTTGCTCATTGTTTTTAAGACAATTTGACTGGAAGTTGTTGATGGCTTAGCCACCAGCAGTTTTCGGTCGGGTAGTGTTTTAGATATTTAGCCTGTCCAGAAATATAACCCTTGAACATATGTCGTCTGCAAAAACACAGCGGTCAGACGGCTAATATATACACCTAAAAAAAAGTAAGTCCCCCCTACATATGGTCTAATTTTTTCTAAGATATATATCTGATTGTAATAAAAATTCTCACAGGTGATTAGTGCCACTATAGCGCTAATATGTGAAATCGATTACCTCATAAGGTCAGTCATGCCTGACCGAGCACACACTAAATGCAATAGTGGTCCATTAAAAAAAATTGCGAAATTGGACATGGCCTTTGCCAGCGGAATATCACTGAATCTGTCACTAGTTGTGCATAGAGTAACGTGTTCGCAGTTCTGGGCTTCAATAATGCCACGTTTATCAACCCAGGATAGGGCAATTGCCATTGATCTTCTGGAGGCCAATTTCGGTGTGAAGCAATTTGCGCGTAGAATGGGTGTTACCCCAAAGGCAATAGGAAAGTTGTGTCACAAATTCGAGCAGCATGGTGAGGTAAATTACCAACCGAGAAGTGGCAGACCAATGGCCACAACGCAACATCAAAATCATTTTATTACAAACATAGCATTTCGAAACAGAATGTCAACCACGCGCGCCATCAGGGATCAGCTACACGCAGCTGCTGGAGCCAGACGAATCAGTGACCAAACGGTGAGAAACCATCTCCGTGTTGCTGGACTGCATGCTCGACGCCTGGTAAAAAGGCCCAGCCTTGTCATTACGCCATAAACAAGCATGGCTTGAATGGGCCAGAGACCACGTACGCTGGACAAGGCAGCAGTGGGCAAACGTCATGCTTAGTGATGAGACGCGCGCCTGCCTTCGCCACATTGATGGAAGGTCTCCGGTTTGGCGTCGTGGTGGTGAACAATATGCTGAATATTGTGTGCAGCCTACCACAGCATTTGCGGGAGGAAGTGTGATGGTGTGGGCAGAGATCAGCGCAGGAAGAAAAAACACACTTATTTCAATCAATGGTAACCTTAATGTCAAGCGCCGAAGTCCTGGAGCCACATGTACTGCCGTATGCTACTGCCATAGGTGATGGTTTTGTGTTCATGGATGACAATGCACGTCAGCACGGGACAAGAATTGTGAATGACTTTCTTACTAACCATGGCATCGAGAGGATCGTGTGGCCAGCAAACTCGCCAGATCTGAACCCAATAGAACATTTGTGGGACCAATTAAAGAAAGCGGTATACCGGCGAGTGACTGACGTCATTGTTCTTGGTGACATCTATCAGCTGTTGCAAAAGGAGGAGTGGATTGCGATCCCACAACATCGGATCACCCGCATCATCAACAGCATGAGAGCACGTTGCAATAATGTGATAGAGAAAAATGGTGGATACACTCATTATTAAATGTGATCAAGTCCTTTGTTGACAGTTTGTTATGATGTAACACGTCTTTTGACATTTTGAAATGAAATCTGTATTATGGTTTACAAGTAATGAAATTAATGGATAGTCAATACTGTTACCGAAAAATCTGCATTCTACACTCTAACTGTTGTTATGATTCTCTTGTTACTGAATAAAATCTGTATTGTTTGTTCTCTGCAATCTTTGAAATGGGTCAATTTTGCATTTAGCGTAAGTGCATTGAGGCAAAACACGACATATGGGATAAGCTTTATCGCTGATTGTTGCCATAGTCGAACTAATGATCTGTGCGAAATTTCATTACAATTAGATACATCTTTTAGAAAATATTGGCCAATATTTAGGGGTGGGGGGGACTTACTTCTTTTGAGGTGTATAGATAGGAAATTGGAGCAATATGTAATTATGTAGGCCTATGTATTTCATATATCATTTGAAGCTGAAAAACAGCCGCGAAATGAAATAGTCAACGAACCTTAGAATGGAAGAAATTCTCTGCTGAATATTTTGGTACTAATTTGACTGGCGCCTGTTGCTGCCTAGGGTACCAACAGCTTTCGGTCAAATTATTATTAATATATGCAGCATCTTACCTGTATAGTTTGTGTTCAAACTATAATAATGGGATTTCAGTGTTAAAATGTATAGGTCCTGCTTACTGCAATGCAAATAAAAAGTGTGCGTGCGTGCGTGCGCAAGCGGTATATATATATATATATATATATATATATATATATATATATATATATATATATATATATATACACTACTGCTACTACTACTACTACTACTACTACTACTACTACTACTACTACTACTACTACTACTACTACTACTGCTACTGCTACTATTGCTACTGCCACTACTCCTGCTACTGCTACTATTGCTACTGCTACTGCTGATACTGCTACTACTGTTACTGCTACTGCTACTGCTACTGCTGCTACTGCTGCTGCTGCTGCTGCTGCTACTGCTACTATTATCGCATCTGAAACTGTAAAAAAAGGGGAATTGGCTTCCGCTGAACGAGTCAGAAAAGTGGAATACCCGCAAAACCGGGTTGTCCAGAAAGACGAAACGGTGATAGGAACCCATAAGCTCTACTTTTCGACAATGACTGAATCCTATTGGTCGATTAGGGCGGTGGCCATCTTGGAATTTCTGCAATTTTTTTAATTTAAATTTGAGATGTCTTCTCTACAGCTAGGACTGAACCAATTTGTCCAATACAGGTCGGTCGTCCCGGATCCCCGGCGGCCATCTTGGATGACCTAGTTTTCGCAAAAATGGCTTCTCCAGAACCAATGAATGAGACGGTCCGAAAATTGGAATATATCATTAGGGACTAAGAGCAATGTCAGTTTGTCCAAGCGAAGTTGAGAAACATGGCTGCGACCAATCAATCAATTTAGATAATTTTGAAAAGCGGCTTTCTTCTTCTTTTCGATCGCTGGTATCACACTTGGAGAGCCGTTCTCAAGATGAAATCTGTGGTTTTCTGCAGTTCTTCCACAGGCCCATACAGCTTTTCAAGAAAAGAGGTTGACAAAGGCCAGATCTCTTTTCTCAGCAGCTGATATGTACTGCAACATTGAAGTATGTGCTCTGTGGTCTGTTCTACTTCTCCACAAGGACAAGCGGGCGATGTCGTAAGGTGGAGCCGCCTGTACATGTGTTGGTTTAGTCTGTTATGTCCAGTTCTGAGACGAAAAATGGTCACTTGCTCTGGCCTCGAGAGATCATGGTAGGCATCTTCTGATTGAGGTGTTCTATAGAGTGACTTGATGATAGTCTTCATCTCTGTATGGGTAATGATGTTTCCAATCTGATTCTCTTATGCACCCACCTTTGCCATCTTGTCTGCTTCCTCATTTCCTTGGACTCCACAGTGTGAGGGGATCCACTGAAATGCTATCCGAAAGCATTTGATGGCATGTAGTGCTTCTTCAAGTTCTGGCAGCTTACCTTTGGTGATAGCCTCAAGGACGGAGCGGGATAAAAAGACAATCTGTGCAATAGGGCCTGCTGTTCTGCTGATGGCATTAGCTGCATGAACCAGTGCTTCGACTTCAGCTCTGTAGTTTGTGCAGTGTTTGCCTGTCGGTATTGCAGCTGACTCAGGTTGTCGGGTTGGATACTGTATGTGCAGTCCGGCACCTCCGCTCCTAATTGCATCTTTGGCTGATCCATCTGTGTAGATCCTTATCCATGTCTCCTGAGGGTACATTTCTTCCAGCATGGCTAGGGTCAGGGCCTTCTTGCTCACATAACTGTGTTCATCTTTGGTTGTGAGATGAGGTACTGTGGTGCGAATAGCTATGCTCTCTAGTTTGTTTTCCCAGGGTGAAGGATCAACGGTGTGGTTTGGGTCTTCTATTTGTGCTGCCAACATTTCTTGGCGTTTCCTTTGAAGTGATTTTGTCTCTTTCACAAAACTTGATCTTTTGAGTCTTCCTGATGACAGCTGTGCTTACCTGATCTTCATCGGGTGGTTGTTGAACGATTTGAACTTTGCAGCTTGGATCAGTGCTTTGCATTCCCTTCCTTTGCTAAGTGGGGGGATGCCTGCTGTCTGCTCCATTTTTTCTATTGGTGTTGATCTCATTCCACCAATGACATGAATGAAGCGGCTTTGATTTATTTATTTGATCGATTTTAATTGAGAAATTTCACACACTTACGTAATAACGTGTCCACTTCGCGCCATGTCCGCTCGAGGGGTCGATAGCCTACGTGAATAAAGGAAACTGAGGAAACTGGTAAATTAAAATAAAGTATTTTCTGCAAATGGACACTGAATAAATGCGGCCTACTGCTGGTATGCATGACTCTCAAGAAATATCCATTTGGTTCAGTCGGATATGCTCCTGAAAATGGACATTCCGTGAACCAAAATCGTGTGGGATTATGTTGGTCAATAATAGAGCGATCATTTTCTAGCTATACCCGTCGATGTATAGCTAGCTATGCCTGTCCCATTTCTACCTACGCTCCATCCAAGATGTACGCGTGTTAGAATCGGTTTGATCTCTTGAAACCTGCATTCCAAAAGGCCACAGTTTACGGTAAATATACAGGTAAGTCGTTGAATATTTTGAAACCACTTTCGACACAATGTTTATTTAATTCTTCAAAATCTTACAATTCATACACCTTCATGAAGGACCTTTCGATTTTGTGACGGAACAAAATACGATATTTTGATTGCAACATCATTTAACAGGTGAGTCCTTGGTGGCACAATTCACCTTTCCAGTTTTAGATATGCGCCGCGCATCGCTAGCTAAGCTCCACCCACAACTCGACGTGTTGGGATTGATCGATCCCCAAATGCCCTGACTCAATTTCCTCAAAATTATACAGTTACGTTGTTCAATATCTTGTAACTAGTTTGACTAGGTGATGTTGCTGCCTATGACAATAACAGCGCCCTATCAATTTAGTTTCAAAATATTCAACAGGATATTAATTAAATAGTAAAGACATACAATTCGTACAACAACGCATATTCCCTCTTCAACAATACGTATTTATCTACGCCATTCATGGCGTAATAATGACGTAATTGCTTGTGATGTCATTATATACGTCACATAGTTGATTTTGACGTCATATGGTGGATGGATACAGCGGAAATGTCCATTGATTACAAATTCTTGAGTGACATCTCGGATCCCTCCATTATCTAACGGCTTCAAACACAAGCAAACCGTGGATACATATAAATGAAAATAACAGCATTTATTCAATTTATTTATTTTGTTAATCTGACATTTATTAGCTTTAAATTGCACATACCAGCTTTAATATATGTATGAGCGAAGGCGATACACACCGACCAGCTTGAACATTATCTTCCATGCTAAAATTGTTTGGTCGTTGTGCAATCATTTAGGATGATGGGTGTAATATGGCTTACTGCTCCAGATAGATAAGGGTGCCCATTTCTTGTTCAGCCGCCACTCAATGACGTCATGACATTAACCCATTGACAACGAAATTCCATTAATTACAATTGAAAGATGGCAATACAGGTATGCTGTTGGCTATTTTGAAGCAATTGTCAGTAAAAGAACCCAGTCAAATTAGCTCCAAAATATTTAACAAAATCTTCGTTAAAATGTAACTAATTTTGCTGCATTGATATTTTGGGGTCAACCGGTTAAACAAAGCGACTGATTATTAGGTTGGTTATAAAATAAGTGTCTGATTACACTCCGAGTATCTTGATCTTCCCCACACGACATTAACAAGGCGACTCATACATAATATTAGTTGCAGCAGTGTTTTGCCGGGGGTACAGGCTGTTACCACACGCGCAAACCTTGTATTTCCCGAGCACAGCTCTGGAAATATATTTGTTTGCACGTACAACGAATGTATTACCCCTCAGAATTCAGTGAGAGAGAGAGAGAAAGAGAGAGAGAGAGCGAGAGAGAGATTTTATCTTAACTCAAATATTTCTCATGTTCCGAATGCATCAACACATATACGTCATTTTCAGAATACATCACTTATGACGTCATGACCTACCTCGTTGACTATTGCTACGTCATAATTAATATGCGCATTAAAACAAAACACGGTGTTCGGAAGGGGGGATATCGCGAAGTTAATTTATTTTCCCTCAGCAATGTATGGTGTTCTATTTATGCCGTAGCACGTCCGCGTCGTGGGCGATAAAAAAAACCCATGCAATATTTATTTGTAAAATTTGTCTTAATAGTCACAATATCGCCGGAGATATAAAATAAAGTCGTCGATAATACAAAATATCGCCATCGATATTACAAAATATCGCCGGCGATACTACGCAATATCGACGGCAATCGTGTGCCACATGGTGTTCCTAAAATGCCGTCGCGCGTCGAGGGCGATAAAAAAAATATCGCATGATTTTGTATCACCTACGACACGCGACGCACGACGTTTTATACAATAGGGCCTATCGCATGTTTTAGCGCCTTTGAAGCACGACGGCATTAATAGAACACCATATCAGTGTCACATAATCACATGGTGTTATTTGATTGGTTAAGATCAGGGATTTATGCTCTGGGAATTTCCTCACCGGAGGGCAATACTACACAGTAAGTCAACCCCACCCCACCCCACCCGCGCGAACACCATGTTTTGGTTTTAATGCGCATTTTAAATATGGCGTAACAATAGCCAATGACGAAGGTCATTACCTCAAATTCGTTACACCGATGTTTTGCAGGGGGTACAGGCTGTTACAACACGTGCGAACAAACCCGGGTTCTGGAAATACAAGGTCTGTACTTCCACCCCACCCCACCTCCACCCCACCCCCACCAACCCCACTCCCATCCGACAAAACACTGGTGTAACTAATATACTTGCACAAACAAAAACAGAAACATATTATTTAGTAGGACGTGTTCTGTGGAATATGTTGAACATACTATGATTGGAAGATATTTCTGCCGTAGGCAGCAATGTATTCAAATCCTATCTTCTTCTTTTCGTTCGCTGATCACACCGCCAGTCCTGTAAGTGACTATCGACGTGATCATATGCGTTAAGTGCGTGGATCCATGGTTTATTAGAGTGCGCCGTGCGGCCTGGAACCTCCGTCTTCAGCACTCGAGGTTTCTGTCAGGGTTACCTCACCCTTACCTCCTTTAGTCGCCTCTTACGACACGCAGAGGATACGGAAGGTGTATTCTAAGCCCCACCTACAGGGCTCACAAATCCTATTATGTTCAAAATATTTAAACAGTATCTTTTCCTTTGTTTTGGTAAGCTATTTCTGATTTTCCGAAAACATGTACGACCAGAGATTGCAGACCTTCGCGCCCACGTGTTTGTCACATTTATAGACCTTTCTGATTTTCCGGATTATCGGATTTCTTTTATTACATCAATGGAATCATAGTGTATGTTCACGTCCTTCACGGGTATAGCTGCTTCATCATGCATGTTTTAAATCAACGTGCGCCCGAACATATACTAATTATAGTGGTATGTATAGTCTTTAAATTTATATGCAAATGGCTTCGAGAATCGCACGTTTACTATTATACAAAATATATATTTAACAGAATATGATACAGGAAGCTTAAAGCACGGCACACAGAGCCGCGAGGAATGGTAGAATCATCACAACTGTCACGTGACCTGCAAAAAACAAACAACTAAACTTTATTATACATCATTGCATATGATAACAGTTCTAATGCTGGCTAACTTAGACAGCATAATGGTACACCATTGATTGAAAAATGGATGGGGCGGGGTTGGAGTTGGGGAAGGGATAAGGCAAGTGTTCTTTAAAGAACCTATTGCGCATGACCAAAGAGGTGATGTTCCATCATTGAAATTTTGTTTCTGTATCTTGGTGATAGGTATTTGAGGAATCCAGTTTTAGCTACGCCCCGCCCATCCCTATTTAAGCTCCACTCATATTTCGTCCGTGTTGGTAGCGATCGATCCCTGAAGTCGCTGACTATCAATTTCGAGAAAACTGTACAGATAAGCCGTTGAATATTTTGAAACTAACTATGACGGCAACAACGCTCAGTCAAATTAAATTCAAAATATTCAACATAATGTTTATTAAATAGTAAAGACATACAATGCATACACCCTCAGCTAGACCGTCATCGAGTGTGGTATTACTGGACCGAAAACCTCGCTATGCCATTCATGACGCAATTGATTATGACGCCATCATACACGTCACGTAGTAGATAATGACGTCATATGATTGATTGATGAACTAAAACCATTGGGTAAATTAATTTAGGTATTATACAGTACAGTTCATAAACACATTTTGTGTTGCCAAAACAAAAACAAACTCGTTAAGTTAGTACAATTTTTAAGACGATGTTTTGTAGAATAATTTGCATATAATGGACTTCCCAGATTATTCATCCATCATATGACGACAATCAACCACGTGACGCATAGGATGACACCATAATCAATTACACCATGAATGACTCCATTTCCTCCGTCTTAAACACTTAATAGTCCGACACGTTGTACGAATTGTATGTCTTTGCTATTTAATAAACATGCTATTGCATATTTCAAAACTAATGAATGACTGGATTTAGTCCGTTTTACGCACTTAATAGTCCGACACGTACGAATTGTACGTCTATGCTATTTAATAAACACGCTGTTGAGTATTTTGAAACTAATTTGTCTGGTGGCTGCTGCTGTCATAGGAAGCAACACCACCCAGTCAAATTAGTTACAAAATATTCAACAGTTTACCTATATAGTTTTCTGGAAATTGATTGGCAGGGAGTTTAGAGATCGATCGATCCCAACACGAGCGAGGTGTGGGCGGAACTAAGTTAAAGAAAGCGGTGCATAACTAAAACTGGAAAGGTCCATTGAATTAAAAAACATCGATGACTGTCAACAAATGCTTCCAATCTTCTTATATTCAAATATCCAACAATACGTTTTATTTTAATTATGTGTAAACCTTGTTTCTTAGCTGTACGGTATTTGCAACTACATCCCAAATAACGCGGGTAACTGGGCCGATGACGGGCCGATACCGTGCCTTTGACTGCAACATCGGCCCGGTATTGGCCAAGCATAGGCACAGTAGGCCGCGTTATTAGGGATCGTTCGACATTACCGATGAAAGTTAAAAACGGATCCGCCATTTTAGGCCATGTTCTCACTAGAGCCTAAACCGGCGTAACGCAATACTGAGGTTTGGCGTTATTCACGATTACCTCTCCAGTGAGAACGCGCCCTTAGGCCGTGTTCTCACTGACGACTTAACCGGCGTAGAGCAATACTGAGGTATGGCGTTATTCCCTATTAACTCTCCAGTGAGAACACGACTTTAGTCAATCTAAATAAGCCTTAGCATATGACGATTTTATTCCATATAAATTAATATAATTTTTTAAGTTGTGAAATTAATAAGAGGCACGAGCCCCTAATTCAAATTCACAACTAAAACATTTATATTACTTCATATTGAATGAAATAATTATAAGTTAAGGCCGTGTTGTCATTAAAGACTTAACCAGCGTAGCGCAATACTGAGGCATGCCGTTATTCTCGATTAACTCTCCAGTGAGAACACGGCTTGGGATTTATTTCATTTCTTTACATCTAGGCATACAATTTAAGCCTCAAAAAGTATACAACTTTAACATTTTAATTTCCAGTCATTCTCGTGGGATTATGTATCTGTAACCCCTATTGTGTCAACAGAGCAGTAAAGCGCTCAAAATACGATGTATTCCAATTACCCATTTAATTTCCAATATTTTTCACGGAAATTTTGATTTTTGCAACCAGAAAGGGTATTTTTGTAAATTTATAACGAAAATTTACACAAAAATATGGGTTTCTCTCATCCTTCAAATAGGCGTTCGTCAAAAGTGTAATGTTCAAGAAAATTCAAATTTTTGCTTAGCCAGTGTCCGATTGCAGACCAAGAAGAGTATTTTTTTTAATTTCCCACAGGAATGACTGGCTCGGTTACAGAGCCATTGCTTCCAATGACCATTACAAAATAACCTTCTCTTATCCTGCAAATGGATATTTCTCAAGATCACTGCAGATGTCGTTTTTTTAAACCAATTTGATCATTAAAGGGTTAAGTTGATATACAAGGGGTTAACCCTTTCACGACAAAGCCGGCCAAACCCGGCCTCTGTAGTGGTCTTGAGGAATGTCCATTTGCAGGCCAAGAGAAGACTTTTTAAACAACTTACCACAGTCATTCCAGTGATAAGTTAAACAAAATAGTCCTCTTGGCCTGCAAATGGCCATTCAATACGTAAATATTTAAATTTGTTAAATAAATGTAGTCATTAAAGGGTTAATTTATGTAGCGCAGTAAGCACACTGACCTGAAAGATGCGTGGCCGTGGCTCCGATAGTTGCTGTAGGATCATCTATCGCTTGAAGGTTTACAATCAGTATTGTTTGAATAGTCACTTCTTCCTCTTCATCTGGGCTGCTTCTTCTGCGCCGTGTGATCTCTTGACCATTGCGACAATTCGCTTCACCTTCCTGCGTGAGAAACAGAATAATGTACTTTTCCAGTTTATCAATCCATCATATGACGTCGCAATCATTTACAGACTGAATGGCTAGATTAAGTCCGTCTTAAATGCTTAATAGTCCGACACGTTGTGCAAATTGTATGTCTATACTATATAGTACACATTCTATTGATTATTTTGAAACTAATTTGACTGGGGTTGGGATCGGGTGGGGGATGTTGCTGCCATAGGAAGCAACAACACCCAATCAAATTAGTTTCACAATATGCAACCTTATCTGTATAGTTATCTGGAGTTCAGAGATCAATAGATTCCAACACGAGCGATGTGTGGGCGGAGCTTAGCTAAAGATGGGCGAAGCATAGCCAAAAAGGGAAAGATCAGTTGGGTGAAAGACATCGATTGTCTTAGGCAGCAACTCAACTACGTAACACATAGGATGATATCATAATCAATTACAGCATGAATGACTGGAGTTAGTCCGTCTTAAACGCTTAATAGTCCATCACGTTATGCGAATTGTATGTCTTTACTACATAATAAACATTCTGTCGAATATTTTGAAACTAATTTGACTGGGCAACAGCACCCAGTCAAATTAGTTTTAAAATATTTAATAGCTCACCTGTATACTGTTCCGGGAATTAATAGTCGGGGAGTTCTGGGATCGATCGATTCCAACACGAGCGTGGTATGTTTGGAGCTTATCTGGAAATGGGCGGGGCATAGCTAAAGCTGGAAAGGTTCATCATCTTTATTCAAACATGTTTGTAACGAGCATCTGCTTTTGTTGGTCACGAGATAACAACCTCGTCTTAAAGATCCTCCATTTGTGACGTCACATCTCCTTCCAAATGGCAGATTTCTATAGAATGATGAAGCACATTTATCCTCGATATCAAGGCACATTTTTCTGAAACCCTCTTGTGTCAACATCTCGCAAAATTCTACTTATATCAAGAAAACCCTTTAATTGTATAGCGCATCGATGGAGATTATGCTCTCTGGCCTTCAGCGTCCAGTGATGGTGCATAAGTGTTTGCGGTGGTAAGAATCCGGTTTGTATAGAGGTGCCTTTGGAGTTGCGCAGCTGTTACAGGTATACAGCATCAAGGATATGCAGGCTGCATTGTATAAATGTAGTCTTTTATAAAGGGCATCTTAATCAACGAATCCATAGCTTCCAGAAGGGATTCCCTTTGACGCAGCTTGCAACAATGGCAGCAGTACTGCAGAACAGCGAGACCAGGATTCTGCTTTTGCTCCATGGTTCGCCACCTCGGAGTGGATCGGCATTTTCAAATATTTGTGTGGTTATGTGAGCGAACTCTGTTATGGATTCATTCATAAAGTGATTCACATTTTTAATTTGGGTGCAGCCCTGCGGTACTAGTTCGCCAAGTGGTTTCATGTAAACGTCTATGCAGTCCACTTCGTCGGCTTACTTCAGCTCTAGCGGCATAACCAGTATGAACAGTATGGTGGGTGGGGGTTGTTGGACATGTGCAACGCTGAAACAGGCTAAAAGTGCAGGGGATAGACCAGAGATTGATGTCATAGCATATATAGACTTCACTGTCCCGACTCGTACTCGCAGCTCTGTGTCTGCAAGAAGTAGTCTCACTAGCTCAGCTAAACTCCATTGGAACTGGGCTGGAATAGTACAGCCAGAGTCTTTCAGCGTTTAATTCTCTTGAAGTCTAGTGGTATGGCGATGTCTGTTTTATGGAAATCCCAGCGTTTTGGACATGCCTGCTGAGTCCATACAATATCTACTCAGATGCGTCCCCATTTAAAACCACTCTGGCATGATCCAGTGAACTCATCGATCTGGTCTTGTATGCGGCGTAGTGTAACATTGGCTAGGTTTATTCTAAGCGTTTGAGCATCACAATGGGCCACAGAGTGACTGGATGCCCGGTTGCTTCCTGTGCTTGGTTAGTGCGATTAGACTACCCTGGGCTACATACTCGATGGCACGAGAGTGAGTGAAGGGTGAATTGACGAGGTGCGTGATCGTTTTTGATAAAATGTCCCTTGAATATTTGAATACTTCATTGCTCATGCCATAGGATGGAAGACTATTTTCCATGGCTGTGTGTGTGACTTTGCTACTGCTGCTGTTTTGATTTTAGTTAGTAATTGCCTGGGGGCGTGCGGCAACGGATGCAAGGGCTCACTATCGCAGTCAATGCACCGTTCCTTGCACCATTCTCGAATGGGCCTTTGCAGTGTATCCATCCATGCTATCACTTCATTTTCAACTATATTTTGAAAGTAATTTGACTGGGTGCTATTGCTACTATAGGCAGCAACATCACCCAGTTAAATTACTTTCAAAATATTCAACAGCTTACGTGTATAGATTTCTGGAAGGTTATACCTCGCCCATTTCTAGCAATGCTCCTCCCAGATGTTATGTGTGCAGGAAGCAATTTGAAATTTGAATCATGAATGCCAATTAACATTCTAAATTTCACGGTAAATATACAGATAAGCGTTTGAATATATTGATACGAACCTGTGTGGGGGCTATTACTGCCAGCAACATCTTCCGGACAATGTAAGTTCAAAATATTTAACAGGGTATTTATTAAATTCTAACCCATTAAAAGACATGTAGTAATTTTGCAAGTGACTACTAAATTCTGAGATCGAATCTACAAAATACTAGGATCTACTTCCGGTAGTGATGATTAAGAGCTTGGAAAGTGATTTGGCGGGAGTCCAGATCAACAACAAAACAGGGGAACAGATCGGACATAGATACGGAAGAAACAAAATCACTTCTCAGAGATCTTGTCACCTTTAACCTGGTGAGTTCAATGTAGCGAGATAAATACTACTAATATGACAGTAGGTGTAGCCGAATAGCCCTCGACCCCAGAGATCACATATACAATCTGTACACTTGACGGACTTTTCGACTTTCATGACGGAGATCTCCACGTTATTGTGATTGTGACGTCAACAAATATTTTATGTATTTGACAACGATGTCAGATGGTTAAGGGACAGATCAAACCCACACCCCTCCCCGTATTGTCCACCAGACTTAAGAAAGCGTCACATTATTGTTTCCAACAAACAGCATATGACCTCAAGGACACATATGTATGTAGTTACCTGCTGCGTTCCTACTACACACAACAGCCATCCCATACTTACTTCGTACTGGCAGGACGTGGAGGCTGACATGCCTACTTACTTCGTGCCAGCAGGATGTGGAGGCTGTCATGCCTGCTTACTTCGCGCTGACAGGATGTGGAGGGTGTCATGCCTACTTACTTCGTGCTGACAGGACGTAGAGGCTGATATACATACTTACTTCGTGCTGGCGGGACGTGTAGGCTGACATGCATACTTACTTCGCGCTGGCAGGATGTGGAGGCTGGCAGGCCTACTTCGTGCTAGCAGGATGTGGAGGCTGTCATGCCTGCTTACTTCGCGCTGGCAGGATGTGGAGGTTGTCATGCCTACTTACTTCGTGCTGGTAGGGCGTGGAGCGTGTCATGCATACTTACTTTGTGCTGGCAGGATGTGGAGGCTGACAAGAAAACGTACTTCGTGCTGGCGGGACGTATAGGCTGACATGCATACTTACTTCGCGCTGGCAGGATGTGGAGGCTGTCATGCCTACTTCGTGCTGGCAGGATGTGGAGGCCACTTACTTCGTGCTGGTAGGATGTGGAGGCTGACATGCCTACTTACTTCGGGCTGACAGAACGTGGAGGCTGACATGCCTACTTACTTCGTGCTGGCAGGATGTGGATGCTAACATTCATACATACTTCGTGCTGGCAGGATGTGGAGGCTGACATGTTTACTTACTTCCCGCTAACATGATGTGGAGGCTGATATGCATACTTACTTCGCGCTGGCAGGACGTGGAGGCGGGTATGCATACTTACTTCGCGCTAACAGGATGTGGAGGCTGACATGCATACTTACTTCGTGCGGGCAGGATGAGGAGGCCGTCATGCAGACCTTAACCGTGCATGTGAATGTGAGCCTACTTTCAGTTTGACCGACCAACCTGAATGCTTTCACCTGGGAGGTGGATGTTATGTCAGGAGTGTTGACGTTGGTAAAGCTACTAATCACGGCTTCGTAGACAGAACACCTGTGCAAGAAAAGAGACTCGTGCACACAATACCTGTTGTTAGGGAAATCCCAGCGATAAGATGGAACGAATATTCTTGTATCCTTACCTAATATGCATAAAACGAATATGTAACCTTATTAAAATAATGAAATTATCCATATTTCCGAAATAGCTACCAGAACGCCATTTCCGAAAAGGACGAAATAACAAATATGCACATATAGTATTCTTTCAAGGTTACGCTTGTTTGCATACGTTTCTATTACGCCATGATACACATTATTATTAGCACTAAGGAACATATTTATGTTTGTAGATTAGCAATTACTATTCCGGTATGATAACGTAGTTGACGGCCACGATGACGTCACATGACATATTATAACAAACCAAATGACTGCTATAATAACAGCTGCATAGAATAGGTGTAGTTCTGGCTGCCAATGACATTGACACTTATTTAAAGACTGTTTTGTGGAGAAACCCCGTTTGGAAAATGGGAATTTTCTCCCGGTATATCGATGACATCATTGTGACGTCAGAAATCATTTGCCAGAATGCCAACATTGTTTTCTGGTATCCTTATTTTATGACATTTTCAGATAGGCATGCTGTTCAATTTCGCCAAAAAATGGCAAGAATTCATATAGTGAACAACATTATATATGTTATTTTAAAATATGCATGCACAATTTATTAGAAAATATAGCCAATGCTGAAAATTGTATGTCTCGAAATAATCGGATAATGTTAAGCATTGGGTGATACCTTAGCACAAGAGATCATAGAGGTTATGTGTCTTTGAGGAATTCGCGTTTTAGCTATGCCGCGTCCTTCTTTAAGTAAGCGCCATTCGCCATGAATTTGCAGAAAACTATAGAGGCAAGCTGTTAAATATTTTGAAACTAATTTGATAGCAAAAGCACCCAGTCAAATTAGTTTCAAAGTATTCAGCAGCATGTTTATTAAATAGTAAAGACATACAATTCGTATAACAAAGGTTAGTGACGAACTTATCTACGTCAGCAATGACGGCAATGGTTATGACGTAATTCTATGCTTAACCTAGTTGATTATGAAGTCAAATGATTGACTGAAAAACTGGAATCCTCCAGTATTTGCATTTTCTTGATCATTATCCGTTTACGGGTCACTCCCGGCAAAACCGATTCTGCAGTGGCCTATATATATATATATATATTGGTCCTGTTTAAAAAAAATTAAACTACCATTAAAACCTAATAATTATAATACGTACCATTTGTTGAATATGATTACTGGGGGAACATTGGGGCTCTGTACTCGACACTGGTCTATTTCAAACATGTTGCCACCTGACAAGAAAAATAGTATTAGGTTATTTACACGGTTGTGTCAAATATGGAGTGTTATTGTACGAGTCCACGTTGTGTTCAAATCGGTATTGGATGAGACGCCGAAGGCGTCGAGTCCAATACTGATTTCTCAACACAACGTGGACGAGTACATTAATTATCCATACTGGACTCGGCAGTGTTACCTATGTATTGTGCGCCTTTTTACAATTATCAGCAAATAAACAACAACAAAGAGAAATTTACTTTAATTTCAGAAACACAATGGCTTTTTTATCGTTAGAAAGCGTAGGCTAGATAGTATTAGTGGCTGCTGTTTCCAAAATGTACAGTGATATTGAACGTACCGCCGCTAATGTTTGCAGAATGGACTAACGGGTTTATTATCGATGACAATGAATTTCTTTTTCCATCACACCCGTGTGTTCGTATGTCTCAATTGACTTCATTACCTTATCAGCGTCATACTCTATCAACGCAATAGAAGTTACGTTCATTGACAACGCATATGAAAATTTGATGCAGAAAAAAGGTATCGTCTTTAACGTCCAATACCGGTTTAAGCGGCGTCCACGACGGATTGTACTAGCCAATACGGGTTTCCCATCGAATATTGAGAAATTGTTGAATGTGAACGTGGTAGAATTGAAAGCGTTTCATTTGATGAACACATGTAGGTGTATAATAAATGAATATGCTTCATGCTTACCAAATCTATGTATCATTTTTGTTTCACGTACAATGAAATTGAGGGCGTCAATCTGGCAGTCTAGCATTTGCAGCTATAATCAAATACTGCACATGTTGAGTACCGTCACAATCAGAATACTGCACCTCCGTCACGAAAATCTAAGGCCGTGTTCTCACTAAAGACTTAACCAGCGTAGCGCAATACTGAGGTATGGCGTTATTGCCTATTAACTCTCCAGTGAGAACGCGGCCTAAGGCCCGCTTTCCATGTGAGCTTTTATGCTCGCGTGTTCTCGCACGCTTTTCTGCTCGCGGGTTTGTCTATTTCCATGCAGGCGAGTTTACCAGCGAATCCGGCTGTTTTCCTAGCGTAGGCAAGATAATTTGAAGCACTAGTTCTGCATATCTTTGATCAATTTTTGCTTTCCTACACACTACACTGTCATGTCGCAAAAGTGCAAAGGAGAGGTACTTGATGCTGAACTTTCAAAACAGGAGCAGTTAACTGATCTGATAGAACAATATCTGCACCCAAAATCTGTGCACTCTTTTTTGGTTTGTCAACTGCATCAACTGCATCATACAAATGCGAGTTCCTTGTCTCTTGCACAAATAATACAAAAGAAAATGCAGGTTGCACGGCATCATTATTATATTTGCATAACGTTCAACGGCAATATTGCAAAATAACCTGCTTATAAGGCAACACGCATGCGCACACGATCAACATACATAACAAGCGCCCGTGTCAGCGGCACGGACAAGCGCCCGTGGAAATGTATATATAGGAAATGCACTAGACCGACTTTTCCGCTAGCAGAAACGCGAGCAGAAAAGTCGCGAACTGCGTGACTTGTTTTTAAGCGAGAGAATTTCAGCGCGCTGAAAAGCTCACATGGAAATGGTTCTATCTAAATGCACTGGATCGACTTTTCTGCTAGCAGAAAAGCGCGCATACAAGCTTACATGGAAAGCGGCACTTAGGCTGTTTTCTCACTTGAGAGTTAATCGGGAATAACACCATACCTCAGTATTGCGTTACGCCGGTTAAATCTCTAGTGAGAACGCGGCCTAAGAGTCCGTAACTAAAGTTTATGAATCGTATGTCTTGCGTGAATCTATAATTGAATAAAGCTTATATTGAATAATTTGAGAAGTACTTTGACAAGGAGTTGTTGCTACCAGAGGTAAAATTAGGATTACATTTAATTTAAGTGTATGTCTATGCTATCTAATAAACAAGCTATTGAATGTTTCGAAACTAATTTGACTGGACGCAGCAACAGCGCCCAGTCAAATTAGTTGTACAATAGTCAATAGCTTACCTGTATAATTTTTCGGTAATTTATAGTCAGTGAGTTCAGAGATCTATCGATTCCAACACGAGAAGGTGTGGGTGGAGCTTGGCTAGAGACGGGCGGGCATAGCTAAAATGGAAAGGTATATTACTAGTCACAGAGTCCATCAAATGTAGCACGCGCTACACACTGAGTGGCGCGGAGACAGTATCTGTGAAGGGAGCGCAACAGCGATGGTCTAAGTTCGGATGTCTTCTTCGAATGCCAGCACATACACTTACTCAGAAGGCACCATGGTTTGCAGTCCTAGGTGCCAGCATGTAACATGCATGCACAGGAATCCACAACGTCAACTTTCTAAGTGTTTTGCCATCAGACGTCAAAGAATGTAATCTAGGGCCGTGTTCTCATACAGCCACTATTTCGGTAAATAGCCGCTATATCGGCTAGCGTTCTCACTGGGCTGGTTCTTTTACCGGAATAAATGTCATTTATTTCGAAATATAATCCCACACAATCGGCGGTTTATCTTCCGATATATCGCCATTGCTTCCCTATGTGAACGCGGCCTATTCCTCCAAAGTCTGCCAGGTAGCGTTAACGTCAGAATTTTCTCGCACTGTCTTCCAGGTAGCGATACGGTCATCAGGTTATCGCTCTGTCAACCAGGTAGCACCGCCGTCCAGTCCGGGACTATCTTCCATCAGTGTGAACGCAAACCGATATATCGGCTATATATTAACCTATATAGTACACGAAATAGTTAAACAGGATTAGGCAATGAGAAAGAGGCCTAGGGCCATTCAAGATGAGAAAGAACCTAGAGGATGTTAGGACACTGGCAGTGGGCAATACAGTGTGGGGACGGTTGCGGAACACTGGTCGCAGCTGAGAGCTAGAAATGGCTCACACTATTAACGAGAAGTCCGTTGTAACGATCAGGAGAAAGCGGGTTGGTGTTAAACATACAGATCGTGCAGCTGATCTGATTAGCGTACAACTCGTATGTACCACGTGAACTTTAGACAAGTTGTGCTTATTAAGCGGCCCATACACGATCAATATAATTGACAATAATATTGTCAATTATGAAAATTGTCGATAGTATTGATCGTTAGTGCGTAATATTGAGGGCAAATTTTGACTTGCGCAATATTCTGACGGAATCAAAACCCGGTAGATATTTATTGATGGTTACGCAATTTTATTTTGTCGTTGGTGCTACACATTGAGAATATTGATCAATATTTCATTCTGAAGTCAATTTTAATAATTTACAAACTATTATTGTCAATTATATTGATTGTGTATGGACTGCGGCTCATACACGGTCAATATAATTGACAATAATACTGGTACAATATTATAGAAAATGAACTGTGTTGGCCACCAACGCAATAATATTGTTCAATATTATCGTCATATGACGATAATATTGAACAATATTATTGCGCCGTTGGTGGTTAACACATTTTATTTTCAATAATATTGTACCAATTATATTGATCGTGTGTGGGCCGCTTATGTTTGCACAGCCCGTGAGGAAATATACCATTTCTAGCTAAGGTCGGGCCCCCAGCGCATTGCAAAATATGTAACTCTTTGAAACGTGAATTCATAGTATCACAATTCCAAGATAACAATATATGTAATATGTTGAAAATTTGAAAACTAAGCTGACTGTTAGCTGTTCCTGCATATATAGTCATTACAAATTGGCAATTATAGACCCAAAAAAATTCGGCATTTGGTGCATACTAAGACATAGGCCATTGCTCGATAATCAAATGAAAAGACATGGTTACTTTATTACGCTAGTGTAATATAGTTATATAGTTATTATTAAATGGAGGGGCTGTCTTGTTCTAAGCTAAGTAGAGGGACGCATTTCTGGCCAAGCCCCGCCCTTTTATAGCTAAGCTCAGCCCATTTCTAGCTAATCTCCGCCTACCTATTTACACGTTGAGACATATTTATATACTCCCTGAATTAACAGAATCCCAATTTCCAGGTAACTATAGAGGTATCATGTTGAATATTTTGATAGCCATTTGACGTGGACCTGTTGTTGCCAGTCAAATTACTTTCAAAATATTCAACATACTATTTATTAAATTGTAAATCCATGAAATGGATACAGTTCCTACACTTGACAGACTTTTCATAACAAAGTTATTATACGTCATTATGATTGGCGTAAATGATTATAATGTCATATATGTTAGTGACATATCGGATCCCTCTGTGTCTGTTTTACCTGTAGCTGTTAACGTCAGCGTAAGAGGGGCGCCAATATTGACACCGTCATCTACAGGCGCATTTGTTTCAGCATGGACAATAGACATGGTCAACAAGCCAGAAATATCCGCATCCGGGTCCTCGAATTCGCCTGGGTCAACTACGGGTGTATCTTTTTCTTCCCCACTGCGAGAAAATAAAGTTCCGATCACATTTTAAAACCGCATGGCACAAACAAATTGTAGTCAAATTTTGTTTAATGTACAGCAAGTCAATAGATTTTTGCAGATGCCAGCCAGTTAATAACAAATTTACCGGCTTGAATCGGTTACACCGACAATACAAAAGGGTAACATTAGAACGGAAATGTTGTTGAAAGTTGTGTGGCATTACTTAGGCTGGAATCTATTTTAATACCACTCTGATGTACGAGACAAGATCAATAAGTTCGTTGAACAGGGTATCATTGGCAGGGATATAATGGTATGCTCAGTGCGCCTCTCTAGTTTCAACGTGACTCTTTAATCGCCATGCTGCTAACACCAGGACTCTGCGGCGTGATCGATCATGAGAGCATGCTTGTCCATTTGCATGCTGAGAGAAGAGTATTTTTGACAATTTACCTCTGGAATGACTGGCTCGGCAACCGAATTCCAGTGATACGTTTTCAAAAATACTCTTCGCTCGGCATGCAAATGGACACTGGATATGAGAAAACGTGAGTGTTCTTTATTATTACCGATGGTATCTGCAGTGATCTAGAGAAATGTCCATTTGCAGGCCAACAGAAAACTATTTTTGTAAATCTACAAAGAAATATTCTCCTTAGCCTATTTAAATTTTAATTTTCCTGAGAAATCTTGACCATTAAATGTCAATTTATTTACGCTTCCATTTTAGAGCTTTGAGGCGCTGTTGACATAACAGGGGTTACACGTCTGTTTATTCGCTACGTTGTCCTTATAAAATAACATTTCTATCTCTTTTTATGTTCGTAAAGTATTAAGTAAAGTAGGACCACCACCCCTGAAATCATGGATATTACAAGAATTGAACTATGAAAATTCGTACCAAGGGAGGCAGTAACGTAAAGGAAATCCACAAGCGTATGGCTGTTGTGTATGGTGACCAGCCCCATCCCACCCATTATTCCACAATAGCAAAATGATCCTCTGAATTCCTGCGCGGCCTCTGTTCACTTGAAGATGACCCCAGGTCGGAAGGCCTGTTGGTGTCATCAGTGACGATGGTATTGTCAGAATGGAGGACTTAGTAATGAACGATCGCTGTTAAAAGCTAGATAAAATAGCGGCAGAGTGTTGTATATCACATGGAAGTGTTTCAGCTATACTCCATGAACATTTGGGCATGCCTAAGGTATCGGCAAGGGGGGTACCCCATAATAGTGGGCCGCAAAATGGATTCCAGCGCGAGGAGTCACGCCGTGAGCTACTGGCTATCTACATCGTGACGCGGCTAACGTCCATGCCTGGCTGGTTACTGGGGATGAAAGCTGGAGTCAGCACTGGGATCCAACAACTAAACAGGAATCGATGCAGTGGAAGAACAAAGGCTCTCTTCCTCCATGGAATTTTCACACTCAACCGGCCACTATTTTCTGGGACTCGCAGGGTGTTCTGTTAAAGGACCTTTCCATTTGAGCCATGCCCCGCCCACCTCTAGCTAAGCTGCACCAACACCTCGCTCGTGTTGGGACTGATCGATCTCTGAACTCCTTTACTATCGATTTCCAGAAAACTATGCCGGTAAGCTGTTGAATATTGTGTAACTAATTTGACTTGGTGTTGTTGCTGCCTATATCTTAGTAGAGGGGGGGGGGGGGAGGTGTGGGGGTGGGTGGGGGGCTGCTACACAGTGACGTGGTGTATCGACTATTATATAAGGTATTGTGTTACCAGTGTATTTAAAAATGCACATTCACACCGGAACGTGAAAATAAAATATTCACAGCAGAATCCTTGAAAATATTATTGTTTACATTGCATACTTTTAGCGGTTTAATTTGTGTACAGCAATGAAATGAAAGGAAAGAAATCTTAGCATATACTGATTTCATTCCGTACAAATTCGCATCTTATTTAAATTTTTTAATTGCAAATTTGAAATAGGGACTCCTGTCTCTAATTGTATTTCGCAACTTAAAAAATAATTAATTTATACGTAATGAAATCATCATAAACTATGTCTTATTTCGTTTCATTACATCTAGTTAAGCCTCTAAAAGCACACAATTTTGTCTATTTTATTGACAAGGAATCTGCCGTGAATATGCGCTTTGATGTGATACATGTGCCAATCATAACCCCTTGTGTGTCAACGGCGCTTTAAACCGCTCAAAATGCTTCTTCTTTTATTCTTTATTTATATCAAATACCCTTTAATTTGTCAACATTTTCCAGGACAATTGTTTTGCTCAGTGAATGACCATTTACTAGCCAAGAGAAAACAGTTTATTTGGGAAATTTACGTCTGGAATTTAGGAAAATATATTTTTTTAAAGTTGTCTTTGACCGGCATGGCGAGTAAATGGTTAATGGCAAAAATATCTAAATTTCTGCTTAGTCGGTGTTCATTTGTACGCCAATATTTTTTTAATTTACCGCTTGAATGACTGGCTCGGTCACAGAGCCAGTCATTCCATGGTACATCTGTTAAAAAATAGTCTTATTTTGACAAGCAATGGATATTCCTCAAAGATATTTGAAGATGCTATTTTGTCCCGCTTGACATTCAACCATTTAACCCTCATATCAGCCAAAAACTGCTTCTGTAGTGGTCATGAGAAATGTCCATTTGCAGACCAAAAGAAGACTATTTTTGAAAATTTACCATTGAAATGACTGGCTCGATTATCGAGCCAGCCATTTCAGTGTTAAATTTTCAAAAATTGTTTTCTCTTGGTCCGCAAATGGACATTTTCTATGAGAAAGTTTAACTTTTCTTGAATAAATTCGAGGGTTAACGGGTTAAGCTGCACAGAAAGCATTTATATTCTATGATTAGTAGTAAAAGCGAGTCGGACCAAATCAGAAAACCCGTCAACTTCAGTAATCCACTAATTTATTTCCTTACGTGACACCGACAAAAACATCCACGTCGCCAACTCTGATTTCATTACACGCCAAGGTAAATGTAAAGTCATCACTCCGAATGGAAATCGTATTGCGAACTAAGGCCAGGTCGAATGGCTTATTCTGAAAGTAGAAAGACACTAGTACAGTACAGCTTGGAAATAAGTTAAAGGTACATATTCACACTAAAATTTCTGAAAATAGAATTTGTTAAATTATATGCTTTTAGAATCTTAGGCCGTGTTCTCACTAGAGACTTAATCAGGAATAAAATAATAATAATAATATTCCCGATTAACTCTCTTGTGAGAACACGACCTAAGGCCTCTTTCTCGTTGCCTAATTCTGTTTAACTATTTCGTGTACTATGTAGGTTAATAATTAGCCGATATATCGGTTTACGTTCACACTGCTGGGAGATAGTCGCGGACTGGACGGTGGTGTTACCTGGTGGATACCGAGATAACATGATGTCCGTAACTCTACCTGGAAGACAGTGCGAGTAAATGCTAACGTTAACACTAAATGGCAGATTTTGACGACATAGGATACGTTCACATAGGGAAGCATTAGTGATATATCGGAAGATAAACCGCCGATTTTCTGGGATTAAATTTCGAAATAAATGACGTGTTTATTCCGGTACAAGTGCCAGTCCAATAGTCGTGTTCTCATTAGAGACTTCACCGGCGTAACGCAATACTGAGGTATGGAGTTAGCCTATTCCCGATTAACTCTCCAATGGGAACACGCCTGAGAACGCGAGCCGATATACCTGGTATTTACCGATATAGTGGCTGTATAAGAACACGGCCTTAAACCGTGAGACTATATGTAATGAAACGAAATAAATCTTAGCATATGATGATTCCATTTTATATAAATTAATATAAGTTTTTATGTTGCGAAATTGAAATAGAGGCACGGGCCTCTATTTCAATTTCGCAGCTTAAAAAATTATATTAATTTATATGGAATGGAATCATCATATGTTAAGACTTATTTCGTTTCATGACACATAAGCACATAATTTAAGCTTATAAAAGTATGCACTTTTGACAATTTTTTTTTCAATCATTGTGGTGTGAATATGTACCTTTAAAGGGACGCTAATCTCATCTCAAATGTTGTATTGTAGCGAAAGTGTATGGTTTATAGATTACATATCAGCCATATCCCGTAGCATTCCTTTATCTGTATCACAAGTATCTGCTTTGTAATATCGTGTACAAGTTTAACATTGATCGCCACCATTTTGTCTCCTCAAGTGATACTGTGTGATGTCATGTAAGTGCTATTTCATTACATTCTTTGTTATGTAATTCTCATCTTGTTGAATATTTTAAAACTATGGCAGTAACAACTTTCAGTCAAATTAGTTTCAAATTATTCAACAGCTTACTTGTATAATTGCTTTTACACCACAATGCCAGAATATAGATGGCACCTATATGACGTAACGCATATCCCGAGACATACACGCTAGGGTTTTTTCTAATTGGTTACAAAGTAAATCATGACAGCCATCATAGGATGTAGAAATGTAACAACATTTAGGTACTAAAGCCTGAATATCTTTCGTTTATCACAATAAAAAGCTAAAATGGCAGCGATGTGTTATGGGCGGCTAATTCTATTACATGAATTGCTAGTATAAGATTTCCTGTAACATATTTTTAAAAACCCCAGAAACACGTGAGTCAGAAAGCAATATTCGATTGAATATTTTGAACATAATGGCCCTTTCCATGTTAGCTATGCCCCGCCCATCACTAGCTAAGCTCCACCCACACCTCGCCGTGTTGGGATTGATCGATCACCAAATGCCCTAGTTATCAATTTCCTGAAAACTATACAGGGAAGCTGTTGACTATTTTGTAACTAATTTGACTGGGTACTGTTGCTGCCTATGACAGCACCGCGCCCAGTCAAATTAGTTTCAAAATATTCAACAGAATATTTATTAAATAGTAAAAGCAAACAATCTGTACAACAACGCATAGACCGTCTTCAAATATGCGTTCGTGACGCACTTATCAACGTCATTCATGACGTCATTCATGATGATGTCATTGTATACGTCACGCAGTTCATTATGACGTCATATGATGGGTGGGTACTCTGGAAATGTGAATTGAATTGGAAGACATTGCTGCCTTAGGCAGTACTCTTCCAATGAACTGGGGGAGTCCAGTTTTAACTATGCCTCTCGCCTATCCAGCTAAGCTCCCGCCCAGGCTTCGCCCGTGTTGGGATCCATCGAACGCCGAACTCCCTGAATATCAATTTCCAGACTACTATACACGTACGCTGTTGAATATTTTAAAACTAATTTAATTGAGTGCTGTTCTGCATATGGCAGCAACAGCGCCCACTCCGCCCAGTCAAATTAGTTTCGAAATAGTCACCAAAATGGTTATTAAATAGTAAAGGCATACAATTCATACACAACGGCGGCTTATTACCTGATTAAATAGAACACCGCGATTATTTTTTAAATCGTGAATTTAAATGAAATAAAAATTAAATAATCGAATAATCGGAAATAATGCCTACTGCATGTATTTACTCTTTAATTTGATAGGTCACGAACGTTGCCATTTTTCAGCAAATGTATATCCATCCATCTGCGGCCGTGAGAAGCCTATTTTTGCAAGTGTATCACTGGAATGACTGGCTCGATAATCGAGCTAGTCATTCCAGTGATACATTTTCAAAAATACTCTTTGCTTGTTAAAAAGCTGATTAATCGATTAATCACCATTATTGTTATATAATCCACCGTGATGACCCAAAGCAATAATTGCACACGGCTGCACACACGCGCGCGCGCACGCGTAAGGACACACGTACACACAGACACACACACGGACGCACGCACGCACGCACGCACTCACGCACGCACGCACGCACGCACGCACGCACGCACGCACGCACGCACGCACGCACGCACGCACGCACGCACGCACGCACGCACGCACGCGCGCGCGCGCGCGCACACAGACTAAAATATGACACTGAGAGATAACGGATAGCGACATACCTTGCTTACGGAACACGGTTGACCGGAAATTTCTTCAAACTTAATTTCAAATACAAGTATATCGCTCACAGCTTTATCAGGCACATCGAATTCGCAGCTGGATACAGCGAGGAATCCATTAATGATGGCTTTAGCTGGACGTGGACTAGCCTGACTGACATCTACAGTAATCTCCACACCTTCGCGTGTACACCCGCCTGTAAATTGGCAATAGTAAGAGAGTGTAGGCCTATAAAATAATCCATCCTTAATGTCCGTATGGCAACATAATTTTAAGAACCATATGCACAATATAGTTGAAAGACACTCAAAGTCCGTCTCGCACAGGTAAATAGTGCGAGCACGTGCGAGGAAATAAGGAAGTAATGTAAGTTTAAAAATAATTAACCAGGAATTCTGATTTCACCTTTTTCAATTCTTGCAATCAATAAGCCACAGGCCTGTATCTATGCCACTCGAGTTACGGCTAACGTGGCCTCCCCGCACCCCACCCCATCCCACCTCACCCTACATAGGAATCTGAACTGAACTGGACTGAATTTTATTACACCCAGGTCATACATACATGACATATGGGGAAAACAGATAGTACATCTTATAGTAGACAGAGTAACAATTGTACACTATCATTATTATTTACGATTATTATAGTCATATGCGAAGACCGCCATATCCACTGATAACTATCTTATCCAAGTCCATGGATGAAGGCTATATAGATCTGCGACAACTGGCGGCATATTACATTATACATGCGTTTCATTAGTTCCTATACTCATATCACACAATCAAGCGGCGAATGGTCTCCTCAAATTGCAGTTTGATTGCGTTCCATCAATAGAAACAAGGCAGATATCGAAAGCGGTGTCAACGAAATTGTCTTTAGTACACACGATATTTGTAATTGGTTCTAGTACAGCTCTTTTCCTGCTGAATACGCTCGTACACGTTTATTCGTTATTAAACAGACCGACATGCTCCAAATCCGTTATCGAAAATATGTGTCTAAAATCCAGCAATTTCACTCATTTTTATTGAAACCATCGTTGAAGGGAGATAAATGCTGTGTTATAAGAACTGTCTGCGCAGATAATTTAGCGTGGTTACGTCCCATACATGTGGCGCGTCTGGAGTAGGAAATCTATCAGCGCGCTGGTGGCATTTTGTCAAATATTGAACAAAAGCTGTTTTGATATTGACTGAAAACATTTCAAGCAAATCGGTGTGTATTTTTTTTAATAGTGTTGTTGTTGTTGTTGTTGTTGTTTGATTTGTTTGGTTGGCATACAGTTCGGGTCCCTGTTAACCCTGCCCCCACCCATGCCCCCACCCACCCCCATTCGCCCTAGGTTCGAAACGGTAGTAATTTCCTAGTTGGGAAGGATTTTTGCTACATCCAAGATTCAGAAAAGTGGAGGGCTCGAGGTCGGCTGCTCCATGTGAAAATGAGAATGGAAACTTGGTGTGGTGAGACCACCATTATTCGCGAATCACGATATCCAGGCCTACTCTAACTTAAATTCACACATTTTTTAGCCGATATGCCCGCTTTGTACTGACCTAATCATGGATGCCTTTCTGGGCCATCACAAAGATATGGGCCACTCATTATATTCACGGCGCATTGCCCATTGACTCTAATGCTTCTAACCATCTATTCTATTAGCATTTCAGTCACCAATTATTTGAATTTTGATCTCGTAAATTCATCAGCTGCTATTGCTTATTAGTAGATTGAAGAATAGAATGGATTAGATAGTAGTTTGGTTAACATAGTTAGGTGAGTATGATCGGCATGGGATAGGGTGCCTGGATTGGATGGCGTGTGGATGGCAAAGTTGCTATGCGGACCAGCTATCTGATTCTATATATTTGCTATCACTATGTGCACTAAACTCGTTTTATTAGTTTCTCGTATATCCCAGTGTCACTTTATGAAATCATCAGAATGCGGCTGTGGGAACCAATGGAACAACTGATCGGAATAGCTATTGGCATCGACACGGTATCTACGCTAGTGTCTCTTTATGTTATCCGCAAAAATCTGTCTACGGAATGCTGAGACATATCCATTCGTACCTGAGACTGCAAAGCATGCTCTAACCTATGTGTGGCGCCCGTAAGATATGTGTAGCCCCCTTTTGTGTCAACAGCTCCTCAAACCGCTCAAAATACTACTTGATATATCAATTAAACATTTTGATGGTCAATATTTCTAAAGATATATTAATTTTAGATGAATATTTTTGTCAATTTACCACTGAACCTTTTTCGCTGCGATGACCATTAAAGGGGCAATGGTACAAAAAGTGTTTACTTAGCCAGTGTCTAGCCGCAGGCCGAAAGAAGAGTATTATTGAAATGTTAATACTAGAATCACTGGGTCGGTTACCGAGCCAGTCATTCTAGTGGTAAATATTCAAATATACTCTTCTCTAGGCCATTCAAATAGTCATGTCAGAAGACCACTGCAAAGATGTTTTTGGTCAGTTTGACCATTAAAGGGATAAGTTGACACACGAGGGGATTAAGACCTCAATTAGTGATGCACACAAACCCCTATCCTTACTTTTTAGCAGGTCGGACAGTGTCTCACCACACATGTTCCAGCATCCTAATGCATCGTTTAGCTCTTCCATATTACCATCACAGACAGGGCACCGCAGGAAAATGTGGTCAAGGTGTCCCGCGACCCTGCCTACTTCACAATTCCCAGTCGGATGCCCGCCCTATGCATTGCCGCTCCGAATTTTATATGAACAATTCTAATATATCCCAAGGTGACATCGCTTTCGTTTAACACGGGGCATGGCTCACAGTGGACTCTGCCCCTCATGTGATTATCACGGCACTCCTGCCATTCACCATTGATGAACTATTTAATGAGGCTGTTTGTTCGGATCGTGAAAGTCCTATGCTTATCTCTTCACCATGGGTTATTGCAAGTTATGCGGCTTCATCGGCTCCTTCGTTTCCCCTGAATTGTAGTATGGCTAGATACTCAGTCTAAGTTGAATGTTTTATAATAGGCCAACGCAATTTTAACCTCGTGTTGAATTTCCCGTAAGGGGTGGGGGTGCCTCTATTATTACTCGAGTAAAGTTTAAGAGTGGGGTGTTGATTTATCCGCTTGCTTACTTTTTTATAGCTATCTTTCCAGCTATATATATGGGGTGGTGATTGGGCAGCGTATGCATAACAACCTGTTTGTGTTCTCCTGCTAGTACTGTTCCTCCGCATTCGCGCATTGCAGGTATTTTGGAATCGTCTGTTTAATTTTGTGTATGCTAGTTCCAAAGATTATCTATCTTTTCGAGAGCAAATGTTCTTATTATCTCAAGAATATCTTTTTTATCATCTCTTTTGAAAGGTCGCAGTGAGCACTGGCTTATGGCAAGAGCCAAGAGCGATCATTGGCCATCAATCCAGCGTCACTCTGGATATTCGCAAGTAAAGAATTTCTAACCAGTTCTACGCATAACTATAGGAAGTGTGTTGGCATATGCACTTCATTTACTTTCATGTATTCTTCATAATAAATGATTATGATTTTAATGATTAGCTAAACAATTTAGCTAACATCTGGATATTTGGAGTATGGGTATGTCAACTACTTGCCATATCTATATGCAATACATATGTCACATGAGGCTACAATAAAGATACGCTTCAGGCGTTACATTAGAACGTGTACTTACTTATCGTTATACTTGGTGGCACTTCCAGCTCTTCAAATATTCCATCCATACTCTGCAAATATAGCGATATAATCATACAAGTATACATTCATAGAACATGAATTGATTGGTGTCGGGGCTGGGCGGCGAGCCAGAAAACCGGTTCTGTCACTGCGGGCAGGCGGTGACTGTTGTTGCGAACATGTTGATGTACTAGTCTGGTCGTCTGCGACGGTGTAATTGCCGAAATGGTGGGCAGCTGCGTGGCTGCCGCCGATTGGAGTGCTGCCGCTGCTGCATGCGCGAGGATGTGTGTCATCAGATCTCGAGAAGATGTTCCCACTAGTCAACGCAGCCTCGCTCCCTACATTCGTTTGCTGAGCAAACGTGGCAAGTGAATCTATACGTAGATGCACGTGGCTAAGGCTATATATAACTGACAAGGAGGCATTTCCGAAGGTTACATTCGATTGTAGAGATTGCTTGATGCATGAAGTGCGAAAACGCTGCCGAAACAAACTTCAACATTAAATCAATTTTCGGAAGATCAAATGGCCTCCTATTATAATGTATACTTAGGAATGACGGGTACAGCAAATAATGGTTAGGTAATCTGCTTGTAAGTTATGCCATCGGAGTAGTACATTTACAGAGCAGTGCACAGTAGAAAAGTATGGTATAATCTTAATATCAAAATCTAACGGATTGTACAATAAGGAGTCATACGTTCAGGATATATATTGCAGTTGACAGTCCACACATTGCAACTCTTAGCATTTAATATCTAATATTTAAGCAGTGGGCACGTTATCAAAGTCACATTTAATATTTAACATTTAGGTAGTTTTCAATACAGCTCAAGAAACAGCAACAGTCACATTTAATATTTATGAATGCTCATCAGCACAGTCCGTGATGCAGTTAGAGACAATACGGTCCATGAAGCGGTTCATAACGTGAAGCAGCGAAGACAAGATATGAAAAACACTTTCAAGATACTAAGGGTCACAATCCCGGTCAGCAGCCTAGATTCGTCTCATGCGTTGGTCTGATTGTCTTATTGTCCCCTTCTATCTCTTGCATCGCCTTCTCCGGATGGTGACTGAATCTACAGTCGGTTGTGTGAGTGCTCAGAGCGGGAAGCTGTCTGACTTATTAGATCTGTCAGCTATCTGATCGATTGCAGAAGTCGGCTGTCAGCGTTTACAGAGTGATTGGTTGTCTGACTTATTGGTGTTGTCGGCTGTCTAGTTTGTTGTGATGGTCGGCTGTCTGGCTTATTACAGCAGATGGCTGCCTGAATTCGTAATTGCTTCGGAGGCAATACACATGGATGGCATGAGACTATTCCACAGTCTGGGCGTTTCCAATTTTTAGGTGTTTTTTTAACCCGGTGATGCCTCAGATGGTTATCCTAAAATGGTGGATTGGGATACACCAAGAGACAGCCCGGTAGGTATCTAGATGGTCACTGACTGCATCATAGGTGCTTGTCAGCTGAGTGGCTTGGCTGAGGTGATGGTTATATCGTTGGCAACCTAGTTTACAAGGCTTGCCGTGTCTATACACGGCACACAGAATATGGTCTTCATGATGATTCCAAAAGAAGTTACTGGTTTGATTGGCATCCAAGGAGTCCCTGAGTCCAGGACCCCTCCGCGCCATATCACTCTATTATTGGTAACTGCCCCAGTTTTACACTGGTACCCTTTGCGGTGGGCATAAATCATAACATGATTGTTTGCGGCATCAACGTATACGCGGCGTAATTAAATATAGCAATCTTTTCTTTGGACTAATTAGTATTATACTCGGAGTTAATTAGTGTTCATTTTGATGACATTTCTTGCAGTTCCACACAAATGGATACCCCACCCGCCACATAGTGCCACATCAGGAACAAAGAGAAAGATCATTTTGTGGTGGGATTGGGCGAGTTAGTGTAGAATTGAGTGAACTGGTCATGAAAGCTACATAAACGATTCCTACATCCCCGGAGAGATAACTAATTGTTCCCTATTAAGAGCGTTTACCTTTTGCCTGCAATAAATGTCAAGTTCAACTCCGTCATCCGCACCGTCATCAGCTGGTGGATCGCTAGGTAACTCATTGATGCTACAGTCTGCAAGACGCGAATCATAGACTAGATGAAGGAAGCTTCCAATACTCGGTGTTACTCCGTCATTGCTAACACTTATCAAGACACTGCCTGGACGACTGTCTGCCGGCAATATACACGACAGTAATGTGTTTGAAAGGAACGTAGCAGGACGCAGGAATACGTCACCTGTAGGTTCAATTGTCTCAGAGACCTACATATGAAAAGGGGAACAAAGATAAAAGGTGATGTAGTGTACTGAACATGTGTGTATGCCTGCGAGCGAGCACGTGCATTTGTATGTGTATGTGTACATGCACGTGCATGCGTCCGTGTGTCTGTGCGAGTGCCATTTTCCTTCTCCCATCTTTCATTCACCTCCCTCTCTCTCTCTCTCTCTCTCTCTCTCTCTCTATCTCTCTCTCTCTCTCTCTCTCTCTCTCTCTCTCTCTCTCTCTCTCTCTCTCTCTCTCTCTCTCCCTACTCTCCAGTCTCTCTTTCTCTTCCACATCGCCCTCACTATGTTACCACATACAAGATATACGTAATGTGCCAATGAATCTACAAACTAGAAAGAGCGTGGCTTATGTGTCATTTGCATTTACGAGAAATTACAGATAATACACCATATGGCACATGATTTTACATTGCAATGTCAGGACATCATCTTCATACTTCGAAATAAACTGGGATAAAGGCTACACCTACGTCAACTGGTTCGATGTGACAAGTCAGCTCAGCGGTGTCCACAAAATTATCACCAGCTATCAATACACCCTTGCATGCTGCACGGTCTGTATTCAGGTCACACGGTTGCCTGTCTAATGGCACCTCATCTACATCTGGAACTATATCCTGAGTGATGGAACAATCGTCTCCAGAGGTGCCATCACATACACAGACATCTGAATGGAAATAAATAAATAATAATATTTTCAATTTTAGAATTCAAATCTTAATTAATATAGGTCACGTTTGTGCTGGATAGAACCTCATAATCATAACAACATAAATGATTATATTAGGCCCGTCTTTAACTGGTAATAGTCCGACACGTTGTACAAATTGTGTCTGTACAATTTAATAAACTTGCTGTTGAACATTTTGAAACTAAGTTGACAGGACGCTGTTGCTGCCATTAGCAGGGAGTTCAGAGATGTGTCAGTGGAGCTTGGCTAGAGATGGGTGGGGCATAGCTAAGATGGAAAGGTCCAAGTTTATTGTAGGCTTTGATTCTTACTGTTTATACTGCTTTCATGAGGTTTTGAGAGACCGCAGCCTCATCCACAACACGAGTAGGTTCGCCCATTTGGATTTGATCAGGCTCAGGTAGGATATGGATCACTGACATCGTTCCGAGTCGGAATCGGGTGTCACATCCTGTTTATGAATCTGGTTTTAGCAAAATGGAGGCACTGTCTATGGCGTGCCGATTATGCGACAAGGACGTGAGACAGTACTTCTAGTCTGATCGCCTATCACGCAGGGGTGATATGTGACACCAGTGTCCTATAGGTACCGAGTCTCACTCGTAATCCGAGGGTCATTCGCCTGATGAGAGGGTGGAGGGTTCAAATTCTACCAGCGGCTTATGAATGAAGAGCGGTAATGAGGAGGGGCGTTTCCGGACACGATTTCTTCTGCTTATGTCGCAATGTGCCTATGTGGAATGCAAAAATATATCGCAAACCACATGACCTTTGGACTTATGCCACCCTACAAATATTGCAAGCTACCTCCTTAGCTAGTTATGCTACGACGACGTTACGGAATCGCAAGCACGACCATGTCAATAAGCAAGGCAAGAAAGATCCGTCAACTTTACGAATTGTATGTCTTTGATGAATTTACAATTTACTAACAATACTGTTTAATATGTTGAAATTTAACTCAACTAATTTAACTGGGTGATGTTGCTGCAAATGTATTCAACAGCGTACCTGTATACTTACCATGAAATTGGGAGGTTGGGAATTCAGAGTTCAAAGTATAAAAATCGATCTCAACACGTACAACGTGTGGGCGGAGATTAGCTAGAAATGATCGTGGCATAGCTAGACATGGATCCCTATATTGTCATGCAGACAGGTAGAAACACAGCATGATACAGATATCGAGCAGACTCACTGTGTAGCATTTCGATGGCACTATCTAAACTTACTGTCTTCACATATCCCGTTTGGACCACAGTCCACAACACAAGAACCAGCCTTCACACTATCCGCAGATGCTGCTGTGTCAGGGTCATTTGTCGCGTCCACATCCCGAACAAGCTCGATAACACAGTCCTCAAAGATGTCATCCAATGCTGATTGTGCCCAGTCGTAGCTTCCAGTCGACTAAGAGATAAACAAATGAGAACCGTTTGCCTGTACACCTGCGTTTTTCGCGATGAGCATTTGCAGAATCAGAAGTGGACAGGTTTCACTTTTGGTAAGTGGAATGGCATAGATAACCACGATTCTCTTACTAAGAATATTTTGAGCAAAATTTTATTATAGAGTATGCAAGACAACTGGAGTGTATGGAAGTAGATTAATATCACACGCCATGCCTGTGAGAGAGTGAGGGGAGGAGGAGGAGAGGGAGAGCAAGGGAGAGAGAGCGAGAGAGAGAGATTGGAGAAAGAGAGAGAATGTGGGAGGGGTGAGTGAGAGAGAGATGGAGAGAGAGAGAGAGAGAGAGAGAGAGATTGGGTGGGAGAGGGCGACAGAGATGAGGGGAGGATAGAGCGCATGCGAGAGAGAGAGAGAGCGTGCACGCACGAGAGAGCAAGAGAGAGAGAGGGAGGGAGGGGGGGGGAGGAGTGAGAGCGGTAATACATACAAATATGTCTGCAGCACAATTTTCTATTTGCGTGTTGTAATTAGGCCAGTTCATCAGACCCAAACACGTTAGTGCCGCTGCAGAGTTGGATATGGTCTCACCACACCGTGTACTTGCTTCCTCTAGTGTTATTGTTTCCTCGGATTCGCTGCTGTCCTGTAATACATTTGTACTATAAACTAATAATCTTAAACAATGTCAAATAGCATAGCGAATCTATTAGACAATTTTTGCAAAAATTGATTTCGTTTGAGTTTCGTCAAACTCTTGACTCATGTTATATTTTAACTTTTTGAAGCCAGGTAGCCGAGAAAATGAAACATTTTATGTTGTTGTTGGTGGTGGTGGTGGTGGTGGTGGTGGTGGTGGTGGTGTTGGCGGATGTTGCTGTTTCTGCTGTTGTCGTCGTCATTGTTATTAATATTATTTTTATTATTATTATTATTATTATTATTATTAGGGGGCCAAACAGCATGGTTGGCACCTTATTGTTTTCGTTCTGCTTACTAGTATTCCGCCATTTTGCTAAACATGCTATAACTTGAAAACTTCTGGCGAGAAATCGACGACACTTTAAGGCTATTAGGAAGTAACATAGGCTAGCTTGTGACCACAAATGAATCTGATTTGTTGTTTTGCTCGATCCACATCATGGCCGCCACAATATGTTTGGTCCATTCAGTAATTTCTCGTAAATGCTGAATAAGCAATTGTTAGCGACATTGCAGTAACTTTCACTTCTATGGCAGGCAGGGGATTTATATTTGACACATACGTAGATACCATATTTGCTCATTGAATGATGAAGTATAATCGGTAGTGAACATATTAGCGCGCCTGATATTGCAAATATACGTTCTGTCTTCTATATCCGTGATTTGCGGATATACGAGGTAATACACGGCCCATTGTTTCGCAGTTGGTATCATTAGATTCGAGGTAAGATTACCTATTAGGGGCCATTTACAGAACTCGAAAATAACAGGCGGTTCGCGAGATATTACGATTTTAGTATCACAATGTAATTAGACCATTGGAAATGCATTAACCAAAATGCTGTGAATAGCAACCAGCGTTACTGTATGGCTTTTCTCAATGGAAATTACTTTTTGTGGGGTTTGGAGTATGCTGATTCCGAATATCACAGTTTAGAAAGCGTCCGATCATTTCCGTATGTAGCAAACAGGATAGCCCCCTTAACAACCAGGATTCTGTCCATAGCAACCAAGTACCTATTTGGAATTTTGCTATACAAATTTGTCTATATAGGGGTCCAGGTATGCCGAGTTAGACTATCACACGTTCGAAAGTGCCAGATCATATGCGTAGCAACCAGGTTATCCACCTTCGCACCTGATATGCTCTCCATAGCAGTAAGTAACTATTGCGAATTTCATGATAAAAATGTCTCTCTAGGATTTCGAGTATGCAGAGTTTGAAATTCTTATTCTGAAGAGTTTCCGGCTAAGGTTAGTCTTAGCGGCCATTATGCTAGCTGCTCGCCCCCTCCCCACCCCCACCCCACGGCACCATCCTAGGTACGTCGCCGCTTGCGGTTATATTTATTATTAATATTAATTTGCGATGCAATCGCAGATGAACAAATTACTCAGGATTTTTTATCTTTCTTTCGTCGTTCTTCTTATTCTCCGTTAAAGGTGGGCACCGCATCTCCCCCTACAGTTTCCATCCGATCAACTCTAAACATGGTCAACTTCTGCTAACCAGTTTGGAACCCAAAGGGTTTCGACCTGGCCACTTCTCAGTGTGTAAAAAAAGTCCCATATGAAATGTATGGGGAGTTTCACCATTGAGAGACTTCACCTAGATGTTTGATCAGATCGCTACCATACTTGGTCAGGATATTACCCTTGGGGTCCTGAAGATGTCAGCACACGTAAAAGGTGACCGTGACATTGACCACTGACCTCCATTACAATTAATATAACCCAATATTTAAAGGTGCATATTCACACCAGAATGCTTGAAAATAACTTTGTTAAAATTGTATTCTTTTATAGGCTGAAATTATGTGTCAGCATGTAATCAAACGAAATACATCTTAACATATGATTTCATTCCATATAAATTAATATAATTTTTTAAGTTGCGAAATTGAAATAGAGGCTCGATTTTATTTTCATTAATTTTGCTGTAAATATTTAATCAATGGGGAATTTTAGGATGGACCCTTGAAATGCAACTACACCTAGAGATTGCATCGGATAACTACAGTACTTGTTTAGGATGTTACCACTGCGAATGTTTTTTTTGACAAATTTATTTTTCAAAATGGCCGCCAGGTGCACATTTTGGTAAAATAATACAAGTTTTCGCTTTTTGTAGAAATTAATTCAGGATGACAAAGCGAGAAAATTTTCTCTTTGAAAATTGTGTTTCAAAATGGCCGCAGATATTACTTTTGCTCCGATCAACTTAAATTAGTGAGCTTATAGGTCCTACTTAATCTTGATTTCATATTTGGGTTGTAGAGACTCAATCCAATAGTTATTGAGAAATCAGCTTTTCCGTACTACATATCCCTATAGTAAACGTATTGAGAGCACTATTTGAACTGCATTTTCTCTTAGAATTTCATTCCGATTCTATTCACACCTTGTCCGATTCTAGAACATTGAGAGATCTACATAATTTCCAATTAAAATTGTAATACCTCCCTTGGGGTCATATCCAATGGTTATATAACAAGAGGCCTTATAGTATTCCTTAATGGCCAGACATCGCAGATTTACAGTTACTTCAGTAAGTGTCTTCTAGTTCTTTTTCTTCTTCTTCTTCTTCTTCTTCTTCTTATTATTATTATTACTATTATTATTATTATTATTATTATTATTATTATTATTATTATTCATTTATTCAGTAACCATACCACGACAACTTGATCTGTGTCAGCTCGTTTCTTTCTGTTGAGCTGCTGATTAAGAATAGGAGTCTTGGCTGTTTGCATCACTGTAGATGTGATCTCATGCTCTGTACGGAGAAAACATTAATGGTTTCTGTTCATCAAAGCTAAATGAACCACAGTATGACAAGGAATACTTAACACCTCTAAATGTCAACAGACCTCAAAACGGCCCAAAATGTTACACATATCACTGTACCTTTGAATGGTCATGGGATTCACAGAAAGCTAAGATTTTCGCGCTTAACATTACAAAAACTGCTGTATCTTTCACTGCAAATTAACCTTTCTCAAAAGCTATACAGATGTGACCATACATGTTTTAATCGTCAAGAAATATCAAGTTATTTTTACGTAGCCACTGTTCATTTTTCGGCTAATCGAAGATTATCTTTGAAAATTCACCCCTGGAATTACTGGGTCGGTTACAGAACCAGTTATTCCAGTGGTGGATTTGCAAGAAATAACATTGGCCGGCAGATGGATATTCGTCAAGACCACTGTACAAACCATTTGTGCAGACATATTACCATTATATAGTTAAGGTGGCACGCGGCGCGGGGTTAAAATGACTGGCGATGCCCGGAACTTGCTTACAACAATTGTGTCTTTTCAACGAGAACATAAGTTCCCTTTGAACATATTAATAAAACTTCGCATCCCTATTGATTATGATGCACCGTCGTATAAGCAAATACTATTTTGCGGTCACTTGGTTCAATCGTTCAGCTATTCATCTCGTCGGGCATGTGACATTCATGGTAATTTCATGTTTCTCATAGGCGGCATACGTTGGGGTATGGAAGAAGCCGCAGCATATATAACTTCATTAATTCACCTTTCCATCATTTGACCTCGTATGACGTCATAATCAACTCAGTGTGTGTATGATGACGTCACAATCATTACGTCACAAAGGGTTCCATATAGACCGTCATCAAATCTCAAATGGTTCGACACGTCGTTGTATGAATTGTATGTTTTTGTAATTCTTTGCTATTTAATAAGCATGCTGTTGAATATTTTGAAACTAATTTAACTGGGCACTGTTGCTGCCTTAGGCAGTCAAATGAGTTTCAAAATATTCAACAGCTTACCTGTGTAGTGGTTTTTTTGGAAATTGATATAGATCGATCGATCCCAACACGGTCAAAATATGGGTGGAGCTGAGCTAGAGATGGGCGGGGCATAGCTAAAACCGGACAGGACCATTATATTGTAATAAAGAAACAAATTGTAAGGAGATTGACACCATTCATGAGAAGAATACCAACGTCTAGTCACATACTCATGCACAAAATATAACTATTTCAAAACTGATTGCATACAAGGACTGTAAAATCTGACAGCCGAAGGGGATGCATGGAAAGGGTCGCAGAAGAAATAATACTTATCGAATATTTGGTGTGTGAATGTAGTTTTGCGGATACGGATTGGGGATGCGGATTACAGATGCGGATTGTGGATTGTGGATGTGGCTCAAAGGATCAACAGGGAATCAAAGCGATGACCATACGCAAGTAAATAATCTAAATCTATTAAACAATATCTTTTCAAGAAAATTTAATTTTTTTCTTAGTGAATATCCATTTGCAGCCCAAAATAATACTTTTTTTTTAATTTGGCGGGATAATTTATGAAGAAAATATGTTTATGTTTTCCGGCAAATGCAATTTCTAGTGACAACTGAGGAGGTCGTCTTTAGCAGGCTTGTTATCTAAAGGTTACCGAGCCAGTCATTACAGTGGTAAATTGTCAAATATAGTCTTCTCTTATCATGCAAATGTACCTTCCGCAACACCATTACAGATGCGGTCTTTGGTCGGTTTGGCTATGAACGGGCTAAATCGAACCAAGAAGGGGTTATATTAGTTATTTCGCGTCATACCATATCGTCTTGCACAGCGAATCACGGGCACAACATGAGCTTCTATAACGTGCCCACTCCGACAGTCCAAATAGTGTGGTGTTGAGGTTATGCCTTCAGTCACCACTGTTTGCACGCCAGTAAAGATTGACTGTGACACGCTTAGTGAATAATAATAATAATAATAATAATAATAATAATAATAATAATAATAATAATAATAGTAATAATAATAATAATAATAATAATAATAGTAATAATAATAATAATAGTAATAATAATAATAATAATAATAATAATAATAATAATAATAGTAATAATAATAATAATAATAATAATAATAATAATAATAATAATAATAATAACGACAACGACAACGGCGACGACGATGATAATGACGACGACGACGAAAACGACGACGACGATGACGACAACCACGATGACGATGATGATGTGGAGGAGGAGGATAACGTAAATCGTACATATTTACTCATCCATGACAACCTAGTGATGCTCATACTGTAGACTGGATTAGAGGTCAGTCAAGTAAATGTCATCATAATCAATTACATCACAGGTAGTCTGACAACACAATCAAATGCGTCATGAAGGGCATAACTAAGTCCGCCATAAACGCGTAATAGTCCGCCAAGTAGTAAGAATCTTATGTCCTTACTAGATAATAAACTAATTCAATATTTTGAAGCTAATTTGCCTTTGTTCTGTTGCTGCCTTCTGCACCAAGTCAAATTAGTTTCAAAGGATTCCCAGGGGCGTTGAGAGGTAGTACGGGCCGCGAGTCAACCACGCTTTGTGGGCTCTCGATGGTGTATTGACTGGGGGACAGGGAATCGATGCCATGGCCATGGGCGCGGGAGTCAGGGGTCCTCGCCCGGGAAAATGTTTAAATTAGATGCTCTGAGAAGCCATTCCCTACATTCTGAGTAATAAAAGAGCATCTTTATATTGTTTTAAAATTACAGATATCTTTATTCTAAGGCCACTTTGAAATGTTCAAGGATCCTAACCGGCTAACACAATAACTTGACGTTGACCACCATGGCGGATCCAGCCTTGCACCATGAAAATGGTCAAGAGCATTTCTTGGCTAGTGTCTATTTGTTTATTACCGAGCCAGCCATTCCAATGGTAAATTTTCAAAAATTATATTCTCTTGGATGATAAGCATGGACTTTCTTCAAGACACTACGTAGTACGTGTTGGCGGTTTTGGCCATTACAGAGTTAGGTTAACACAAAGCGTGTTAAATGAACTTTGATCCCAAAGCTGTTTTGCGATCTTGACCCCTAGCAAAAAGTTCAAGGACAGAATCAAACTCCAATATTCTTGAAAGTGTTGTCTCCACTACTAGGGGCCCTAAACTCGACAGTCGATCTTGACATATACGGCTATGTTCGACTCCTAACCATAGCTAACTAGATTCCCAGTCGATCTTGACATATATGGTCAGGTTCGACTCCTAACCATAGTTAGCTATAGCTAACTAGATTCCCAGTCGAGCTTGACATATACGGTCATGTTCGACTCCTAACCATAGTTAGCTATAGTAGCTAACTAGATTTCCAGTCGATCTTGACATATACGGTCATGTTCGACTCCTAAACATAGTTAGCTATAGCTAACTAGATTCCCAGTCAATCTTGACATATACGGTCATGTTCGACTCCTAACCATAGTTAGCTATAGTAGCTAACTAGATTCCCAATCGATCTTGATATATACGTTCATGTTCGACTCCTAACCATAGTTAGCTATAGCTAACTAGATTCCAAGTCGACCTTGATTTAGTTAACTAGCTAGTTAACCATATTGGACCGAGCACCCGAGCTCGGCCCCAAATGGTTAGCAGAAAATGTGGGTAAATTTCAAAATGGCGGACACCCCTTGCTTACTACGAATAAATGCATATAAAAGTGTAAATATTTCATTAAATAACATCGGCTTGATGCAATTATACTTTCACATTGTGTGCCAATGTTCCCAAGCCCCTATTCCCTCCCACTTTGTTTCATATGGAATCGTGTTGACGTCATAGCGGACAAAACAACCCACTTTCGTAGGCCATTAAAATGAACGACAGAAATTGTTAATGGAAACTGGCACCAGGCTCCAAATGGGCTGCAATTTTGATTCAATGGGGAATCGTGTACCAACGAAATATAGTTAACTATCTAGCGGTCGGCTGGGCATAGCAACTGTGCATGTTCAGTAAAGCAGCAAACCGACTATAGTTAGCGAGTCGAACTTAACCCAGTTGATCACAAGATATGAGCGTTCTGCCTGTGCGACAGTTCCTGGTTCGCATCGTGTAATAAGAGAACGTGGACACGAGAGGGTTTGCTTTACTCTTGTCTATTAACCCTTTGTCCCTCGAATTTGTTAGAGAAAATTTAAATTTTCTCATAAAAATCGTCAATTTGGTGACCAGGTGAAGACTATTTTTGAAAGTTTACCACTGGAATAACTGGTTCCGTTATTGAGGCAGTCATTTCAGTGGTAGCTTTTCAGAAATAGTCTTTTGCTCTGCCAGTGGGCATTTCTCAAGCTCACTGCAGAGGCCGTTTTTGGCGGATATAAGTGTTAATGGGTTAAGATATGATTAAGTTGTATTTGAAAAGAATAGGAGAGTAGGCGCGGACCCCTTGCCAGACTCCGGGCTCCGGGACAGTTTCTCCTCCTGAAGGGCTCCCCTACCCCACCCCTTCCCTTCCCCATACACACCTCCCCCACACACACCACACACACCCCACATGGAATATCCCACAGCATATCTGTATAGCTTTCTAGAAATTGAGATTCATGGAGTTCAGAGCTTGATCGATCCATATACGGGCACATCGTGGGCGGAGCCTTGCTAGAGATGGGCGGGCCATAGATAACACTGGATTCATTCATAGCGAACGTTGCTGTTTTTCTCAACGTAAAAAATTGTAAGATGTTACAAACGTACAGCCAGCTCTCACTGAATGCGTATCCACTAATGCCTCCTAGATCGTTGTTCCGGTTGCCATCATATGAACCACAAAGTCCTGGGAAAAAATCACAGTTAGAGCGTAAGACAGTTGAACAGAAATGGTGTAATGTATATGTATCAGTGTGCTAGAGGTGAGAATCCAAGACACAAATGGCGCATGGGCGGCTCACCTAACATTTTACAATAATAAATGCACAACATGCACCAATTCACGATTTCATTTTGTCACTCAATCATATGACGTCATAATCAACTACGTGACGTGTAGGAAGATGTCATAATCCTGACGTCATGAATGATTCGATATCGCCCGTCTTTAGCACTTAACAGTCCGACACACTGCATAAATTATATGGCTTTAACATTGAATAAACATGAATATGTTGAAACTAATTGGACTTAGGTAGCAACAGCGCCCGTAAAACTAGTTTCAAAACATTCAACAGTTTACCGGCATCGTTTTCTGGAAATTGATAGTCAGCGAGTCCAGCGATCGATCGATCCCAATACTAGCGTGGTATAGGTGGAGCTTAGATAGAGATGGACGGGGCATTGATAAAACTGGAAAGGTTCATTGTCCCATCAAGCAATCAGAACCGTTGTCATAGACCAATGTGGCAATGGTCCTTATAATTATTGACCAATGAGGAAATCACCATTACCACTAACCTTGGTATCCATGACACAAAAGTCTTGGTGTCCATGACACTAATGACCAATGGAACAAATAACATTGACCAGTGGCACAGCCATCCCTGACATTATTGACCCAGTAGATTGCATTTAGCAACCAGACAATGGTCTAAGTAAAATGATCGGATGGGGAAATGCAAGAATCTTGGTGCCATTGCCATTAATGACAAATTGGAAAGGTACCATTGCTCAATTGGTCTGCTATCACTGATACTATTGACCAATCGTGCAAGTGTCACAACACTTACATTTACCAAAGAGGCGATGGGTGAGGGTAGAGTAAAAAACTCGGATGAAGAAATGCACGGATATTTGCATGCTCGACCAATGTGAGAGGTACCATTGAAGGGGCAGCCATCCCTGTTACCAATTATTAAATGATTAAGGTGTAATAAAGGAACATTTCTGCCAAATCTTGTTATACTCTATTAACAATTTACGAAACGTGGCACCGATTATTTTTCCAATAGGGTTCAATACTTAAACACAATTTAAAGAGCCGCAGTTATGGTCTTTATTTCAAATTATTATATTGATAGGGCAAATATATATTGCCTAAAGGAACATGATTTTAATCTATCAACAATTGAAGAAACAAATGTACTTTACCCATAGTGTTGAATAGTTTAAGTCGTAATGAGCCGGTGCTATGGCGCTTATTTAAAGGTGCAGACTCTTTATGTTCATGGTTCAAATATATATTTGACTGACGGAACATATCAACTAAATTTGGTTTTAATCAATGAACAGTTGACGAAGTGAATGTATTCTCCCAGATATGGTTAACTATTTAAAAGGACTCAATGAACCAGAGTTGTGGTCCTTTATTAAGGTTGCGGCCACTTCATATGCAGAGCTCGAATAGATGTTCCGTAACAGAACACATCTGCCAAATTCAGTTTTAAACCATCGCTAAATGATGAAACGTGCCACAAACATATTTTCCCCATGAGCCTCAATACTTTGGAAATAGAGCAAGGGTTATAGCCTGGCCTCTTCATATTCAGAGTCCAAATAACTATTGCGTAAAGGAACATGTCTGCCAAATTCGGTTTACTCCATTGATAAATGACGAAACATGCAACAAACGTATTTTCTCAATATATTCCAATGCTTGAAAAGCTTCTATAAAGTAGAGTTATGGCCCTTGCATAAGGGTGTGGCCACTTCAAATTCAGAGTTCATATATATATATATATATATATATATATATATATATATATATATATATATATATATATATATATATATATATATATATATATATATATATATATATATATATATATATTGCTAACCGAACCACGTGTGCCAAATGTGCTTTTAATCCATCAATAAATTGCAAAACGTGCGACAACGGTATTTTCCCTATAGGCTTCAACACGTTGAACATATAGCAAGGGCCATAACTCTAATATGTGTGGGAGTGGTCACTTGATACTAATAGCACAAATAGATTTGCATAACGGAACAGGTCTGCCGAATTTGGCTTTAATCCATAAAAAATGGCGAAACGTGCCATAATTGTTGACCGACAGACAGCAGGCGGCAGGCAGACAAATCGTGATTGTATAAGATCACCTAAGTGAGTTAACAAGGTCCACAGCCGTATAAAACCTGAATTATGAGACTGTCAAATTCAAGAAAATCATACAAGCGAGCTGGTGACTATTTTAAAACTAATTTGACAAAAACACGTTTCTGTCATAGACTGCTCCATCTCCAATTAGCTTCAACATATTCAAATAAATATGTCTTGAATCATAGATGATTGTTCGCATTTTGCCCTTTTGATTTAACGCCACTTTGCCATTTTCCTGATGGACACACGTCATAATGATTATGGCGTCAGCTAACAACTGACATATTTGATTATGATGTCCGATACGTCAGTAGCAGATCGGTTGCCTCCATTGTATGAGGCAATGAATCAGGAGATAGCCGGTTGTTGCGGTTTCTAGATTTTCCAACAGTATTAGAGTGTATGCGCCTTTGAATAGGATACATATGTATAGATCCGATCTGACACTCAAGTATATGACATCATAATCAATTACATCACATGTAGGCCGACATCAGAATCAAACGCATAAAGAATGACGTATCTAGCTCCATCCTGGACATTGACTAATGCGGCAAGTATATGAATTGTATGCCTTTACTATTTAACCAACATACTGTTGAATAGTTTGAAACTAATTTGACACTGCGTTGTTGCAGCTTTAGGGTTCCAATTATTTAAATCTAACCCAACACGTGCAACGCGTGGGCGGAGCATAGCTATAAATGGGCAGACCATAGCTAGAACAGGATCTTCTAATGTGCATATATGCTATATATGTGCTCTGATAATTCCCACCTTCTGTTTGGCCATAGTCGCTGGGTGAGGGTGTAATCTTGTAATCCAAGTAACCTCTTTTAATCAACTTTATGTTGATTTTTGTTCCAGTGGGTAGAATAACCTGGAAGAAAGAAACATATGGATTATAGTACTGAACAAGAGGTCCGAAAACGGTGCATAATACCCCGCCATAATGGCAAACCAATGAATGAGAGCTATCAGAAAATATGTATTTCTTCCTCAGACCCAGACCAGTCATCCTTATGAAGTGCCAAAGCCATCTGTTAAATGGTCAAGGAGGTATCATCCACAAACCAATTTTCAAGATGGCCGCCGCTGACTGGCGGCCATATTGGATTTCGGAGTATTGTAAATTTCGGTAAGTTTCTTAGCCGGACATATTCCAACCATCCTATGAAGTGATCCGAAAACTGGTAACGGAGATATCATCCAGAAACCAACTTTCAGGATAGCAGCCCGTGTCTGGCGGCCATCTTGGAGTACGAATCATCGTCAATTTCGACAGGTTGCTTCACCACATCTAGTCTAACCACTCTATGAAGTTTCAAAGCGAAAAGATAAACGGGAACAGACTTATCATCCAGAAACCATTTTTCAAGATGGTGGCTTGTGGCCATCTTGAATGTCTGATCATTGTCAAATTCGATAGGTTTCTTTCTTCCCCAGAGGTAGTTCAACCACCCTATGAAGTTTCAAACCGATCCGAAAAAGGTAACGGAGTTATCATCCAGGAACCAATTTTCACGATGGCCGCTGGTTGCTGGCAGCCATCTCGGACTTAGGATCATTGATTGATCATCGATTTCAATAAGTTTTTTCCCAAAACCTAGTCCAACCTCCCTTTGAAGATTCAAAGCGATTCAACAAGCGGTAACGGAATTATCATCCCGAAGCCACTCTGCCACCTGCATGCCCGACCGATCATCCGGACGGACGGATTGACGCCATTACATAATAACCCACCAACTTTTTTGCTAGGGTACAAAAAACGTGGTCTGTGTGACAATCGAGAACTTGTCTTATAGCCGAGTGGTTTCTATCTGAGTTATAGTGGTTTGGCAAGTTTTACCACACGTGTTATGGAGCCGTCTTTTTTAAAATGACGTGCAAGCGAGTTCCTAATGGAAAACCTAACGCACCGCACTTACGGTTCTCATCCATTTTTAAAAGATACATATCCTATCTAAATTTATGACTATTTTTTAATTTATGGACACTTTAACTAGCTATAACTGTAGCCGGCATTTTAGATAGATATTTGCTGGCGCCAATATTTCAGACTCTATTGTCTTCGCCGGTGAGCAATTGTTCGTATAAAAGCATTCTCATAACGCTAATGCTAGTCATTCTCTGCTGGCTTTCGTGTTGAGCTCATAGATCTGCATAGCAGAGTTCAATACCAGTTGTGTATATTTCCTATGGTGTAAGTGACAACAAATATATTTATAACAAGTTTACTGAATACTGCTGCTGCCTATAGCAGCCACAACTTTCCTTCAGATTGTTGTCAATATAATCAGCTGATAATATAATTGTCACTAGATAAAGATTTGATAACAATTTGGCTGAAAATCGCTGACGCTACAACTTCCTGTCAAATTGTTCTCAAAATAATCATAGTCAATGTTGCACAACTTGCTGAAGATATTTCGGGCAACTTTATAGGCAATCATTTCTTACTCTGGCAGCAACAGCGTTGTCAAATCTTTCTCAGAATAATCAGCGGACTTCATGTTTTGTTTGCGAGCAAGTGCATACACAATTAGTTAGGTCTATATCGTATGAGTATTTCAGAGTGAAATATGTTCATAAAGATCAAGCAGTCCACTAGCACGTGCGCGATCGCTTCTGACATGCCGCGAATAGAATAATACGCTTACGTCCTGATTGACAATGAAATGAACAGAATTTTCGAGTATATCTGAGAATGGGTCTTGATTCCGTATACCATATAAGCCTAACTTATTGTGCGGACATTTGTTAGCTAGCAAAATAAGAAAGCCCGCTCCCCTGTTTAAGACTATGCGCTCGGCCTCAACGTGGCGCAGGGGTGTAACCCACTGGGTGTCAATCCAGACATTTGGAGGGGCTAACCAGAGCATTATGCACAACGCTAATGAAATGACACTTGGAGATCGAATCAAACGAAATGGTGCTCGCCCTGTGAGGATCCGCCAGGCAGGTGCAGCGCCGGGCTCCACGCCTCGAAGGAGCCCACCCTCAGCTACTGGAGGTCCCATCACATCGTCTTGTGGAGCCTGGGGACGAGGATGGAGAGCTACTGGCCAACCGAAAGAGAAGACCAACCCCAAAGAGAACCCTAGTATCAACATCATGCACTGGAACGCAGAAGGGGTTACCAACAAGAAATCAGAGCTCGAACAGTTCCTGTACGAAACCAACATTGATATCTGCTGCATCCAAGAGACACACCTGCAAGAAGGTAAACCATTTAAGATCAGAGGCTACCAGATTTTCCGGTGTGATCGAAGAGGAAGAAAGAAAGGTGGGGTGATCACCTTGGTCCGAAACAGCGTGAACGCCAGCCAGACCAAAACCTTTATGGAAGAGGCAGAATATATCAAGATCAAGGTAACAACCAGCAACTCTGTGATTGACATTGTCAATTATTACTGCCCTAATGACAAGAATCTCTCGCTTGACACAATCCAGGTCCCGGACTGCCACTTCCTCATTGCGGGAGACTTTAATGGCCAGTCCCAGAGCTGGAGATACAGAACACTTGATAAACGAGGAGAAGACATTGAAGCATGGCAAGATGAAAAGCACCTTTTACTTGTCAACGATCCCACAGATCAGCCTACCTTCTACTCGCGCCGGTGGCACTCGACAACAACGCCAGACTTGGCATTTTGTACAGAAGACATTCACAGAAACCTCAGTAGAGTGGTCGGATCGCAGTTAGGACGAAGCGGCCACTGCCCAGTCCTCCTCTCTCTTTCTGGAAGTATTTCGACAAGTACACCTCAACATCCAAGGTGGAACTACAAAAAGGCAAATTGGAATCTGTTCGGCATTCGTTCCAGTGAGCTTACCCAAAATATAGCAGTAGAAGGGAGAAACATCAACAATGTGGTCAAGGAATTTAATTCAAGTATCCTCAAGGCTGCAACGAAGCGATTCCTCGAGGGTTCAGGAAAAACTATCGCCCCTACTGGACAACAGAACTGCAAGCAGCACATGATAAACTAGACAAGGCCCGAGAAGATGCAGAAGGTAATCCCTGTCATGAAAACCACTTCACGCTACAACAAACTAAAGCCAGGTATCTAAAGACCAAGCTGGAGGCCAAAAGAAGAAGCTGGAGGGAAAAGACGGCAGGGTTTAATTTAGAGAGAGACACCACAAAGCTATGGAGATTGACTAAAGCACTGAATGATGAGGGTGTCGGGGGAGAGAAGATTACTCTTGAAGAAGATGGACAAACACTGACAGGAAAGATGGCTGCAGATGCCTTTGCGAAGGCATATGCAAAAGAAAGCAACATTTCTATACCACGGATGCGTCAAAAAGAGGTTAGAAAAGAGCAAAAGGAAAGAACAGACACAAACAGTCACGATGCAATGAAAGTTGATATTAGTTTAGCAGAACTGAAGAAGGATATCCGCCAATTGAAGAAGAAGAAATCTCCCGGGCCAGATGGCATTACGAATGAAATGATCCAACACCTTGGTAATGCATCTCTCCGCAAGTTGCTAGACATCTTTAATCTCAGTTGGACCAATGGAGAGGTTCCTCAGTGCTGGAAGGAAGCCAGAATGACTCCTATTCTGAGAAAAGGGAAGAACAAGACGAAAGTGCTGAGCTACCGTCCTATCAGTCTTACAAGCTGCATATGCAAGACCATGGAGCGCATCATCAACCAGCGGTTGCAGTGGTACCTGGAGTCGGAGAACATTATAGTTTCAGAGCAGGCCGGCTTCAGAAGATACAGGAGCACAGAAGATCAAACAACACATCTTGCACAGGTCATAGAGGACACTTTTCAAGCCAAGAAGGTGATGCTAGCTGCCTTTATCGATCTGCAGAAGGCATTTGCCAAGGTGTGGAAGGAGGGCCTCCTCGTGAAGCTCCGGCGCACAAGCATCGGTGGCTACATGTTCCGATGGACCAAGTCGTACCTACACAATCGCAGAGCTAGGGTGCTGGTGGATGGACAATCTGGACAGAATGTATTGCTGAGACAAGGGGTGCCACACAGCGGAGTATTATCACCAACTCTGTTCATACTCTTCATCAATGACATTGTAGCAGAGCTGCCCACTGGGATCCAAGCAGCCCTCTATGCAAATGACCTCGTACTCTGGTGCACCGAGAAGTACACAACGACTGCCACGTACAGAATGCAGCTCGCCTTGGACAGAATTACAGCTTGGGCCAATCGCTGGTGTATTAACATCAACAAAGAAAAATCATCAGCCATGCTATTCTCACTGTCCACCAACACCGAGGTTGGCAACCTGACACTGGGCGGTACTCCACTCGAGTACGAGGACCAGCAGACATACCTGGGCGTCACCTACGACAGAAGATTAACCTGGAAGGAGCACATACAGAATGCAGAGGCAAAGGCCAGAAGAAAGCTAAACATCATGAGGAAGGTGGCAGGAACAAAGTGGGGTGCCAATGAAAGGATCCTCAAGACGATCTACCTAGGTGCCGTACGACCACACCTTGAGTATGGATCCAGCTCATGGATGACAGCAGCTGAATCTCATCAACAGAACCTCGACAGAGTACAAAACCAGGCACTGCGCATCATCACTGGTGGAATGAGATCAACACCAATAGAAAAAAATGGAGCAGACAGCGGGCATCCTCCCACTTAGCAAAGGAAGGGAATGCAAAGCACTGATCCAAGCTGCAAAGTTCAAATCGTTCAGCAACCACCCGATGAAGATCAGGCAAGCACAGCTGTCATCAGGAAGACTTAAAAGATCAAGTTTTGTGAAAGAGACAAAAGCACTTCAAAGGAAACACCAAGAAATGTTGCCAGCACAAATAGAAGATCCAAACCACACCCTTGATCCTCCACCCTGGGAAAACAAACTAGAGAGCATAGCTATTCGCACCACAGTACCTCATCTCACAACCGAAGATGAACACAGTGATGTGAGCAAGAAGGCCCTGACCCTAGCCATGCTGGAAGAAATGTGCCCTCAGGAGACATGGATAAGGATCTACACAGATGGATCAGCCAAAGATGCAATTAGGAGCGGAGGTGCCGGACTGCACATACAGTATCCAAACGGACAACATGAGTCAGCTAATCTGATGCCCGCTCTTTCCTTGAGGCTATCACCAAAGGTAAGCTGCCACAACTTGAAGAAGCACTACAAACCATCAAATGCTTTCGGATAGCATTGCAGTGGATCCCCTCACACTGTGGAGTCCAAGGAAATGAGGAAGCAGACACGATGGCAAAGGTGGGTGCAGAAGAGAATCAGACAGAAAACATGGTTACCCATACATAGATGAAGACTATCATCAAGTCACTCGATAGAACACCTCAATCAAAAGATGCCTACCATCATCTCTCGAGGCCAGAGCAGGTGACCATTTTTCGTCTCAGAACTGGACACAACAGACTAAACGAACACATGTACTGGCGGTTCCACCTTACGACATCGCCCGCTTGTCCTTGTGGAGAAGCAGAACGGACCACAGAGCACATACTTCAATGTTGCAGTACGTATCAGCTGCTGAGAGAAGAGATCTGGCCTTTGTCAACCTCTTTTCTTGAAAAGCTGTATGTGCCTGTGGAAGAACGGCAGAAAACCACAGATTCATCTTGAGAGCGGCTCTCCAAGTGTGATACCAGCGATCGAAAAGAAGAAGAAGAAGAAGAAAGCCCGCTGATTATTTTGAGAAAGATTTAACAACGCTGTTGCTGCCTGAGTAAGAAATGACTGTCGATAAAGTTGCTCGAAATATCTTCAGCAGGTTTTGCAAAATTGACTGCCCTGCTGATTACTTTGAGAACAATTTCATTTAAAGTTGTTTCATTAACGATTTTCAGCCAAATTGTGATCAAAACTTTGCCTAGTGACAATTGTATTATCTGCTGATTATTTTGACAACAATTTGAAGGAAAGCTGTTGCTGCTATAGCTTCCAGTTAACTTAGTTGCAAAATATTCAACACCTGTCTTTTATATTAAGACCCAGTTGTCTCAGAACTGTAGAATATGACTGACTGCAATCATGTTCATGAGAAAGGGCAAAGGGTTGTTGATCAATTTCTCTAAGGTTCGATGATTATCTTGTCGACCTGGGGCCATGTTCGCGGAGGGGTCGTAGCCTGCGCCTGGCATAGCTGCCTTGGGGTCATTGTGATGTCACAATAGATTATGACGTCATATTCTCCAACGCTGTTGTGCCGGGTGTCGGTTGCGACCCATTCGCGAACGAGCCCCTGGTCTCACTCATCGTTTCTCTCTTGTTGTCTTGGAGAGTATTGATAAATGGTTAACGAATAGAAACAGAGAAGCGTGGGACGAAACTTCTCTATGAAATATTGTTGTATGGGCAAATAGATCCTAATTTAATCTTATGTACTATAAGGTATCCATCATGCATCTATAATATGTTGTTCACTCAAGGGCCGATGGCCTATCATATCATAAGTGACAAAGATGTGGATAAACTATGCACTATTTGGGTAACAAAAAGGTGCTTGACTAAGTTATTGGCTAGAACATTGCACAGACCAGATCTTTCCCTAAGATCTCATTTGGAGCGAGCTTAGAGTGAGTTCCAAATGGGATCCCACTAAACGAGTGTGATCCATTTGAGACGACATTGCAACGAGTGCGAGATTTTATTTAACACATATACGCTGTTATTTCGATTTTTCACGCCGATTTTTGTCATTTTCTTCCCTTATACATTATTTTCGTTTTGTCTGTACGGCTTCACTACTAAGAGTTCAAAATAATAATCGACATAACATAGCGACGAACAGAACATCTTATGCATTTAGAATTAAAGCACGTATTGGTTGATCGATTACTCACCATTTTTCATGACTACTAGTACATTTCACAAGATTCTTTAAATAACAAGAAAGGTCCATAGGTCATCGCTGCTAGGTGAGATGTTACACAAAGTATAATAAGCTTACTTATACGACACGCGCATATATATGCACGCATGCACACGCACGCACACCCGCGACCACACACACGCCCACGCTCGCACGGTCGCTTGCTCTCCGGCACACAGGCACACACGCATATACGTACAACCCACACACGCACGCGCACACACACGCGCGCACGCACGCACGCACACACACACCCACCCACGCACGCACACATATACTACTGTTACTACTACTACTACTGCTGTTGCTGCTGCTGCTGCTGCTGCTGCTGCTGCTTCTGCTGCTGCTGCTACTACTACTACTACTACTACTACTAATAATAATAATAATATAGTAAATTCGTTATGATCCCTTACTTTTCTGACTTGCCATCGGTGTATCCCCGTTAGCCCTTGCCCTAATCAGGCTCTGATTACTATTCTTACCATATATTTATTTCCAGAACCCACGCGTATTATCTGTGTCCCCTCTGTGAGGTCTCCATTCGTGTATGCGGACATTTGCAAGACAGGCTTGGATCGCCTTTTTCCCTTTTTGCACTTTTCTTTTTTACCACTTCTTTCTCCGGATGCTTTACGGCCCTTCTTTCGGCACTGCGATTTGAACTGGCAGCCCTCAAAAGTGATGATGTCATCACCAGATTTAATCGCAACGCCACAGTTGCAGGAAACTGACCGTCTCCGTGAACACCTAACCTGGTGTGCATGCACCTAAAAGTTCAATAGAAGGTGGCTTAGCATGTTAGGAGAAAGCTAATGGGAAAACTGGATTTGACGATTTGAATATGAAGACCAAACACCAGTATTCGACAGGTTAACGGGTGTGTACCATTTGAATTGAAATTCTGGGAATTTACGTGTACAGTTTTTTTCCATGCCCCGCCCATCTCTAGCTAAGCTCCACCCACAACTCGCTCGTGTTGGTACGATCGACTATCTGACTATCAATTTCCCAAAAAATTATGCAGATACGCTATTGAGTATTTTGGAACTAATTTGACGGGGCGCTGTTGCGTCCAGTCATATTAGTTTCAAAATACTCAATAGGAAATGAGTGAGTGAGTGAGTGAGTGGGTGAGTGAGTGAGTGAGTGGGTGGGTGGGTGGGTGGGTGGGTGGGTGGGTGGCTGGCTGGGTGGGTGGCTGGCTGGGTGGGTGGCTGGCTGGGTGGGTGGGTGGGTGGCTGGGTGGGTGGCTGGGTGGCTAGGTGGGTGGGTGGGTGGGTGGGTGGGTGGGTGGCTGGCTGGCTGGCTGGCTGGGTGGCTGGGTGGGTGGATGGGTGGGTGGGTGAGTGCGTGGGTGCGTGGGTGAGTGCGTGGGTGGGTGAGTGCGTGGGTGGGTGAGTGCGTGGGTGCGTGGGTGCGTGAGTGGTTGAGTGGTTGAGTGGGTGAGTGGGTGAGTGGGTGAGTGAGTGAGTGAGTGAGTGAGTGAGTGCGTGAGCGCATGAGTGAGTGAGCGCGTGAGTGAGTGAGCGCCTGCGTGCGTGCGTGAGTGAGTGAGTGAGTGAGTGAGTGAGTGAGTGAGTGAGCGAGTGAGCGAATGACTATGTAGTGAGTGAGCGAATGACTATGTAGTGAGTGAGTGAGCGAGCGAATGAATATGTAGTGAGTGAGTGAGCGAGCGAATGAATATGTAGTGAGTGAGTAGGTGAGTTGGTAGGTGGGCTGGTGGGTGGGTGCGTGAGTGTCTGGTTGGGTGGTTGTTTGGTTGCTTGGTTGCTTGCTTGGGTGGGTAAGCGGGTGGGTGAGTGCGCAAACGAGAGAGTGAGTGAGTGAGTGAGTGAGTGGGTGGGTGGGTGGGTGGGTGAGTGAGTGAGTGAGTGAGTGAGTGAGTGAGTGAGTGAATGAATGAGTGAGTGAGTGAGTGAGTGAGTGAGTGAGTGAGTGAGTGAGTGAGTGAGTGAGTGAGTGAGTGAGTGAGTGAGTGAGTGAGTGAGTGAGTGAGTGAGTGAGTGAGTGAGTGAGTGAGTGAGTGAGTGAGTGAGTGAGTGAGTGAGTGAGTGAGTGAGTGAGTGAGTGAGTGAGTGAGTGAGTGAGTGAGTGAGTGAGTGAGTGAGTGAGTGAGTGAGTGAGTGAGTGAGTGAGTGAGTGAGTGAGTGAGTGAGTGAGTGAGTGAGTGAGTGAGTGAGTGAGTGAGTGAGTGAGTGAGTGAGTGAGTGAGTGAGTGAGTGAGTGAGTGAGTGAGTGAGTGAGTGAGTGAGTGAGTGAGTGAGTGAGTGAGTGAGTGAGTGAGTGAGTGAGTGAGTGAGTGAGTGAGGTAGTGAGGTAGTGAGGTAGTGAGGTAGTGAGGTAGTGAGGTAGTGAGGTAGTGAGGTAGTGAGGTAGTGAGGTAGTGAGGTAGTGAGGTAGTGAGGTAGTGAGGTAGTGAGGTAGTGAGGTAGTGAGGTAGTGAGGTAGTGAGGTAGTGAGGTAGTGAGGTAGTGAGGTAGTGAGGTAGTGAGGTAGTGAGGTAGTGAGGTAGTGAGGTAGTGAGGTAGTGAGGTAGTGAGTTAGTGAGTTAGTGTGTTAGTGAGTTAGTGAGTTAGTGAGTTAGTGAGTTAGTGAGTTAGTGAGTTAGTGAGTTAGTGAGTTAGTGAGTTAGTGAGTTAGTGAGTTAGTGAGTTAGTGAGTTAGTGAGTTAGTGAGTTAGTGAGTTAGTGAGGTAGTGAGTGGATGGAGTAGTGAGTGAATGAACGAGGTAGAGAACGAATTCTTATGACGGAGAGAATACCTGAGGAAGTACGAACATAACATAAATTTATACAGTGTACACATAAATATGTAACTATGTATGTATTATATTAGGGTTATAATAGTTATTTACAAACACGGTCATTTTTATTTCACTGAAGAGATCCGATTTGCCTCTCAAATTTCTGACGTCATACTCAAGTACGTCACATGTGCGGCTGACGTCACAATCAAATGCCTAATGAATGGCGTTTCTATCTCCGTCACGAACAGCTAAATATGTACAACGTGTATGTGCTTGATTGATTTACTACTGAATAAACATTCTGTTGCACATTTTGAAAATACTTTAACTGTTCCCATAGGCAGTAGTAGCAGCAGCAGCACCCAGTCAAATTAGTTTCAAAATATTCAACAAGTTATTGTTATATTTACCTTGAAATCAGGGTTTTGGGAATTCAAGGTATATAAATCGATCACAACGCGCACAATGCATGGTGACAGGAATGGGCAGGGCATAGCCATAAATAGATCCGTCTATCATTCAAAAGGATATTTTATATACTACATTTTACATCAAAAAACTGGTTACGTCATTGTAGAGATAACATATTGCATCATAGTTCTGTTCTGAAGTCAAGTAACTGTTAATTGCAATGGTTACCTCATAGGGCAGGGTCAAGTGACGATATGCGAGAAGCTCGCCATTTACGTGACTATCGTATCTCCTAATACATAAATAAATAAATAAATAAATAAATACATATATATATATAAATAAATAAATGAATTAATGAATTAATGAATTGATGAATGATTGAAAGAATGAATGAATGAATGAATGAATGAATGAACGGAAGGACGGACGGACGGACGGATGTATGGATGGATGGATGGATGGATGGTTGGATGGATGAATGAATGAATGAATGAATGAATGAATGAATGAATGAATCAGTGAATCAATCAATCAATCAATCAATCAATCAATCAATCAATCAAGCAATCGATAAATAAACAAATAAATAAATAAATAAATACATAAATAAATAAATAAATAAATAAATAAATGAATGAATGAATGAATGAATGAATGAATGAATGAATGAATGAATGAATGAATGAATGAATGAATGAATGAATCGATCGATCGATCGATCGATCGATCGATCGATCGATCGATAAATAAATAAATAAATAAATAAATAAATAAATAAATAAATAAATAAATAAATAAATAAATAAAGATCAATCAATCAATCAATCAATCAATCAATCAATCAATCAATCAATCAATCAATCAATCAATCAATCAATCAATCAATCAATCAATCAATCAATCAATCAATCAATCAATCAATCAATCAATCAATCAATCAATCAATCAATCAATCAATCAATCAATCAATCAATCAATCAATCAATCAATCAATCAATCAATCAATCAATCAATCAATCAATCAATCAATCAATCAATCAATCAATCAATCAATCAATCAATCAATCAATCAATCAATCAATCAATCAATCAATCAATCAATCAATCAATCAATCAATCAATCAATCAATCAATCAATCAATCAATCAATCAATCAATCAATAAATAAATAAATAAATAAATAAATAAATAAATAAATAAATAAATAAATAAATAAATAAATAAATAAATAAATAAATAAATAAATAAATAAATAAATAAATAAATAAATAAATAAATAAATAAATAAATAAAATCATATGTTTCTAAACAGTATAATAAACGACGAACAAATGAACGAAGGAATGCATGAAAGACCGAATACACTAACGAACGAAAGAGCGAGCGAACGAATGCATGAACGAACGATCGAACGGAAAATATGCTTGAACGAATGAATGATCCAATGAATGATTGAATAAACGAATGAAAGAACCTTCACCTACAGTGCTGGTCTCGTGGAAATACGATCTTCTCATTTAAGAAGGAAGGTGGCCACCAGATCAGACGTATATGTATACATACTTGACAAGTTAATATGTTTAACTTAGCGACTTTAAACAATGTACTATCCAAACCCTACTTTATCTACATACATGTAGCTGGCACACCAAATGCTGGTGAGCAAAGAAAATGTACCTAAAGTAAACGGAAATTGGCCGGGCATTTTCCCAGATAGGTTAAGTGTGGATACAAAGTAAAAGTGCAAAATGCCCAATTTTTGTCTGGAAATTTCCATGTAATTTGATGACAAAAAAAATGTTTCTGCACATTTCAATATATGGGTGTTTGATCAGTACAGTTGCATAGTATTTGACAATTTCGATGTTACTGACTGAAATTAATATTTGTCCATTTTCAGCAGTAGTGTTTGGTCAGGTTTGTAAACTGTCCTTATTGTAAGAATACTGGTTGTTTGATCCAGTCTGTAATGTAACGTGTTCTATAGTAAGAGTTTACATACAGTATGCCGTATTTTATTTACCAGGCTAATATGCCTTTCTGGTTTTAGCTATGCATCACCCTTCTCCAGCTAAGCTCCATCACTCCTCGCTCGTGCTGCGTTCGATCAATCTCTGAACACCCTGCCTATCAATTTCCAAAGAATTACACAGGTAAGCTGTTGAATTTTTTGAAACCAATTTGACTGGGTGCTGTTTCTGCCTAGGACATACAATTCCTACACAGTGTCGGACTATTTGAGATTTGATGGCTGTCTATATGGAACCCTTTGTGAGTTAATGAGTGTGATGTCACCATACACACGCTGAGCTGATTATGATGTCATGAGAAGTCAGGTGATGGAAGGATACTCTAGAAAGGTAGGTGGTAGCAGGAACATAATGTTTTAAATGTAACATTTTGTTATGGAATGCGGGAGCTTATGTAAATCCGGGAGGAGCGGGAGTTGGGGGGGGGGGGGGGCTGGCCCCGTACTTTTTCATTAAGAAAAAACATGTTGCCATTTTTTCTGTCTGCTCTTAGGCTTTATGGAGACATTTTTCATTGTATGTGCAAAACATGAAAAAATTGCATTTTAATCAGAGAGACGGTAGCTACCTTTCAGAAATGAATAATATATGATAAATATGTTCAACAATCCAGGGAAAATATAACACAGGTTGAAAAATCATAAATATTAATAATCCATTAGGACTATAACTTTATTGGTAGTAAAATACCCGCTACGAGCATGTTTAAAAGAATCATGGTTTACATTGACTTCACCGACTGATCAAAGTGATGCTAATCTCATCTCCAATGTCGTATTGCACTAACAGATCATGGTTTATATATTCCATATCAGTCATATTCTGTCACATTCCTTTATCTGTATCACAATTATCTGCTTTGAAATATCGTGTAACTGTTGAGCAGTGAGCGCCACCATTTTGTCTCCTCAAGCGATAGTGTGTGATGTCATGTAAGTGTCAATGCATTGCATTCTTTAATATATAATTCTCATCTTGTAGAATATTTTGAATCTAATTTAATTTTTAGTTAAATTAGTTTCAAAGTACTCGACAATTTGCTTGTATGATTGATTTTACACAGCATGGCCAAACTATAGATGGTCCCTCTATAATAGAGAGCATTTACCGAGGCAGGCACACTGGGCTTTTTTCTGATTGGTTGAAAAGCAAATCATGACAGTCATCATAGGCTGTGAAAATGTATCACCATTTAGTTACTAAAACCCTAATATCTGTCATTGACGGCATGATAAAAAGCTAAAATGTCAGGGATGGATTATGTGTGGCAAATTCTATCAAATGAATGGTTAGTATACGATAATATGAGATTGCCTTTAAGTACGAGGACATTTGTATAAGAATTGTGCATTGCAAATAATAAATGTATGTGTGTAATACGTGTCATCTGATGGTAGTATAGAGGCCATCAATCATAATACAGCCAAACCTGTCTCTAACGAACACCTGTAATGTATTTGGGGAGGCGCGTGGTGATTGTTCATTAATCATCAGTGGCCGATGAAAGGGTACCGAAAATGATGGCACCTCATTGTGTTGCATCAATAGCGTGCGTCATTCGTGTCAGCCTCTTCGTGGTTGCTTTTTAAATGATCTACATTTAGTTTATTGGCTAATGCTTTGTCCTGTGTAGCAACAATTAGAGTTGATATACTCAAGGCTTTAATTAGCAAGGAACATAGTCAAGTAATCTTTTTGTTTGAGTAGATAACATGAATCGTTTTGCCGCCATCTTGCCCATTGGCATTGTGTCTGTAATGTAGAAAACGCATTCTTTGTTAATGCTCCCTTGGAGCCATTTTCGGTGACTTCTGAAACAGTGGTCATAAAAAATTAGATGCAATTCGTCATAACGCCTTACGTTTTTGCGAAACCTCTGAGTAACTAGTTGGCAAATCAGCACAGGTTTTCACTCCGAAGTGTTCCCAAAGACGTGAACAATTGCCACTCCATCAAAAACCTTCGTAGCTTGTGGCGATTTCTCTGAAATTGCAAGTGACTCAAGGCCATCCTAACTTTCCTGGAAGAGATTCAAGAATTCTTAGCAATTTTATCTTTACCTTGTGGCTCAACAATTAACTGTCTGGTGTAAACCGGCACTGTGATACTGCCGTAAATTCATTTATACTCTGCAATATATTTCTAGATCTTCATTTGGACGTGAGCGGGCAATAACCATGCGTCTTGCAAAAAAGGAAGCTGTCAAGTTTACAACGTTTCTATTTGATCTTTATCGGATACGTGCTAAAATTCACTTCATCAGTATTTATACCCGCCTTCACTATCAGATTATACTTATCAAGGCCAATTTCTTCCTGCTTGTAGATATTCTGCTACACAGCATTTTACAGTATGGCATTTGTTACAGTAACTGTCCATGTATACGAACGGATTGGTGGGAAATAATCACATTCTTTGCAGTCCTCGTGGTAATTGATGGTTCCCGATGCTGGCTGCGGCTAGTGTCAGCCATGCCCGCCATTGCATGTGCGTCTTTAGACAGCTCTGGTGCAGTTAAGAAAAAACCCATTCAGGAGCTACCAGATTTAGTCTTATGTCGATCAGGCAACAAGGAACTTAAAAAAGTTAGTCGACGCATTCAAGCGCATGGCCTGTGCCAGTAACACAGAATGGAATATGATTTCTTTTGTCACTGCTGTTGCAATTCACAAAATCAGACAACATGTGTAGATCACTCAACTCTCTCATGTTATCCAAGGAAACATATGCAAATGGTATTTATTGATCTCGTCAAGGGAAGCAAGTTGCAACACCAAATTACTCTCATGCACGGCGCGAATACCCATCAGTTCTGACATACCATCACAGCATTGATACACTGCGCGTATTTAGGGCTGTCAGTAAAGTGTTGTATTCATGAGCTGGATGTGCTCATAACAGAGATAATCACACTTCAGTCAACGGATGGTTGGTCCAATCGAAGAAGTATAAGCTGACCAGGTTGGATTATGTTTCTTGTGCTGGATAGTTTTATCAGGGGACGCTTGCCTTTTCTAGAAATTAGATTGGTAGGTCTTTCGCCGATATTGCTGAACGTTAAAGGAAATGACACGGGAACTAACATATGCTCTTGAATGATAGCTTTATAAAACAATTAACACTTAACCACCAGTAAAAAAACATAAATAAATCAGAATAATTTGAAAAAAGCAGCTACATACCATGTATGCCACTAAGGTCCAATTAGTGACTCAGCTGGTCCTATGGGCGCTGGTGTACGCAGAGCGAATAAATAATATCCTCTACAGCCGATCACATAATATCAGTTATATTCGCACGAAGCTGATAAACGACTACTTCCTACAGGTAAAATAATGATTACTTTTGTTTAGCAATTTGCCTGCAAGCCATTGTTTTCAGAAACAGGATATTCTTTCAGTCACACTCACTTCAAAATATTCAGTAGGTCTCATGTTGTGACCCTGGAAACCAACAGTGGTTTTTTTTAAATCATTTCGTCCGAAACCTGTTGCTTCCACCGAAAAAAGTGACATTCAAATATAATGTTTTCAAAAGGAACAATAGTGATTTAACAGTAGCGAGTTAATCACTCTACATGGGCGCCTATGGAGTATAATATTCATACTGCTTACGAAACAATAGTCAGGTTTGCTATTGTTATGTTCAAGTACGCGGTATACGTGTACACACAGTTGACACACGGAAGAGTGTGAAGCACCATCGACGTCACTAATTGGTTCCAGGTTAAGAGCTTGATATTATAAGAATGTGTGCTGGGATTAGGCTCTCATCAACACGTGGCCTTGATAATACTCAAATCATATCCTATAGAAGAATGGGCTTAAGGTTTGATTAGTACCACCAGCTTGAAACTCTGTATGTGTAGGTCCCTTCGGTATGGGTTTGCTAGCCATATTACATGGTACTATGTTTGTTGATATTATAGTGAGAATCCAGAGAACGATGTCGTAGACCTCTTACTAGATCCAAGTCTCTTTGGCATTCCCTGTCACTGTGTTTATGTCCCTGTAGTCTTTGATATATCAATGCTGATGTTGCAATACGTGTTTTTGCCATCAATCGTATCTTCACTGAAATAACTGTTGTCTATGGTAAATGAAATACATATACCTTTGACAACAAATGGAGATATATATGCTCCGTCAACAGTTATTTAATTTATTACAGAATTATCAATTTGTGTTTCTATTCCAAGAATATGGTCACAATCAACTGATAAACGTAATTTGCCCAGAAAATATACAAGTTTCTTACTACATGTATGTATGTATGTATGATTACTCTATTCTGCGGCTGTAGTAGTAGAAACATCCTGCAGCTGCAACCAGTCCTTTTTCGCTTTTCCCGCTGTGTCTTGTCCTCAGCCAAAATATTGAGCTTCCTCAGGCGCATTCTTGATCTGACGTTACCGAGACCCGCTGCCGCGAGGGAGGTCACGTCGTAGTACGCTTAACAGATTTATTCAATGACGCACTCGTCTGGTTTTGAATTTGTTGACTTACAGTAGGTCTCTGTACTGGTGCGTCCCCTGACATCTTTCGCACATGCACAAACATGGACCACACTTTGCTGGGCGAATTTTACAGACAGTGGCGATGTATTACATATCTTATATAGTGCATCATCGGAAATTATATTGTCTGACCATCGGTGTCCAGTGATGGTGCGTAGGTGTTTGCCGTGGCAGGCATCGCGTTTGTTTAGAACTTCCTTTGGAGCTGCCCAGATTTTGCAGTTATACAACATCAAGGACACGCAGGTTGCATTGTATAAACGTAGTATCTTTGACAAACTAGATGTAATGTGATACATGCAGCTAACAGTTGGCGGAATTTGTGATAGTATTTGAAGTCGGAACTCATGCTTAGGGTTATACATAATCTGGCCCTCAGATTTATAGGCATTCACTATATATATATATATATATATATATATATATATATATATATATATATATATATATATATATATATATATATATATATATATATATATATATATTTATATATATATATATATATATATATATATATATATATATATATATATATATATATATATATATATATATATATCTTGTACAATAGACAGCTAATTCTTATATAATGTGTTGCATCTTATCCTAAAAATTTGAAGGTGTGATGCTGATCCATGCAGGAAAAGGAATAAATGTGTTTGAACACATGTTATCCTACAGCTTTATAATTTATTCCGTCACTAAACATAAGTGTTCAAACACATTTATCCATTTTCAATCCGTGTGTTTAACTGTGTTCGATCGCATTTAATAACGATTACTTGCTTGATAAGAAGCATATTCATATATGTTGTAGTTACATCTGCCATGATTAGAAAGTGTTTTGAACAAACCAACAAATTCAACATCAGCTGCCCAAGTGGTATGTGTTGATATACTAGAAGACTGTGATGCTATTACATTTGCCATGAATCATAGGTTCTCGCCCCATGAACATGCTGCGACCATTAGTTGCAGTGATATTCATCATCAATGTCATGTGCATTGCTAGAACTAGGAGCAGAATTTGACAGCTGGCCATTCCAATTGTCATTGGCCGCAGCATTTCTCAGGTTTTCTTCCACTTGAAATGATGAGACTTCATGCAATGGAACCATGACCTTAGTCCGAAACCAGTATTTCTGGAAAGGTTGTCCACTGGAAGATCGTGTATAGAGTCAATATTTTGAGCTTTCCATGGAATGATCACTCACAATCGAGTTTGAGGAGTGATGACACTTATGAACCCCTAAAACTGCACTAGAACCAAACTGTAATTAGTTTTGATAGCGAGTCTTTGCACGTTCTACGTGTTTCTTGCGGCAGGCATATCTATAGCGTGCACGATAACATAAGTAACCATGTGTTACGATTTCAAGTTTATTCTGGGTGATCACAGGTTATCAAATTATTCCAAATTATGATGCTCAACTACAGACGCACCGCCAGCTTTTTTTGGCAATTCCTGCAAAGGGTAAAAGTGTGTGTCGTTAGTCAAGTCAATTAAAGTTAAGCGCATTTTCGTTGCGCTACAATGTATTATGCACATTGAGCTGATAAGCCGTAATGTTAGCTGGCTTTGGTGAAAGCTATGTGAATTTGAACATGAATCCGGATCCCAAAACGGGTTTACTACACTACGTAACAAGTACGACATATTATAGTTGCAAGAAATGTCAAAGATTTGATAGCAATGCCGACAGATATACAGACCGCGAAACATTAGAGTCAGACATACTGACAAACACACTGATAGAATAATCGACGTACACCAGTTCCGAGTCGCAATTAAAAAGACAATTTTAGAAACGTGCATATAATCATCTCAGCGCGTGCATGATGACGTAACACTCATTACGTCACACGTTAGGGTTCCATATAGACCATCATCAAATGCCAAATAGTCCTAAACGTTGTATGAATTGTGTGTCCTTGTAATTCTTTGATATTTAACAGCAACCAGTCAAATTAGTTTCAAAATATTCAACAGCTTACCTTAGTAGTTTTTTGGAAATTGATAGCCAGGGTGTTCAGAGATCCATCGATCCCAACACGAGCGAGGTGTGGGTGGGGCTTAGCTAGAGATGGGTGGGGCATAGCTAAAACCGGAAAGGTCCATTGAAAATGCCAATAACTGTGTACCTCAGACAAAATAGTACTTCCAAACTCGTTATGAGTAGCAATTAGAAAGTTGGCAATCCTGGTGAGACTTTTTACTGACGCCGCGAAATCTTACTGAGAATATAACATATAACAAATTATCACTTACTTTCCATCGAATGTCTTGAAATGAGGATCGCCAGATGATGAGCACGTGGTTTTTTTCTTGTCTCCGTCGACGATTTCTACCTACAATGAGAAAGCGACAACACTAAAGCTGTACGAAGCTGCGCGATAAGTACTTTAAGGAATGGTGATTGATTATTTAAGAATACTCGTGATTAATCAGACAGTTTACAAATTACCCATACATGCTGGTAACAACACAGACATATCAATGAGAAAAGCTGCAATTGTGGTTCACAATGCCCATTTCTAGGTAAAACGAATACTATTTATGAAAATCTATCACTGGAATGCCTGGCTCGATGCTCTCATTCTAGTGGCACATTATCAAAATCAGTCGGCTCTTAGCCTGCAAATGGACAACATACATTAGCTGAAAAATGTCAATGTTCGTGACATATTGCATTAAAGAGTACATTAAGAGGTAGATTTTGAAATATTTTATGCCCTAGATAGTATTGACGATTATTCGATTATTTAATTTTTAATCATTTACATTTACGATTTAAAAAATAATCGTGATCTTCGATTTAATCGCCTAATCGCGCAAGCCTAAGCGCTTACCTTCAC
>CM067361.1:19061232-19073732 GCA_034401795.1 Chaetoderma sp. LZ-2023a | reverse complement strand
GTAAACTATGGATATACTAAGTGGGACAAACTGTATGGCTGTTGGCTAGGTGCCAGTGGACTGCAGTCAATCTACGTATTCAGTCTGTAGTTATCTATGCACTATTACATTACACATATTTCATAATTTCATGTCTTTTGATTTCTGTGTTGATTTGATTATGGCTATTTAGGTAGTTATAATTTAGTTCTGCAAAATTAATATATAATCAGGTTGTAATCAGTTGGTTAATACATTTATTTTGCCACATACATAATGGTATATTACATGGTGGTCTAGTGGTTAAAGCGAGTATGATTGCTTCTATAGCGCGTTGCCAAACTATAGCTGGTACCTCTATGACTGAGCTCATATACCGAGGCAGATACGCTATAGTTTTTTTTCTGATTGGTTGAAAAGGAAATCATGAATGGCACAATAGGCTGTAGAAATATATCAACATTTAGCTACTAAAGCCTGAGTGGAGAGAGCCGACGAGGAGAGACGAGGAGTGAAGGAGATTGGCTATGTTTTGAGTGATCGTCAGTTGGCCAAACGGAGTCGCGATCCCGGGGTCATCGGTTTCACATATCCGCTCGTTACTGCCTGCTCTACCGCCTAAAGCCTGATGAGGATGGAGTCGCTCAGACGGTGGTAACTAGTAAAGCTGTGAAACCGCGATTGCCTCTCCGTTCGGCCAACTGATGATCACTGGAAACAAAGGCAATCCCTTTGACTCCTCGTCGCCTCTCTCCACCCAGGAGTATAAATGGCTGCCAGTGTAAAAACTGGGGAAGTAACCAATAATAGAAACCAGCCTAGAATGGCGTACACGGGACCTGGAATCAGGGACTCGATAGACGTCAACCAAACCAATAACTTCTTACTCAAGTCCGAATATCTTTTGTTGTCGGCATGATAAAAAGCTAAAATATCGGGGAGGGATTATGGGTGGAATATACTATCACGCGAATGGTTAGTATAAGACAAGGCGCGATTTGCTTTAATCGTCCACCTTGAAAACAACAGGTTTAGAGTTCGCAGTTCTGAACATTAAGTAAATCAAACAATTTGTAATTCACAAATTCTAATTAAATCTTAATTGGTCATGACTAAACTAAGTAAATCACATTAAAATTAGTAACACTAAATTTATTTAGTTATATATTGTGATCAGTCACAATTCCTCTTTTGTGTCAACAGCGCACTAAACCGCTTAAAATACTGTTTATTTCAATTAACCATGTAATTGCCAATATTTTTCAAGGACATTTTGATTTTTGCAGCTGAAAAGATTATTTTTGTAAATTTATAGCGAGAATTTACAAAAAAAATCGATTTCTGTTATCCTCCAAATGGACATTCAAATTTCTGCTTACCTAGTGTCCAAATTGCAGAGCAATGAGAGTATTTTTGAAAATTTTCCACAGGAATAACTGGAGCCAGTCATTCCAGTGGTAAATTTTCAAAAATGTTCTTCTCTTAGCCTGAAAATGGACATTTCTCAAGATCGCTGCAGAGGTCGTTTTTAGCAACTTGACCAGTAAAGGGTTAAGTTGACACATGAGGGGTTAAATCATATTGGTAGCAATTCGGCAATGTTCCAATGTGGAAATACAGATGGAGTTGCTTGAAGGAATTATACACGTTTTGGCAATCCCGATTTGGCAAGACATAATATCGTGTTAATAGTCGCAAGATGGCTACAAATGTGGTAAACTCGACAATAAACTTACTAATAAAAGTAACGTGTATTAACATGTGTGTGACTTGGTAAGGTTTGTAGCAGCGGCAGTAGCAGTCATGTTGCTGCGGTAGCCATAGCAACAGCAGTAGGAGTCATGTAGCAGCAGTAGCCGTTAAATAACAGCAGTAACAATCAAATAGTAGTAGTAGTAGTAGTAGTAGTAGTAGTAGTAGTAGTAGTAGTAGTAGTAGAGAGGGGTGTTGGTGGTGTTGGTGGTGGTGGTGGTGGTGGTGGTTGTGGTTGTGGTTGTGGTTGTGATTGTGGTTGTGGTTGTGGTTGTAGTTGTGGTGGTGGTGGCGGTGATAGTAATGATGGCGGCGGCGGTGGTGGTGGTGGTGGTGGTGGTGGTGGTGGTGGTGGTGGTGGTGGTGGTGGTGCTGGTAGTGGTTGTGGCGGTGGCGGTGGCGGTGGCGGTGGTGGAGGTGGTGGTGGCGGTGGTGGCGGCGGTATATACCCGTAGCCCATATATCGTGTCGAGATCAATATCGGTTGGTTCTAGGATGACTCGAGTAATACCCGGCGACAGCCTCTGAGTTGCAATGGCTATACCAGAGACAAGCCATGTTAACTCTGCCTCACAAGATTTGCCATCAAATGTACAAACAAAATGGGCTCTTGCGCCATTGTCATATATCTCTGTACTAATGTCCACATCCCGGGCTGCTCCGCACGGCCTGGTATCATCTGGGATATCTGCGGGAGAAAACAAGATTTCTCAGAAACATCCATTTCTGGATATCCCCTGACAATTTGCAATCTATTTATATACTCAGAAACCTAATTTACCAGAATCACAATTCAAGTTATCAATACAGGAAAGCTGTTGAATATTTTGAAACTATTTTGACTGGGTCCTGTTGCTGCTTATGGCAGCAACAGCTCACAGTCAAATTAGTTTCAAAATATTCAATAGAATGTGTATTAAATTGCAAATCCATCAAAGGCATGCAATTAGTAAACTTGATGGGCATTTAGACTGGCATGACAGAGCTATCTGTATGTTAACTAGTGACGCAAATGCTTATGACGTCAGAGATTTGAGTGACAGATCGGATCCCTCCATTAATTTAAAGAGGTCATAGTAAGATAGCGCCTTAGGTAAGTATAATAAATTAACAATCACGTGGATTGTACTGATTTTAGACAATCTTGCTCGCAAGTGAAGTCAAGTGATCTTTATTCTCTCAGGCGACAACTGTAGCATATGTGGTGTGCTATAAACGTATACATTTGACGGTAGGGATATATATGTACAGGACTTGGCGTATGCATGGGATCGTATGCTGAGGGGACACGCAACAGCAATGGGGATACACTGGTGGCATTCCTTAGTTTCAATGGCCTATTTGCCACAAATACGGCTTTTAAACACCCATGCCGTCACCGGACAACATGGGCCGGACACATTGCTGATCGCAAAGCCCCCAACATGTGCTAAGGCTACAACAGCTGTTTCAATCAGATAGCTTTCATACTAAGCAAAACGGAAACAAAACCCTTACTTCGGAATGCCCGTTCACATGGAGGTACAGACCTCAATTCTGACCATAAGCCATCCATTACACGCCTTCAGGTGAAAGATCTCTACCTGATGCATACACGCCATACCAGGCAAGAGGGTAGAGTCACCTACAACCTACCCACGCTCATCAGCGACACTGACACTCAAATGTCATACAAAAGGGCCCTCGGGGAGCAAATAGCTTGCATCGACGTCAGCTCTGATCCGAACGAAGCCCTATCCAACGTACTGAAATCTCTGGAATCATCAGCTTCCAGCACAATAGGCGTTCTTAAAAACAACCGAACTAGGTATACTGACGACCCTCTACTAGTAAACTGTCAGCAGAGCAGAAAGCATTACGGCTGCCCATCTATCAAAGTGGCCAAAGTGAAGACCGCACCAAACTACACCAGGAGTGCAATAACATCATGCAGCACATTAGCGAACGCTTAAAAGATCTTGCTATTCAACAAGCAGACTTCTAGCAGATAAAATCACTGCCACGGATGACTGTTACAAAATGTTTCGGGCAGCTCGGGCCCTGAGAGTTACTAAGTACATACCATCACTCACTGTACACAACTCTGCAGGACACTTTATCGGGACTGACCAGGGCAAAGCTGAGGCGATTCGAGAATGGTTCAAGGAACAGTTCACTGACCACGATGATGAGCCCTTGCACCCGTTCTCACGATACCCCAGGCCATTACTAACACCAATTAAAACAGAAGTTGAGAAGGCACTTAACGCCCAGAAAATTGGACGTGCATCTGGACCTAAAGGCACGAGCAATGGACTATTCAAATATGCAAGTGACATTATCTCAAAACCGACCACGCGCCTAATTAATTCAGCTTTTATGCACCACCAACCCATCGACGCTGTAGGCCAAGGCACCCTTATCGCACAACCCAAGCCCAAGAAGCCACCTGCCCCTCCCAGCCAATCTGCGGCCCATTGTGCTCCTCAACAGCATACGGAAAGTCATATCCAATGTTACTCTATGCCGCATCCGAGACAAGCTCGATGACTTCACTGGAGCATGTCAAAGTGGCTTCAAACGTGGACGGAACTGCGCAGACCTTGCAAGGGCTGAACGCATGCTAGTCTCGGTAGTTATGCCCAAGCACTGTGATTTCCACAAAATGGGCATTGACATGTCACGAGCCTTCGACACAATTAAAGGCTCAGAGATTCTAAATGTACTACGCCATGCCAGTTGCAATGAAGATGAGCTACGACTAGAGTGACTACTGCTGGCAAACACCAAGCTGAGACTCTGGGTGAAGTCAGTGAAGTCTGGAGAGTTTGAGACATCTATCGGCTCCCCACAAGGAGATGGTTTATTTCCGGTGCTTTTCACCTGTTACCTTGCTGCTGCATTGAAATCCGTACGGGAAAGTTCCACACGACCAAACCCCTCAGTGTCAATACTGGGTATGCCCCTAGTGATGGAATATGCCGATGATGTGGACTTCATAGATGAGGAAAAGAAACCCCCCAACGAACTTTTCCCAATAGCTGCAAGCAAACTACACATTGAGAATCTCTTTATGAATGAATCCAAAACAGAGTTCACCCTCGTATACCTATCTACAAAGCAGGAAACTTGATAAAAAGTACTACGTTTATGCAATGCAACCTGCGCATCCTTGATGATATATAGATGTAACAGCTGGGCAGCTCCACAGGCAGGTCTAGACAAACCTGCCACCGCAAAAGCCTACGCACCATCACTGGATACCGATGGCCAGACAGCATAATTTCCAACAATGTTCTATACATGATGTGTAATAAGTCGCCGCTGTCTGTAAAATTCGCCCAGCAAAGATGGTCCATTTGCTAAGAATGCCAGAAGAGACACCAGCACAAAGAGCTTTGGAATCCGCCCCACTCGGAGCCAGCAAATACAGAGCCAGGAGGTGACGCTATTGCATCAATCTGCTAAGCGTGCTACGAGGTGACCTCAAGAAAGCAGGACTCGGTACACTCAAGAAAAGCATGGACCTGAGGAAGCAAAGAAATATGGCTGAGGACAAGACACAGTGGGCAAATATGAAGAAGATGTTTCTACTACTACAGGCCCAGAATATAGTAATCATATATAATTTGTATATGTACATTAGTATACTTGATATAAATACACACACTACGTTATATAACCTTCATTTTATCAACAATATAACATCATCTATTATCATCGTAGTATTGCCGACATATTGCACGCTGCATCATGGGGAACATATATTTCCAGTTCGTCTGGAAACTATGAATTCATGGATCAAAGATGCACATAGCATAAAGACAACGTTTATGCAAAGTAGCCTGCGTATCATTCATGCTGTATTACTGTAACAGCTGCGCAGCTTCAACGACAGCTCTAGACAAACGTGGCGCCTGCCACCGCAAACATATACGCGCCATCACTGGACACCGATGGCCAGAGAGCATAATCTCCTACGATGCGCTACACAAGATGTGCGTGCTACGAGGTGACCGTAAGAAAGCACGACTCAGAACCCTCAAATAAAGAATGAATCCGAGGAAGCTAAGGATTTCGGCTGAGGACAGGACACAGTGGTCAAAAGCGAAGAGGGCCTGAGTGCAGCTGTATGATGTTTCTACTACTTACTACAACCGCAGAATACAGTAATCATACACACATCATCATCATCAGCTAGTAGCAACAAAATTGGTGATAATCTAAAGTAAGCAACATAGCGGCAGTGGTAGTAATACTAATAGATAGTAGTATCAGCATAAGTAGTATCAGTCAAGGTATCAGTAGTAGCAGCATCGATCGCATTATCAGAATCGACAGTAACCATAAACCTGCTTCGCAGTGACCTTATGACGTACATAGATCACGCACATATCTGGCTATTAAAATCACTATTATTTTCCCTCGCCCCATAAGTGAAGGAGGATAGCGCAATCATATATGCCTGTCTTCCTGCCTGCCTGCCCATTCGCCTGACCGTCTGCCTGCCTGCCTGCCTGACCGGCAGTGACCACGCGCCCGCTCGCCCGTACGCCTGCCCGCCAGCCTATCCGTCCAGCTGTCCATCCGTTTGTTAAAGGGATAGCAAAGCTACAGAGAAATCTTTTGAGGAATTCCGAATGAAAGTTTCCTTATGCATTAATCGACAGTTATCTCTAACCACGCATGCTTTCCGTCAAGAACGTTCTTACCTTTTCGCTTGTTATATTATATTCCATTAACATATTCTTCTATCAGAGTGTTTCATATCGCAACAATGGTAATTTTACCAGTCAAATTAGATTCCAAATATTCAGCAGATATTGAATAACTCACTTGCAATTGAGAGTCTGGGAATTCAGAGTTCAAAAGAATTGAGCAGGAGATGTATTCATGTTTGGAACTCCTGATCAATAACATTTTATTGGGGTTCTGTGTGTATAATTTGCCATCCTTACCTGTTTCATCTGTCAGATCTGTACGAAATAAAAAAAATAAAAAAATAAATACGAATAATAAGATTAAGAACGTGAATAAGAATAAGAATAAGGATAAGAACACATACACTAATACGAGTAAGAACTAGACCGCATTTAATGAGTAGCTATACGTCTGCGATGTCTGTCCATTAAGGAATATTACAAGGCCTCTTCTTATATAACCAGTGAACATGTCTGGGGCTGATCTGATAAAAAAAACTAGGGTAGTCGTAGTTAAAAAATCTATAGTTGAAATTCGCATAGGATTGCTATGGGGACACATTGGGCATTGAAAACCCACTTTACACTTATTGGGCGGAGCCTCTTCAAAGTTGATATCAAATTAAGTCTATAAATAACCTAGAATGTAACCCAATTCCAACTCGAGCTAAGCAAAAAGAAGTTGGCGGCCAAATGTAGAAAGTCCCGCCCTCAATTCTTCTCAGCGGTTTTTTTATCCCGAGTTCATTTCTACCAAAAACGAAAACTGTTAAGTTTGAGACCCAATACGTGGCTTCCACACGGGCCTGTGCCCTGGAGTGATGGAAACAAGAGAGGGTATTATCTAATATGTCCACTGACCTTCTATAATGAAGGGGAGAATCATTTCTACCAAAATGAAAACTGGTAAAATTGAAGCCCAAGACCTTCACTTCCACTTTGGCATCTGGCCGTCAGCTCAAGCAGCATCTTCAGGACTCCAATGATAAGATGCTGACCAAGAATGGTAGTGATCGGATCAAATCTCTAGGTGTAGTCGCAACTCAAAGATCAATATTGAAAATCTCCATACATTTCCTATCGGACCTTTTCCCACGGAACGTGGGTAGCTCAAAAACTCGTATTAAGATCGCAAAGAACTGCCACCTGCTCCGCTGAGGGTATCAGAAGCTGATCAAGTTTGGAATTACTCGGATGGAAACTGTATGAGGAGATATTGCCTAAAGATTGCTACGAAGAATAAAGAAATGATGAATAAAGAGCCAGTAAAATTACAATAATCTGTGATTGCATCACAGGACCCAAACGTGGTGAAGATACATCAAGAAGAATTCAAGCAATTCAGAAAAGAATTCGAAGGAACATTTGAAGAATTCGAAGAGGTAGAAGAAGAAGAAGCAAAAAAATGATGATGATGAAGAAGAAGGTGATGAAAAACAAGAAGAAGAAGAAGAATTCTAAAAAAGAAGGAGAGGAAGATGAAGAAGAAGACGAAGAAAAAGAGAAAGAAGACGAAGAAGAAAATGAGGAGAAAGAAGAACACGAAGAACAAGAACAGGAAGATGAAGAAAATGATGAAGATGAAGATGAGGATGAAGAGAAAAATGAAGAAAAGAATGATCATAATGTGAACATAGCAGGGGTTCTTCCAAACAGTCATGGACCCGTTTATCATGTAATACATTGTGTTATCCCATGTCAGTGGGCCTTTCTGCTGTATCCATCCAGCACATGACGTTACAATCAGCTACGTGACGCATAGAATGACATCACAATCAATGACTTCATTGTGACGTTATGAATGACGTAGATAACTACGTCACAAACGCATAATTGAAGACGGACGATACGTTGTACGAATTGTAAGTTTTTACTATATAATAACTATCCTGTTGACTATTTTGAAACTAATCTGACTGGGCGCTGCTGTTGCCATAGGCAGCAACAGCACCCAGTCAAATTAGTTTCAAACTATTCAAAGGTGTAACTGTATAGTTTACAGGAAATAGATAGTCAGGGCATTCGGGGATCGATCAATCACAATACAAGCGAGGTTTGGGTGGAGCTTAGCTAGTGGTGGGCGAGGCATGGCTAAAACTGGAAATGACTCTGCAACAGACTCAGTATATTGTCTCGATCACCATAACACTATATGTCATTTGTATATAAGAAAAAATGAATTACAAAATTTAAATAAAGATAATTGAAAACTCACAAGCAATTCCCAATGTCTGCAGCACACTTGATGTTGTCGACCAGGTCCTGACCTGTCCGACTTGGAAACCAGGATAATATGATTCTGTTGGCTGAGGTGTGCCTCCGATTGTAAACGTGTATGCACCAGTGATGTCACTCTCGGTAGTTATCGGTGTTGCAGTTACCTGTGTTCCCACCAAAACTTCGTTGATATACACCACCAGACCGACATCTAGACTCCAGGAATATGTGAGCTCGAATGATGTTAAGAAGTTGACATCTGCAATTTCTACAAGCCATTTTTGTCGGGTCGTCTCGATGATAACATTGAGGATGTTGTTCTGGATGAACACGGATATCCCAGGTGTATTTAGCTCGCCTCTGGCAGGGGAGATGATCTGAAGTACATCATTCCGAACAGGCAGTTGTATAATCTGCAAGTTAACCCTCACAGTGAATCCAGTAAAACAAAGATCAATATTCTGGAAACAGGTTTCTTCTGGTCTGATCGTGATATATTGTGTCTCTGCATTCAATTCGATAAGGTCTCGACCAATACGTTGTGGCCCTCCTTCTATCTGCCTCTCAACGCCAGATGTAACTTCACTGAATGATATAACATGTGCAATCACTGTCTGTACTGCAAACATAAATGAAACAAAAACAACAAGATTAAATAACTTCCGTAACATAGAATGTGTTATGTCTGGTGTATGTGCATGCATGCGTACGTGCCGTCGTGCGTGTCGTGCGTGCGGATGTGTGTGTGTGTGCACGTGCGTGTATGCACATGTGTGTGTGTGCGTGTGTGCACACATATGCACTGTATCTGCATTGCCCATGTAATATACCTGTTACATGGCAGGCACTGCCAGCGAATCCCTGTTCACAATTACATTGCCCTGCGGATGCAATACAAGTCCCACCATTCTGGCATTCATGAAGACAAGCAGCTGTAAAAGAAAAATCTATAAATAACTTTCGTTGAAACGGACATTTGAGGAATTCTGTTTCTCAACCAATTATATGACGGCATCATCAACTACGTCACATGTAGGCTGACGTCGTTGTCAATTGCGTCATGAATGATGCGATGTAGTTCGTCTTACACGCTTACTAGCCCGACAAGTTGTAGGAATTGTATGTCTTTCCAGTTTGACGAACATTATGTTGAATATTTTGAATATATGTTGACTGGGAGATGTTGTTGACATAAGCAGCACAGCGCCCAGTCAAATTAGTTTTAAAACTGTTCAACAGTTTACCAGTATATCTTTTCTAGAAATTGGTATCGATCCAAACACGGTAAAAGAGCGCATGGACGTTCACTAGAACTTGGCGGGGCATAGCAAAAACTTTAGGCAGCAACAGCACGCAGTCAAATTAGTTTCAAAATATGCAACAGATTTACCTGTATAATCTTCTGGAAATTAATAGTTAAGACGTTCATAGATCGATCGATCACAACACGAGCGAGATGCGGGTGGAGCTTAGCCTGAGGTGGGCGGGGCGTAGCAAAAACTGGAAAGGTCTAACGAGATGTCGCTATCTAATGGAGGAATCCAGTTGTAGATATTCCCTCGTCATCTCTAGTTAAGCTCCATCCACGCTTTACCCATACTGGGATCAATCGATCCAAGCACTCTCTGAATATCAATTCATCGAATGCTATACAGGTACGCTGACTGGGTAATGCTGTTGCATATGGCAGTGACGGCCTAGTCAAATTAGTTTCAAAGTATTGAACACAATGTTTATTAAATAGTAAAGCCATACAATTCGTACAACTGTACGAACTATTAATCGTTTATGACGGAATAAATCGCACCATTCATGACGTAATTAACTATGACGCCAACCTACATGTGACGTTGTTGATTATGACGTCCGTTGATTGCTCGATAAACAGGATCCGTCAGCTATCATACATATGATCATACTCCGGAATAGCACATTCGTAACTATGCATTTATTAGTTGCTTATTAATTTATATTACATTGTCGTGAATGGTAAACATCTGGAAATCACCTCTTCACCAGCAATTTGGAAATTCGATTGTTTAAATCAACTGTCGAGTCAGTACTCCTTTAAGGGTACGAAGCATGGGCAATAACAACTAAACTCCAGAAATATCTAAACAGATGTTACTTCAAGCTTTTGCGAAATGCATTACACATACGCTGACATGAGCATAGCTCTTGTATGAGGATATACATACATACTATCCCCTCAACAAAGTACATTAACATTATTAACATGGCAGTGTTAAGGCCAGACAGAAGAGGCAGTCTCACATTGGGTGCTATGGACACCAAGTCAAAGGAAGCGGAAGTGAGGCAGACCAACATTAAAGGAAATCTCACCGTATCTTATACTAACCATTCAGATGATACAATTGTTCATCCATATTGCATCCCTGACATTTTGGCTTTTTATCTTGCCGACGACGACAGGTATTCCGGCCATAGTAGCTAATGTTGACTATTTCTATAGCCTGTTTCTATAGATTTACATTTCAACTAACTAGAAAAAATCTTAGCATGTCTGCCTCGGTAGTTACGCTCAGTCATAGAGTTTGGCAATGTGGTATAAAAGTAATCACAGAGGCAAGCTGTTGAATATTTTGAAATTAATTTAACTGAAAGTTGTTGCTGCCATAGGAAGCACCAGCTACCAGTCAAATTTGTTTCAAAATGTTCAGCGAGATGAGTATTACATACTAATGAATGTAGTGCATTGGCACTTACATGACATCACACACTATCACTAGACGAGACGCAATGGTGGAGATCGCTGTTCAACATTTACGCGATATTATAAAGCAGATAATTGTGATCCAGACAAGGGAATGTGACAGAATATGAGTGATATGGAGTCTATAAACCATAATCAGTAGGTCCAATAAAACACTTGAGATGAGGTTAGCATCCCTTTAACATACGTCGGCGTGCTGATGGTAGGGGCGGGGGCAGTACTGAGGAACTAAGGCGATACATGCTAGACGGTGCCCGACCTAAGCAAAGTAAACACTCCTTTATCTATATCTAAAGAAAATCAAAGGTGTTATTATTTAATTGCCTGACTGCTGAGTTTTAGCAGATGATATATTCCAAGGGTATTATCTCTCTACCAGCTAAATATTTTGAAAACAATTTGACTGAAAGTTCTTGATGGCCAAGACACCGTCAGTTTTCAGTCAGCTTGTTTTCAAAATATTCAGTAAGTCAAGAGGTTTGCCCATTGAAATTATTGTGGCTTGCAGCAGCGAGACAGTTAATGGATCTGGCATGCATACACTGTAAATACATTTGCAATGGATGTATCCGATCGGTCACTCAAGAATTTAACGTCATAATAAATTACACCACATGTAGGCTGATGTCACAATGAAGATGCGTAATGTATGATATTTCTAGGTCCGCCACGAACATTGAATAGGCTGCCAAGTATACGAATTTCATGTCTTTATTATGTAATAGCCAATATATTAAATATTTTAAAACTAATTTGACTGGGCAGTGGGCTCTGCCATAGGCAGAAAAACGCAGCCAGTCGACAGTTCACGTGTATAGTTATTAGTTACCGTGAAATTCGGATTCTGAGAATTCTTGATTTAAAGTACATAAATCAATGTCAATAAGCGCAGCGCATGGGCAGGGCTTGGCTAGAAATGAGCGTGGCATGGCTAAAAATGGATCACTCTATTTCCAATGGCAGTCGAACCATTTATGGAAGAGATCCCAGATAACATAGCTTAGTGGGCCGATGTTGCGCCGATATCGGCCCGTTATCGACCCAGTATCGGCCCAGTAGGCTATGTTATCAGGGATGTACGCTGTGGACACAGATGGCGGTTATATTAGGCGTTAAACCCAACCACAGGGTGTCTTAGG
>CM067361.1:19013732-19056232 GCA_034401795.1 Chaetoderma sp. LZ-2023a | reverse complement strand
TTCATCACAAGCATACATATTATCTTATATTACATGAGTTTATGCCCCGCCCATCTCTATCTAAGCTCCACCCACACCTCGTCCGCGTTGGAATCCATCGATCTCTAAACTTCCATTTGGAGCACTCACTTAAGCGTTCGTGACGAACTTAACTACGTCATGTATGAAGTAATTGATTATGACATCATCCTACACGTCACACAGTTGATTATGAGGTCACATGATTGAATGCGAAACTGGAATCACCAATTACAGTTAATAGCAGCATTAGCAAGCGCATTTCCTAAACGTTCTAACAATCGAATCTAAGCGGGCTTGTCAACTATATTTGTCAGAGAATCCATAGCCTCTGCCAAATACTATGTGCGATAAGCACAGACGTAAATGTTGCCTTTGTTGTCAGTGGATAGATCCGACCTGTCACTTAGGCAGATGACGTCAGAATCAATTACGGCACGTATATGCTGACCTCATTATCAAAATGCATAATGAATGGCGTACTTAGGTCAGTCATGAACATTGAATAGTCCGTCAAGAATATGAATTTTATGATTTTACTATTTAATAAACATTATATTAAAGATTTTGAATCAAATTTTGCGAGCGCTGTTACTGCCATAGCCAAAATAGACACTATACGTAGTTATTAAATTGCCGATGAGTTTTAGACACCTAACAGGTAAGCGTTTGAATATTTTGAAACTAATTAGACTGAGTGTTGTTGCTGCCTATGGCAGCAACAGCGCCCAGTCGAATTATTTTCGAAATATTCAACAGCACGTTTATTAAATAGTAAAAACATACAATTCGTACAACAACGCTTAGTCCGTCATCAATTAAGCGTACGGGACGAACTTAGTTACGTAATTCATGGAGCAATTGATTATGACGCCAACCTACCTGTCACGTTAGTTGATAATCAGGTCATATGATTGACTGAGAAACTGGAATCCTTCATTGCATTTAATAGCAGCATTGTCGATACTTGTCAATAATAGATGCCAGATAATTCATAGCCTCGGCCAGATACCATGCGTACCAAGTACAGAGGAAACTGCTGTTGTCACTGGGTACATCCGACATGTCACTCAAATATATGACGTCATAATCAATTACGACATGCTGAACTTGCTATCAAAATGTATACTGGATGATGTATTTAGGTCCGCCATGAGCATTGAATAGTCCGTTATCCATCCATCATATGACATCATATGACGTCATAATGAACTACGTGAATTGTAGGATGACGTCATAATTATTACATCATGAATGGCTCGATTTAGTCTGTCTTAAACGCGTAATAGTCCTTCGTCAGGTTGTATGAATTGTATGTTTTTACTATTTAAATGAAATTTCACTTTATCTTATATTAACCATTCAGGTGATAGAATTTACCGCCAATAAATCATCCATGCTGACAGCGACAGATATTCAGCCGTTAGTAACTAAATCGTGATACAGTTCTACATCTATTCCTACAAGCCATGATTTACCTTTCAACCAATCAGAAAAGACCTATCGTGCCTGCTTAGATATATACGCTCAGTCACAGAGGTGACAGCTATAGTTTGGCAATGTGGTATAAAAGCAACCATATAAGTAAGCTCTTGAATATTTTGAAACTAATTTGATTGGCAGCAACACCTTCCAGTCAAATTATTTTCAAATTATTCATCACCAGAAGAGAAAGGCATAACATATATATATGTGTTACGTCACAAAATCTGTTAACCTTTTACAGCCGAAAAGCCGAATTACCTGAATTTCAAAATCTTTTTTAAAATATGCAGCTGCATATTTTCAATGTAATTTTACAAGAACATTGAGAGCAAACTCTCAGTAAATCAGTTTGAAAATATACACAAGAAGTAGTTATTAAATGGACGATGAGTTTTATATTTCGGCCTATGTGGATCAAAAAGATAATGTCAAATTAGGATATTGCTGTGTCATATTACACATGTGTAATAGCGTTTATATTGGGCCGGTGTAAAAACTTGTCTATATGCTAAATAGTAAAAGGAGTTGTCATTTAGCATCAAACTTATCACACACGTTTATCAACATCTAACTTTAACGAATTTCAATGACGGAAAAATTTAGTTTATCTATTAATCATATGGCGTCACGATCAACAAAATGACGTGTATGCTGAGGTCATAATCGATTACGTCAGATGAACCTTCTCTACCTAATGTGTAAACGCCATACCAGGCGAGACGGTAGAGTCACCTACAACCTACCCAAGCTCATCAGCGACAGTAACACTCAAATGTCATACAAAATGGCCCTCGGGGGGCAAATAGCTAACATCGACGTCAGCTGCGATCCAAAGGAAGCCATAGTTAAAATACGGAAATCTATGGAATCATCAGCCACCTGCACCACAGGAGCTCTCAGAAACAATCGAACTAGGTATACTGATATCCCTTTAGTAGTACATTTGTCAACAGAGCGGAAAGCGCTACAGCTGCGAATACTTAAAAGACCTTGCTATTCAACAAGCAGACTCGCTAGCAGATGAAATCGCCGCAACAGATGACTGCCACAAAATGTTTGCGGCAGCCCGAGCCCTGACCGTTACAACACCACTCATTGTATACAACTACGAAGGCCCCTGTATCGGGGCTGACCAGGTCAAGGCCCAGGTAATCTGATAAGGGTGCAAGGAACAGTTCACTGACCATGATGAGACCCCAGGGCATTACGAACCCCAATAAAAACAGCAGAAGTTGAGATACATAAAGCCCGGAAAAATGTGTGCGCATCTAGACCTGATGGCATGAGCAATGAACTATTCAAATACGCTAGTGACATTATCTCAAAACCGAGCATGCATCTAATCGTTTTAGCTGTTATGCACCGGCTTCCCATCGAACTGTAGGCCAAGGCACCCGTATCGCACTACCCAAGCTCAAGAAGCCACCTGAGCTCCAGCCAGGCTGTGGCCCATTATGCTCCTGAACAGCACACGGAAAATCCTATCCAGTGTTACTCCATGCCGCGTCCGAGACAAGATCAATGAGTTCACCGGATCATGCCAAAGTGGTTTCAAACGTGGGGGCAGCTGCACACACCTTGTATGGGTCCGACACATTCTTGTGCCAGCAGTCATAACACATGCCTTCCACAAAATGGACATTGACATGCCACAAGCCTTCGCCACAATTGAACGCTCAAAGATCCTAGATGTACTACGCCAGGCCAGTTGTAATGAAGATGAGCTACAGCTAGTGAATCTGCTGCTTACAGACACCAAGTTGAGAGTACGAATCAAATCAGTGAAGTCTGTAGAGTTTGAGACATTAATCAATTGATTTGCATATTTACCTTGCTGCTGCATTGAAATCAGTGCGTGAAAATTTCAAACCCTCCCGTGTCGATACTGGCTATGCAGCTAGAGATGGGATATGCCGACGATGTGGACTTCGTCATGGAGAACATAGCTTTCCAGTCCTTCTGGAAGCTATTGATTCGTAGATCAAATATTCCCTTGACAGAAAGACAACGGTTCTACAATGCAGCCTGCTGCATAACTATAACATCTGGGTAGCTCCAAAGGCAGCTACTGTAACGGCTGGGCAGCTCCGAAAGCAGATCTAGACACACTTGATGCCTGCCACCGCAACCACCTACGCACCATCACTGGACACCGATGACAGACAGCATAATTTCCAATGATACGCTATAGAAGATGTGCAATATGTTGCTCCTGTTACATGTAGTAGAAATCGGCCAGAAAAGATTGGTCCATGTGTGGCTATGTGCGATTGATACCAGAAAACACACCGGCACCGAGAGCCTTCTGCTGCATAACTATAACATCTGGGTAGCTCCAACGGCAGCTACTGTAACGGCTGGGCAGCTCCGATAGCAGATCTAGACACACCTGATGCCTGCCACCGCAACCACCTACGCACCATCACTGGACACCGATGACAGACAGCATAATTTCCAATGATACACTATAGAAGATGTGAAATATGTTGCTCCTGTTACATGTAGTAGAAATCGGCCAGAAAAGATTGGTCCATGTGTGGCTATGTGCGATTGATACCAGAAAACACACCGGCACCGAGAGCCTTCGCGTCCGCCCTACTTGGAGCCAGCAAATATGAAGTCAGGAGAGGACGTCATTGAATAAATCAGTTAAGCGTGCTGCGAAGTGACCTCACGAAAACAGGACTCGCTACACCCATATCAAGAATAAAGCTAAAGATTCTGGTTGAGAACAAGTCACATTGGACAAAGGCTAACTGATTGCAACATCATGGCGTTTCTACAGCTACAGCCGCAGAATAAAGTGCATCATATTTTGAGTCTACCTTCTTTCTTTCACAGGTTATGGTATTAAATGTGCATTTCACTATTAACCTAGTGGTCACGTGATTGAGATAGTTGACAGTTGACATGAATCTTGAACTCTCACTCTCTAGCCACAATCTGATTGGTGATTTGGTCTTATGGAATGTTCCCGCACTGTTTTCATGTCTGTCGAAAATAGGAGATGAAAGGAAAGGTTGATAGACTCTCTCTCTCTCTCTCTCTCTCTCTCTCTCTCTTTTTCTCTCTCTCTCTCTCTCTCTCTCTCTCTCTCTCTTTCTCTCCCTCCCTCCCTCTCTCTGTCTCTATCTCTCTCTCTCCCTGCGGGGAGCTCTTTGCTGTCTCAAACTCTACAGACTTCGTTGTCTTAGGTCATACTCTCACCTTGGTAGCTGCACGTATTATAGTGTCACTGGTCGAAACGCATCTGCATTGTAACTATCCTGGTATGCATCTAGGATCTTTGAGCATTTAACTGTGACATGCTATTGTCTCTTTTGCTGAAATCACAGTGTTTGGGCATGACTCCTGACACAAGCACGCGTTGCACCAATGTAATGTCTGTGCAGCTGCATTCTCGTTTAAAGTCACACTGACACGTGTATCCATTGAAGGCATTAATCATGTCTCGAATGCGGCATAGGGTAACATTGGATAGGATGTTCCCTATTCTGCTTAGTGTGAAGGATAGGTCGTAGATTGGCTGGGACTGGGTGACTTATGGACGTCAATAGCCGATACAGATGTGTTGGCCTACAGCATCGATGTGAAGTTCGTGCATAAATGCTGAAATGATCAGGGCCTGATCGGCTTTGAAATAATAGCACCTGCATATATGAATATTTCATTGCATATGCCCGTGTGCAGGCCCATTTTTAGGGCGTTGACTGGCTTCACAACTTCTGCTGTTTCAATTGATGATAGAAATGCCCTGTAACAACCTGAAAACTGGAGTAACAGCTCATCATCATCGTTGGCATCGAAACGTTCTTTGAACTATCCTCGAATTTTGTCCGCATTACCTTGGGCAGTTCCGATAACATGTCATTCGCAGTTGTGCACAATGAGTGGTAGTCAGGATCTCTCAGGGACCGGAATGCCAAATAAGTTTTGGTGCTAGCGATTTATTTTATCTGCTAAGGAGTCTGCTTGGTGAATATCGAGAACATTTAGGCGTTCACTTATGTAGCGAAGAATAGTATTGTATTCCGTGTGTAGTTTGGTGCACTCTTTAGTTTGATCACGTTGAAAGAGACACAGCCATAGTACTTTCTGCTATGCTGATAGTTTTACAACTACATATGCTTCGTTATGCATTGTTCGGTTGTTGTTTTTAAATCACATGGTGCATTTTGCATGATGATTCCATACATTTAGGTATTTTGGTTAGGGCCTTGTTTGGACCGTAGCTGACGTCGATGTTAGCTATTTACTCCAGAAGGGTCTCTGTGCATGATATTTGAGGGCCAGTGTGACTGATACGCTTTGGTAGGTCATAGGTGGCACAACTCGCTTGCATCTATGACGTTCGTACAGAATGTAGAGAAAGTCCACCTGGAGGTGTGTAATTACTGGCAGACGGTCAGCATTTAGGTCAGCACCTCCATAGGCACTATCATCCGCAAGCAGGGCCTTTGCTTCTGTTATGCATAGTATGAAGCCCGCTGCTGGAGTCTTAGAAGCAGTTGGGCATGTGTGGTCAGCAATGTGTCCACTCCATGTTGTCTGATAACAGCGAGGGCATTTGAAAGTCGTATGTGTCACAAATAGGCAATTGAGACTTTGGAAGGCTAACAGTTTATCAGCATTTGTGTTACATGTGCCTCATACATATGAGCCGTTGCCCAAAGCAAGATATGAATTCTTATCCGCGTTGCGGATTTTATCTAGCTTGGAGTTGTAATCTCCGCAGACGAGCTATTACCATCTGGCTGGAATGGTAATTATCCCCGAGCTCAGTTAGGCATAGGAGGAGTCAAATAATGATTGATTCATTTTGTCTTTCTTAACAGTTGGGCTACATACATTGATTATGTCACAGGTAGTGATGGCACGTTTTTCCGCTGGTACAGCCATATCGATGATTGAAAGGCGATCACTTATGTATCCAAAACTAACGACATCGTCCAAAATATTGCATTGATCTGATTACAAAGTCCAAATCCCAGTGTGGCGTAGTTGATTATGACATCATATGATTGACTGAGAGACTGGAGTGCACAATGTTGTTAACATTTATATTATTTCCAGTAATTGCTCCAGCACATACATTAATGACGAGAGAGGCACCATTCCATCCATGCAAACTCATTTAACCCAATGGCATTGGGAGATTATGATGACGATATTTGACCTTACCAGGACTGATGGGTGTGGGTGTGTGTCTGGATGCGGAAGTGGTCGCCTTACCTGATTCAACCGGTAAATCTGTAGAAAACAACAACAACAACAACAACAATAATAATACTAATAATAATAATAATAATAATAATAATAATTTGCCCAATAGCACGTAGCGCCCACCTGGACCATTAGGCTTGCGTATGCATTTAAATAGACATGATAGATAATTTTCCGAAAACCAAAGATGATACCAAAAATGGACCAATCAAAATGTTTGTTTGTTATGTTGAAGAGTACCACCATATAATCGTTCCACCCAAGTTCCGTCTAATTTGGGCCATTGACTAAGATGGGGTAACCTTTTACATAGATCCAAAATAGTTCAGAACACCCACGATAACAGACAGAAAATCGACTAAGCAAAATTCCGAATAGAAGTTCTAGACGCTTCCACGAGAGGACCCTTCCAGCTAAATTCAAAGGATTTCTATCTATTTCCAAAATGGACACCAATCAATTGACCAATCTATGTTCTCGTTTGATATGGCGAAACCTACCACGATAGGACTGTTCTACAAAAGTTCGATTTAAATTACTCTGTACCATGATACATTTTTTTGGAAAATTCAAGATGGTTCTGGAGCCTCCAACAATATGGGCCTTCTATCTAAATTTGGTTGAACTCCGACAAGTGGCTTAGGTGGAGATGAATTTTGAAAATGTCCGGTACATTGTGCATTAAGATCTAAGACTTTTACACACAAATCTGGCCAATCAACATTTTGAATGGAGTTTATGAGGCCTACCACCATAGGAGCCTCCTAAGTAAGTTTGATTAAAATCGTCAAGCGGTTAATGAGGAGTAGGAGATTAAAGAAAACGATGACTGACAGACGACAAAAGAGAGATAGCAGGCATGGTGATATACATCTTTAAAGAGTGACAGTTAAAAACTCCATTATAAATTGCCAGAAGCAGCTGAAACTCGAACTTGATCTGTAACCTTTCATAACAAAGCAAGTTTCAGTTATATATGGTGAAGGAGAACAAAAACGGCTTGAAAACTGATATGTTTGTATTTCATACGTCGAAATGGGACATAACTCCATCCAAAATTGATGCAAACGGATGAAACTAGAACTTGCTCTATAATTTCTCATAACAGCACAATGTACGAATTCTCAGTTGAATATCTTGAAGGGCTGCGATAAAAACTGTGGAAAACTAATATTTGTTGTAATTCATAAGACGAAAGGGGCATAACTCCATGGAAAATTGGCGAAAATGTATGAAACTCAGACCTGCTCTATAACTACCTATAATAAAGCAACCCACCAATCTTCATGTGTATCCATTGAATGGGTGCGAAAGTGCAGAAAATGGATATTTTTCATATTTCATAAGTCGAAAGGGGGCGTAAATCCATCAAAATTAACGTAAAGTCCTAAAACCCGAACTTGCTCTGTAATTTCACATAGCGAAGCAACGTACCAAAGTTCAGTTGAACATCTTGAAAGACTGCGAAAAATAGTGTGAAAAACTAATATTTTTTGTATTTCATAAGGCGAAAGGAGGCATTAACTCCATAGAAAATTGAGGAAAATATCTGAAACTTGAACATGCTCTGTAGTTCCCAATAATAAAGTAATGCACCAAATCTCAGTTGAATCCCTTGAAGTAGTGCGAAAATATATGAAACTCAAACCTGCTCTATAACTCCCTATAATAAAGCACCCTACCAATTATCATTTGAATCCCTTGAAAGAGTGCGAAAAAGTGCAGAAAACTGATAATGTTCGTATTTCATGTCCAAAGGGGACGTAACTCCATCAAAAATGTACCCACACTCTGGAAACTCAAACTTGGTCTGTAATTTCTCATAGCAAAGCAACGTACCAATTCTCAGTTAAATATCTTGAAATATTGCGAAAGAAAGTTCAGAAAAACTATATTTTTCGTATTTCATAGCACGAAGGGGGCATAAACGCCATTGAAAAATCAACGAAAATGTCTGAAACTGGAACTTGCTCTGTAACTCTCTACAACAGATCAACCTACCAATTCTCACTCGAATACCTTGAAGGAGTGTGAAAAAAGTGTGGAAAGCTGATATTTTTCGTATTTATTAGGACGAAATGGGGGTGGGTGGGGTGGGGGTGGTGGGGGGGGGGGGGGCGGTGCATAACTCCATACAAATTGACGCATACGCCAGAAACTCGAACTTGCTTTGTAACGCCTTATACTAAAGCGATGGACCGATTTCCCCTTAAATATCTTGAAGGAGTGTGAAAAAAACGTGCGGAAAGCTGATATATTTCGTATTTCTTAAGTCGAAAGGGGCATAACTCCATCAAAAATTGACGCATTCATCCCCATAATAAAACAATGTGCTACGAATGTACTTGAATGACTACGAAAAAACGTGCGGAAAACAACTGCGACAGACGGACAGGCGAACAGGCGGACAGGCGGACAGCCTGGCAGACGGACGGACAGACAGACGATGTGCAAACCTATAGCTCCCCCGCCATCTCGGGTAGGGGTCTAATAATAGTAATCTTGATATGAACAGCGGATATTTCAACCTATCAATGGCACAGTTACCAGGTAATGCATCTGGGGGGGGGGGGTGACAATTAGTCTTAATTTGGTTCTGTTTGCAAAAGATTGAGATTTTGTGACATAGATTATGAATTCAATATGAGAATGGATATGGTACACAGAAACCACATACTAATTACAACTCACCAATAAGTTCAAGTGTTTGCAACACAGTTGAAGTAGTCGACCACATATGAATCTGTCCAACTTTAAATGTAGGATAAGTTGGAATTGTCTGTGGTGTGCCTCCAATTGTAAAGGTGTATACGCCTGTAGTGCCATCTAGAGCATCTAGAACAGTCGGAGTTGGTTGTGTTCCCCCCAGAATACCGTTGATATACACATTCAGTCCAGCATCCAGACTCCATGAGTATGTCAATTCGAAGGCATCAACGACAAATTGTATGTCTGGAATAACTACTCTCCATTCTTGTCTGGTTGTTCTGATGACAACACCGAGTAGAACAGATTCAGGAGTTGCGTCGATAAACACCGATATTCCTGGCCTATCTTGGACACCTTTCTCAGGAGAGATAATCTGAAGGTTTTCTCCCTGTATAGGAAATTGAGAAATCTGAAGGTTTATCCTCACAGTGAGTCCCGTGAAGCAGAGATCGATGTTTGTGAAACAAGGGTCCTCGGGTGTGATCGTGATGTATTGTGTTTCCGTAGTCAGTAGGATAATGTCTGCCGTTTCATACGGTGGATTCCCCAGGATCTGTACGTCAACCCCTTGCTGAAGTAGCTCACTAATTTGGCTGAATGATATCGCCTGCGTTGTCACCGTGAGTGCTAGATTGTGGAAATATACAACAATGCGATTATATAACTGAATTGAACGTTGCCTTGTAAGTCTATGCTAGACAACAACAGATGGTTTCTAGTGCAGCACCTCGCAATGTGTGAATCCAGTTGTATCTATTCCCCGCCCATTTCTAGCTAAGCTCTGCCCACGCGTTGTCCGTGGTGGGTTCGATCGAACTTTGTAGTCCCTGAACCTCAATTTCCAGAAAACTATACATGTAAGATGTCCAATAATTTGAAACTAATTAGTTTCAAAATAGTCAACAGAATGTTTATTAAATAATAAAGGCATACAATTCGTACAACTTGACTGCCTATTAAGCGTTTTATAACGGACTTAGATACGTCATTAAAGACGTACTTAATTGTGACGTCAAGCTACATGTGACATAATTCATTATGACGTCATATAGTTGACTGACAGACTGGATTACTCTATTGTATCTAAGTTCCGTCCGAGTTTGTTTAATACGTCGGGTCAAGCATTCGCAGGATATCATACTTCAATTATAATGACTAGCGGGAGTTCGTTTCAAAATATTTAAGAGACATACAACTTAGACGTTTACTGCCGGAAACGTGTGCCATTCTTATATGAACTACGCCATTCCATTGTGACGCTAGCTAGCAAGTGACGTATTTTACTAATGACGTTAGATACTTGACCGACATACTGGATCCCTCTATTTGCTTGAACAGCGATGACATACCTCCGAGTGCAATGGTCAACAACAAATTATGACGTCATAATCACACAATTGTGATGTAAAAAAATCCAAATATACACTGCTGGCTAATTGAACACGCACACGGCGTCAAACATAACAAGGCTATGGAGGGTTATGATATGTTACTCGAGTATCTGACGTCATAATCAATTGTCACTAGGTGGCTGACGTCACAATCATAATTATATATCAGTTATGAACATCGAAAGCTTCGTGAAGTCTACGATTTGTATGTCTTTTTGATGGATTTACAATTTAATAAACATTATGTTGAATATTTTGAAACTAATTTCACTGCAGCAGCCTTATCCAAATTATTTACGAAATTCCCGGTATCATTACATAGTAATTCAGGATTCAAAATATATAAAACGGTTCCAACACATAATAGATGGGTGGACCTTAACTAGTAATGGGCGGCGCATAGGTTGATATGGATCCCTCAATACGCGCTTAGCCTGAATTGTTACAAACCTGGACCAGTATTTAGTGGAAATGATCACATTACATCGGCAGAAATTTACATTTTGGAGTCCATATACACACTAACATAACCTAGACATGCAATTGAGATAAAAAGCCTCATGTCATTTGAGTAGAGCCACATTAATCGTTTATTTGGTAGCCCTCTTAAAGACGTAAGAATGTGATCTTTTCAGAATTGATATTTTGTCTATAATAGATATTACATATTATATTCCAGAAAAGGACACATCAGTGGTCTAATGCACTATAAAGTCGTTTCTTGGTCGGTCGTAAAACCTGTTCTATGCGACCACCTTATCAGACGTTTGACGACCAAAACTATATCTAATAGTAAGCCACCTGCATTCATCATATGAACCTCGAAATCCCATATATTAAATATTAATACAATCATAGCGTTAGCTATTGAATGTTTTGAAACTAATTGATGGGATATGTTGCTGCCATAGGCAGCAACAGTTCCCAGTCAAATTAGTTTCAAAATATTATTTGAAATTAACTGCTGTCTGTTGTAATCAAAGTCTGCAGCAGCTTGCATTCAAATTACCTTCAAAGATATATTCAAAAGCATGATTTCTTACAACAAGAATTATTTTTCTTTTGTTTTTTCAGATTTTAAATACACGGTTAAGATAGAATGTCTCTATTAGGTGGCCATAGCTGACAGGTCTAACCACCCACCAACTAAAGCCTTTATTTGTGTACTAGGCTCCCGGAGCGGGTTAAAGATGAGTTGAGGCGCTACGTCAAAATTGAAATTGCATATTATTGCATATATAAGAAATTGATGCTCAAAGGGAGGCAAGATATGGTTTGGTTAGAGTACATCTATGTGACGCCACATGTGCGTGCAAGGATGGTTAATAAAGCTCTCTCATTTCTCATTGCCAATGGATGAATTCAGTTTTAGCTATGTCCAGCCCATCTGTGGCTAAGTTCTACCCACGGTGTACCTGTGTTGGGATCAATCGAACCCTGCACTCCCTAAATCTCAATTTCCAGAAAACTATGCACGCAAGGCAGCTACTGCGCCAAGTCAAGTTAGTCTACAGTGGTTGCCTAGACACTGGGTTAATATAAATGGGACAGGGCCCCCTGAACCTAAGTCTCCCAGGCCCCTTCAATTCTTGATCCGGCTCTGCCCTGACTACCATTTTCCAGAAAACTACGCAGGTAAACTGTTAAATATTTTGAAACTAAGTTACCGAGCCAGTTATTCTTGTGATACATATTAAAGAAATACTCTTCTCTAGGCATTTGAAATAGCCATGTCTGACGGTCACTGCAAAGTAGTTTTTGATCAGTTTGACCATTGACGTGTTAAGTTGACACAAGAGCGATTAAACGGGACAGAGCTTGACTTTATATTTATGAGATAAATTGGAATTTTGACATATTTTTCAATAACGTCGATCTCTGAAACCCAGTTTAGATCCCGCATGAACCTTTCCATTTTAGCTATGCCCGCCCATCTCTAACTAAGCTGCACGCACACCTCGCTCGTGTTGGGATTCACCGATCCCTGAACTCACTGAGCATCGATTTCCAGAAAACTATGCAGGTATGCGGTTGAATATTTTGAAACTAATTTGACTGGGTTCTGTTGCGTAAATAGCAAAAACATACAGATTCGCACAACGTGTCGGACTATTACGTGTTAAAGACTGGCTTAAAAGAGCCATTCATGACGCCATGATTGTGACGTCAGCATGCACCTCCAGTAGTTGATTATGGCGTCATGTGGTTGAGTGAGGAAATGGATTCATAAATTAGCGTACGATCGTCAAGGGCGACAACTAACACCATCATAAATAGAGCATTGCCCATCTTACTCTCTCGCTCTCCCTCCCCACCCTCTACCCCCCCCCCTCCCTGCCCCTCTGCCCCTGCCCCTCTGCCCCTGCCCTTCTGCCCATGCCCCTCTGCCCCTGCTCCTCTGCCCCTGCCCCTCTGCCCCTGCCCCTCTGCCTCTGCCCCTCTGCCCCTCTGCTCCTCTGCCCCTGCCCCTCTGCTCCTCTGCCCCTCTGCCCCTGCCCCTGCCCCTCTGCCCCTGCCCCTCTGCCCCTGCCCCTCCTCTGCCCCTCTGCCCCTGCCCCTCTGCCCCTGCCCCCTCTGCCCCTGCCCCTCTGCCCCTGCCCCTCTGCCCCTGCTCATCTGCCCCTGCCCCTCTGCCCCTGCCCCTCTGCCCCCCTGCCCTCTGCCCCTGCCCTTCTGCCCCTCTGCCCCTGGCCCTCTGCCCCTGGCCCTCTGCCCCTGCCCCTCTGCCCCTGCCCCTCTGCCCCTGCCCCTATGCCCCTGCCCCTCTGCCCCTGCCCCTCTGCCCCCGCTCCTCTGCCCCGCCCCTCTGCCCCGCCCCTCTGCCCCCGCACCTCTGCCCCCGCACCTCTACCCCCGCACCTCTGCCCCCGCCCCCGCCCCGCCCCCGCCCCCGCCTCCGCCTCCGCCTCCGCCTCTGCCTCCGCCTCCGCCTCTCCCTCTCTCCCTCCCTCTCTCCCTCACCCCCTCCATCCATCCCTCCCTGCCTCTCTCTCTCTATCTCTCTCTCTCTCTCTTCGTGAGTGAATGTTAATAACCCTTGCATATGTACGTGCATGCATGTCTCCAGCATGCGCACACACATGTAAGTATGTGCACGTGTGCGTATTCGTGCCTATGTGTGATGCGTGCATATGCGTCTGCGTGCAGGCGGCTGTGTTTGTGAATGCGTTCCACCTTGGTATGGCCATATCTTCAAATGCCGTGTATATGTACACCATACCTGTTAGGTGGCATGCCCTGCCGGCGAATCCCTGTGGACAATCACATTGTCCGGTAGATTTGATACAAGTCCCACCATTAAGACATTCTTGAGGGCAGGCAGCTGCAATGATATGATTCATGCGTTTTAATGACATATTTAGTCCATAGCTGATATGTAGAAAATTCAGCGCCTGCAATTTTTCTTTGCACATTTTTGGGCCCCAGTGATTTTTTTTTTCCATTCTTCAGCCAGGTGGAAATTATATTAGAATTTAATTTTCAGGCACGTTGGAGGCAACTTTTAACGAGACGGTGTCATGTGTTAGAGTACAAATACTATTGTATGGCAAGGCTGGCATGCTTCACAGTAACGTCATCCGGGTCAGGCAATATAAATTATAATCTTTGCTCCCCTGGCAATATCAACTGAACGGAACACGTATGCATTACGTACTTACTCTATTTGCCAATAAAGTCAGACTCAGTCGCAGAAAAGATTGTATATTCTCAGTCAACAGTCTTATATTATCTTGTACACTGGATTGCTCAGTCAAATATATTACTTATATAGAAGGTCTCGGACGAGGTCCCAATTCACCTTTCCAGAGCACTCACCCATTATATGACGTCATAATGAACTGCGGGATGTGTACAATGCCATCATAATGAATGACGTCATGAATGACGGCGATAAGTACGTCACGAACGCATATTTTAAGACGGTCTATGCGTTGTTGTACATATTTGTTTGCTTTTACTATTTAATAAACATTCTGTTGAATATTTTGAAACTAATTTTACTGGGCGCTGTTGCTGCCATAGGCAGCAACAGCACCCAGTCAAATTAGTTACAAAATATTCAACAGCTTCCCTGTATAGTTTTCAGGAAATTGATAGCTAGAGCATTTGGGGATCGATCAATCGATGTGGGTGGAGCTTAGCTAGTGATGGGCGGGGCATAGCTAAAAATGGAAAGGGCCATTAATATCACTATTATCAACCGAGTCTAACTTTTTCACTTTGCACGAGATTTAGCGAGAGTGTAAAGTGATAGTTTTCGACGAGGTTAATTACAATGACATTAACCCCTCTTGTGTCACCAGCGCCTTAAAGCGCTCAAAATTCGACATATATCAACTATCCCTTTAATGGTCAAGATTTTTCAAGAAAATTATAATTTTTACAATTAAATTTATAAAAATAACTGTCGTGCAAGTTGGCATTACTCAAGACCACTACAGATTATAGTTTTTTTGGCCAACTTGACCATGAAAATGGTCAGGGAAATCCACTTTTTTCTTAGCTAGTGTCTATTTGCCGGCTGAGAGAAGACTATTTTTTAACTTACCGAGTCAGTCATTCCAGTGATACATTTTCAAAAATTATATTCTCTTGAATGAAAAAGTGGACAATTCCTCAAGACCACCACATACTCCGTTTAGGCGGTCTTGACCATTAACCAGTTAAGATAACACAAGATAGAGATTATATTTAACACATGCACTGAAACTATGCCATTTTTCCCCAATACCATCGATCCTTGAAAATCCCGTTTATATCTTCCACTGCCGTACGAATGTCAAGAGTGGCTAATCACATCCAGACATAAGCTTGTGCCATTACATGATGTAATCGAAAATCGCGATTATGTTTTAAATCGTGAATTTATATGATTAAAAATTAAATAATCGAATAATAGTGAGTATTTTCGATTGCATAAAATATTTCAAAACCTAACTTTCTATTACTTATTAAAACGATCGGTCATAAAAAAGAAATTTTGCTTAATGAATGTATGTCCATTTGCAGGGAAAGCGAAGACTATTTTTGAAAATGTAGCCCTATTACTGGAATGCCTGGATCGAGAATCGATCCAGGCATTCCAATGATACATTTTCAAAAATAGTCTTCTCTTGCCCTGCAAATGCACTTTTCTAAACACCATTGCAGTTTTCGTCATTGCTATTCTTTTGTTGTTATGTCTTGGTAATTTGTATCTAAGCTGATTAATCGAGTAATCACGATTATTTTTTAATACTCGACCGCGATCACTCAACGCAATAATCGCGCAAGTCTACCCAGGCATGTAACGCAATGTACGGCGCACACCTAAACGTATACTACCGGCAATTTGAAATATGAGAAACAGTTGCACAAATCCAAGTGTATTTATTTATATAACTAACAATATCTATTTGAAGAAAATATTGTATATTGTTTATAATATGCGATGTCAGAAGCGGTGTCGTTACATCATGACGCGTCTCATTAGTGCTCGACTTCGGCGTAGTGATATGACATGCCAGGAGGACGACCACATTCTGATTGGCCAATGTAAAATTACTTTCCCACGCTAACAACCAATGAAAGTACTTCGCTGCATTATTAACCCGGGCGGTATTGTTAATATGGAATGAGCTAAAAGCCTTTGTGTATATGATAAAAGCAAATATATCCAGAAAAGGGCGACAATCTTAAGTTCAGACGGCCACGAGGGATGGTCTTTTAAATGATTTGTCTTGAAGACATTCCACTTTCTGGGCCAAAAGTCACGTGGTTTGCGTTAGGCAAAACGTGCCTTATATTCCAATGGCAACGGTCCTTAACCTTTTACCACTCATGTTAGCAACACAAAAAACCGGCTTCTGCAGTGGTTTTAAGAACGGCTTCTGCAGTGGACTTAAGAAATAACAATTTTCAGACAATGGAATTTATCACAGGAATGACTGGATCGATAACCGAGCCAGTCGTTCCAGCGGTAATTTTCCAGAATTGTCTTCTCTTGGTCTGCAAATGAACATTTTCTATGAAAAAATTAAATTTTTGTTGAACAAATACGAGGATTAAAGTGTAAACGTACTCATTTAATGGTCAAAGCGGCATTTACTGAGGTCTTAGGTTATCTCCATGTGCAGCCATGGACAAGAACATTTTTGAAAATTTAACACGGACTTGACTGGCTTTGTAACTGAGTCAGCTATTTCAGTGTAACATTTTCGAAAACCGTCTTCTTAATCTTTTAATCTTTAATCTTTTAATCTTTGTAAGCTTTTAATCCCGTAACACTTATATCAGCCAAAAACGGCTTCTGCAGTGGTCTTGAGAAATGTTGATTTGCAGACCAAGGGAATGCTATTTTTGAAAATATACCACTGTAATGACCGGCTCGATAACCGAGCCAGTCATTTCAGTGGTATATTTTCAAAAATCGTATTTTGCTGGCCTGAAAATCGACATTTTCTATGATAAATTGAAATTTTCTTGAATAAATTCAAGAGTTAAATGATTACTGTCAAAGTGAATCAAATCATCATCTGCAGTGGTCTTGCGAAATACATCTGTGTAGGATAACATTAAGCTATTTTTGTATGTTTCATTGATTTTTTACAATGCTGGCCTCCTCTTTGCCTACACATAGACTTTCACAGTTTATCTTACTACCATATGACGTGACGTGTAGGATGACGTCATACTCTATTACAGTGTGAATGTCTCGATTTAGTCCGTCTTAAACGTTTAGTACTCAGAGACATTGCACGAATTGTATGTCTTTACTATTTAAGTAACATTCTGTTGAATATTTTAAAACTAATTTGACTGGTGCCGTTGCTGCCGTAGGAATTAACTTAAATAAATGTCATTTTAAGCGCCTTGGGGCGCTGTTGACAAAAGAGGGAATAATTAATACGTTAGATATGCACATATTTTTATGTAAATGAGATATTTTACACGAACGTGTTAAGAATGGACCTGATGAAGCTAAGAATTTCGGCTGAGGACAAGACACAGTGGGAAAAGCAAAGAAGGACTGATTGCAGCTGATTGGTGTGTCTAACTACTACAGCCGCAGAATATAGTAATCATACATACTGCGTTCAGAAACATACTTACCAGATATAACGTTGAGTACTTCCAAGATTTCCATAGACACTCCCCAGAATTTGATATTTTCAATTATCATTGGGAAGTAGGCTGCATCAGTTTGGGATGCAACAGCAGTGTATCCAAGTGTCAGTGCCTCATCAGTGCCTACAGAGAGAGTCCGAGTAATGGGCGTGGTTGTCCCCTTTGCTGGTTGGTTGTCAATGATCATTTTCAAACCTGTTGTCTGTGACCAGCTGATGATCACGTTATGGCAGACATATGGCGGAAATTCTGCTTCTGGAACCACCAACTGGAAAACAAATGTTCGCACATGATGGCATTCAGGTAAAATGCATTTCCATTGTCCTCTTCGTTATTATCGTCGTTGTCGGTGGCATCGGCATCGGTAGTGGCTACTACTACTATTACGACCGCTACTGCTACTACTACTACTACTACTACTACTACTACTACTACTACTACTACTACTACTACTACTACTACTACTACTACTACTACTACTACTACTACTACTACTACCACCACCACCACCACCACCACCACAACAACAACTACTACTACTACTACTACTACTACTACTACTACTGCTGCTGCTGCTGATGCTGCTCCTGCTACTACTGCTTTTAGCAGGGGCGGATCCGATCCAGAAATTTCAGTTAAGAGGGGGTGGGGTGAGCGAGGAAGAAAAGAGTCTATGATGGGCTGTCTACTGTCATCATGGGGGCTGGTTCCGGGGATACTCCCCCTGGAGATTTTAACAAGTAGATGCTCTGAGAGACCTTTTCCTTCATTCTTACTGACACAATTGTTTTATGTTTCTTTCGAAAATGTATTAATATCGTGGACGAATCGAGCCAATTTTGAAGACGTGGTCCCGTGAGTGTAACTCTAGGTGTCACGTGTAATCAGATTCTGAAGCCATGCGCTCTATTTATGTGGGTAAAATGGACCTTCAGTTCGCCAAAAGCTCACATACTAACGCAAAAGGAAATATTTAATATATTCTCGAGAACTGCTAGGCTGATTTCAAGTATATGTGCCACAAACATCCTTAGGGCATAGATATCTTTATATTAAAAATCTTCTCAGAAACCGTTTGGGGGGTGGGGATTGATTGGCCAAATGTATCAGCGGCCATCTTGGATGACCTAATTTTCCTGAAACGACTTATTCTCCAGTACCGTTAGACAAATTAGGCGGAAATTTGAGAGATATGATTAGGGAATATGTGCCATTAAAGTTTGTCTATGGAAGGTTGATACGTAGACAAGCATCGTGCTGTGGATCAATCAAAATTTAGCGTGCTTGGCGGCCATTTTGGATTTTTGGAAAATTTCTTAGAAAATCAAATAAAAGACTACTTATTAACCAATATACCAATTTTAATAAAATGACACCTTCACAGAAATTAAATTGGTAATAGAGGGAGCGGATCTGTCACTCAAGTTTATGATACTCAATCACGACACATATAGGATGACGTCACAATACATAGTGAAGTAGCTAGCTCCGGTATAATCCACAATTTTAATAAACGTCTGTGTATTATGAGGCGTGTTTGACTGGGGGCTGTAGCAGCAACATCCACTGGTCAAATTGGTTGTATTCAACAGTATTCAACAGCGTCCCCGTATAGTCACCTTGAAATTGGGGCTCTGGGAATCCAGGCTTTAATATGTATACATTGACCCCAACACGTGCACAACGTGGGCGGGTCCGGGCTAGAGATGGGTGTGGTATAGCTTGAAGTGGACCCCTTATTGTTGAAAATAATGATAATAATATCTATGAAAATGATAGAAACTAGGAAATGACGATAATTGATGATGATGATAGTGTACATGGTATAATAATAATAATAATAATAATAATAATAATAATAATAATAATATTAATAATAATAATAATAATAATAATAATAATGTTATAACAATATTGTATCTCTACCGTCATAGTCAATGTACACATAATCCCCATAGGCCGGTGTTACGACGTGAGTGTAATAAAAAAAATACGAACAAATACGGGAATGTTTTCCAGTGCTCATCTCAGTTTTTTCGGCTGTGACAGTGGCCAATAATTCCATGTGAACGATACGGGTCCATTCTGCATCGTGATGTTTCCCGGAAAATATCCATATTATAAGTCATGAAAGTTTTAAGATGTGTTGTCAAAAAAACCACTGTCAAATTAAGCAATTCGTCACGTTGTACCATCAATCATTATCCTACCCAAAAATTAAATAACGTGGTTACAAGAAACAACAAAATACATTGTCAAACAACTCACGATCTTGAATATTTTTGAATATTTAATAGTATATAACAAAATATTGACTCGTGCAGAATCTGTTATCTCTGCACGTTTGCATAGCTTTTCGTGGTCAGGTCTCTCCACCCAGGAGTATAAATGGATACCAGTGTAAAAAGCTGGAGAAGTTACCAATAATAGACTGGAAAGAAACCACCAGCCTAGATATGACGTGAATGGGACCTGGATATACGCCAGTCAAACCAATAACTTCTTGTCAGACAGCCTAGAGGAGGCGGTAGCTCAAGTGGTAACGAGCAGAGCTGTGAAACCAGCGACCCCGGGATCATGTCTTTGTTCGGCCAACTGACGATCACTGGAAACATAGGCACTCTCCTTTACTGCTCGGTGCCTCTCTCCACCCAGGAGTATAAATGCGTACCAATGAAAACTGGGGTAGTTACAAGTAATAGACTGAAATATAAACCAGCCTATAGATATGGCGTGAATGGGACCCGGAATCAGGGATCAGAGAGACGCCAATCAAACCAATAACTTCTTGTCAGACAACCACGCTCAGATCTTGGCATGGAGAGGTTCGACAAACACCTTCAATCCATGGTCTAAGTATTCCCACTTTACTTCTGAAATCCACCGCAGAAGAACCAATTTCAAACACCGGTCTACCTGAGTGACAATTTACACAACTTTCACTCAGACCTAATTTTAGGATGCATCGCTAACTTAAAATAGTCCAAATTAACTGCCTAAATTGTTATGTCGTCCTGAGAACTTTCCGCTGCTCCTTGTGTTACTCCATGCCTTCTCCTCGATACAGAGGAGGCACTGAATCCTCCACGACCATGGCCCACATGGGCAGGCACCACCCTGCTTCCAACCGCAACTGCCGAACAAGAAACTCTGCCTTCCATGGACGAGATGTAATACTCTCATTTAGGTACTCGCCGCCAACTAAGACCAGCTGTTTGCTGCTTAAATCCTGCTGTCTGAAAAGGACATTTTCCGACCCAGTTATTTGCCAGTTAGTCTTCGTCTCTGAGTGAATGATTCGCCTGACTTTGCGAGAAAAGAGGTTCTCGCATAACTTATCTGATCGCATCCGTCTGCGGCTGCCTGATGCCTTAAACCATAACACCTAGGATAGATAAACTAACTCCTCATGCCTCTAAATCAACTGCTCAAGTTTAGGCACACTCAGAATGACCATCCATGGAGGGCTCTCGAGAACATCGCGTTAGCCAGGCATCATCAACTAAAACGATCTTTAACCACCATTCATCTACGTGAAGACGCCAAAGTAGAAATTCATCCCTTTCCATCGTAAACGGACTTTTCGGAAATTAGCTCTTATCCCTAACTGACATTTGTGACTGTTTAACCATTTTTATATAGACTGATTGAACGAGTAGCGAGCGTTAGCGACATATAGACCACTGTGAATACCCTCTGCTGTCACTTGCTCCTCTCTCCTCTCGCGTACGCTCGTTCCTCTCCCCTCACCCACCGACGTAGGGACTCCCGCTCCCGAGAGATAGTAACCCCACTGCCAGACAGGCCCTCCCTCCTCTTGAGCTAGGGCAACGTTTCAAAACCCAGATGACGAGGATGCAAATTGGTCCTCTCACTGCTCCGTCACGCACCCATTTTGGTCGACGATAAATACTGTGCATGAAACCATTGGAATAACATCTGACTGAGTTCACACCCATACCACTGCTCTCTCACCCCCTACCCACTCCCAAGCTCACTAGCCCATGAGAGAGAACTACTGTTTAGAAAGAGCTCAGCTCAAACGCAGGCAGGAAAGACCAAACAGACAATTGCGGCACTTTCCGTCCATGGAACACACTCACTGCAGCCACACGCACCTCCTGCTCCCTGCAGAACAAACCCGGCCGGATTCCTCAACCTCGAAGGAACTACTCATCAGCCCGGCGATGCCTTTTCGGCCACGCGTGCTCAGGAGATTCGCCTCCCTCATTGCGGAAAGAGACACCGCTAATGCCTCCACGAACAGCGATGCTATCGCCTCAACAACTGACGCCAGGCAACTATTGACACTGCTACGACCGACATCACCGCTACCGCCTCCACTACCGCCACTACTTCCACCACCACTATAGCTGCTTCATCCGACGTCACAGCCGTCGCCTCTACAGGGGCATCGATAGCCGCTGACACATCTTGAAGATTTTCGTTATCCTTTCTTCGCTACTTTACTCATACACTCGCGATTACAACTTCGAGAAGACTTATGATGTTGATGATTGCTGCGACAATCAATCTTCTCGTCGCTGCAATCGGATAGTTACTGCTCGCCTCTTCCTAGCTGTAGGAAGATATTTCTGGTAACTGGGCCTGATTTGACTTTCTGAAGATTCGGAGTAAGGTACGGTGTTTCTCCGTACTATTTAGGAGACTGAATAATAACCGAACTAGTGCCTTGTATTTTACAAGGGGATAATTTTATTCCTATATTTTAACTGTACATATAACGGTTACTTAGCAATGGTGACTTTTACTGTCACTGACAAATAGATATATTTTATACTTTAACAATACTGCTTAATCTATAATACGATCCTATCCTACTGGATTTCATTTGACTAAATTACGACTACTGATTACTCTCAACTCTACGGTCGATATGATATCAAGCTAGCCTAATTTTTCACAACGAATTACTACTGACAAAACAACGTGTCTCCACAGATGGTGCAGACTATATACCGAATCAACGATGGTAAAAGATTAAAAGATTAATAGACAAAGTGCCTATTATATACAAACTACCTTTTCTAATTTCTATACATATTACGATATATAGATCTATATATATCGTAATATATAGTTTCTGTTCCTTTTGATTCTCTGCCACAGAGTTTGACTAGATGCTCATTGATTATGACGTCATCCCGGCCAATCAAACTCTGGGCCTCTCTTCTCGGTAGTCATCATTAAACACCCTACATCTACCCCTAACTCGGGCAAAGTGGTCCTAGCTGGTTCTGATTTGATGCGATCTGTCAGCTAACTAACAACATTACAGAATGTGTTGTTGTAGCATGCCTTTCTTTGACTGGCATATAGTTGATATACAAATTTCGATTGTGTTATTAATTCCTACAGGACGCTACAATGCCTCTGTCCTGTCCCTTGCCTATTATGGATAAGCCTGTAGGAAACGAACGTTAATAAGCACATGAGCTGTATGATCTCATTGCCAGCTGGTGTTGTTGTACTTGCTTAAGGGAGTCGGAATGCCGACCGTCAACAACTACATGTCAGTCTGTTTCCTATAATTCTCTCGATTCCCATCGATTCACATCTATTCTTATCACTCTATTATTTACTAAACTAACGGCCTAAATGACTGCTGAATTTCATAAAAGTGTATGCCGATCCCACAGCAACAACTTTTATCTTCAACTATTGACAAACATCATCAACTCAGAACCGATGGTCCTATTTCAATCTATTCTAATTTCTAACTTATTGTGATAAATATGTTACCACAGTTTCGATCCAGTTTCCATCCTATTTCCGTGAAACTGTACCACTAGCCCTGGTCTAAGTCAACCAGTGCATCTTCCTACTATGTATCTGATTGCTACTATTATATTCACTCAGTGTTCCCTAGCTCACCTGGTATTTTCAAATATGAATTTCACTGAGGTCTTACTTGCAAATATAAGACGTCCACCGGGGTCATGACTTCCCATAAGACAATCCGATATCTACAATCTGGCATAAACATATACATCGGTTTCGGCCAGCTTCGCTCTGACTGAGGAAAAGAGAAGACGTCTGCCTATGAACCGCAGCGGCACAACCACATCTGGAAGAAGACCAAAGCGAGATGGTCGCTCCGAAACACTGACTCCTACTCCTGGTCCACGGTGGCGCGGAAGAGGACGTCGCATCGGCCACCGAACTTGGCCCAGCCTGCAGGACTCGTTTGATTCAGGCACTCCGCCACGTTAGGAATGTCCGCCCGAACATCTTCATCTCCAAGGAGATGGCTGGCCGCTCGGGCCAGGAAATGACTGTGGGGGAGCCCCAATAAATTGTCCATAGGACGGCATCGCAATCCCGGAGATCAGCAGTAACCGAGAGTCACCCAGAAGAATCCCCGGTCGTGGACGGTTTCACTTCGGCGACCTGACCACGTCAAAGCCGTGCCCCGATCCAGTGACAGAAGGGAACGGCGCGAACAAGGAATGCATTCACGACGACTTAATACCTCCCTCCAACCCCCCCCCCCCCCACACACACACACTCCACCCCACCCCACACGACACCTAACACCTGTGTCGGTGGGGGTCGGGGTGCGGTGTGCGTGCGTGCATGCGTGCGTGCGTGCGTGCGTGCGTGCGTGCGTGCGTGCGTGCGTGCGTGCGTGCGTGCGTGCGTGCGTGCGTGCGTGCGTGCGTGCGTGCGTGCGTGCGTGCGTGCGTGCGTGCGTGCGTGCGTGCGTGCGTGCGTGCAGCTGCTATGCAATTTTAGGGAATGGGGCGTCATATATATATATATATATATATATATATATATATATATATATATATATATATATATATATATTGTTTTATGACCCAAGATATGTCTATTATTCAGGATTCTAAAATTAGAGTAGCCTTTATAACTATATTAGATATGCTATTTGAAAATCGTACCTCCCATAACTCGTCGATTGTTGATACTGTGAGAACAAAATTCCCGCCACGGTACACAAGTGCAATACCACTATATCTGTCCTGATCACCGCCAGTAGAAAAGATATAGGCATTGTTAATCAGGCTGACCATATAGATACCCATCTTTAACGTGAAACCATTGGTAGCTAGGCTGGGCCGGGCGAGGAAGTCGAAGGCCGTTTCGTCCTTTACCCGCAGCGATGTGCGGATGCCGTCTAGCTGTATAGCGTTACCATAGCGACCCGGATCCAACGACGGATTACCCGTTCTCGCTAGGGTGAAGCTGGTGGTGATAACTCTGTCCGGGTCAACTCTAACAAAATTTAGCGTAAGTTCTCCAATATCGCCTTCTGCATAAAATAGATGGGACAATATAGGAATGACATGCACATATTTGACTAAGGAATAGAAGATCGACCCCAGTTACCAATACGAATCAGGCACGCAGATGCCGCGATGACATCAACTTGTTGCGTGTTTTGTTATCAGACCTAAGACTGACGTATGGCGGTATCCAGGAATAACTCTCTAGTGAGAACACGCCCTAAAACAATTAATACTGAAAATAGCAGCAAGCAGCTTAGGATGCTTGCAACAGGTACTACCTAGTGGAGACAATGAACCTTTCCAGTGTATCCATCAGCTACGTGACGTGTAGGATGCCGTCATCAGTAATGACGTCATGCATGGCGTTGTTAAATTCGTCGCGAACGCTTAACTGATGACGAATTGTATATCTTTACTATTGAATGAACATGCTGTTGAATATTTTGAACTAAGTTTACGGGGGAGGGGTGGGGGTGCTTGTGGGGAGGGGTGGGGGGGGGGGAGTGGTGGCGCTGTTGCTGCCACCCATGCAAGTTAGTTTCGAAATATTCAACAGCTGTTCAGTTGAACATTTTAGACTTAACACCTTAAAGGCTAAATTGCGTCCGGAAAATTTAAATATTTGCGTATTAAATGTTAATTTGTAGGCCAAGAAAATTTATTTTTTTTAAATTTACCACTGAAATCACTGGCTCGGTTATCGACCCAGTCATTCCAGTGGTACATTTCTAAAGAATATAATTTCTTAGTCTACAAATGAAAGCCATTGCTGCCGAATTAATTTCAACATATTCAGCAGCATGTTTTATTTTGTTTTTACTGAAACGTGTTAACTTGTTTCTGCTATAGGGCGCCACTGCTGCGAGGTATGGTCAATGTGCAACGAAAGATTTTGACAAACGAAATATCTTATTAATTCAGTATTAAAATTAATTTTTCTTTAGTCAATCCTTTGACATTTCTAAAGGTTCTACCAAACTTTCTTGCGTCAACCATCTAGTGGCAAAAGTGGCCATACACGGCCGGTGTAATAGACGTGTGGAGTGACCAGTTGCAAGTCAAGGGTAAAAAGGTTTCTCCTGATAAATTAATAAAATCCTCTCCGCTTGGCCTGTAAATGGATACTGAATGAACATTTCCTGTGTTAGCTATGCCCCGCCTATCTATAGATAAGCTCCATCCACACCTCGCCGGTGTCGGGATCGATCGATCTCTGAACATCTTGACTATCAATTTCCCCCCAAAAAATAAACAGGTAAGTTGTGCTTATTTTGAAACTAATTTGATTGGGTGCTGTTGCCGGCTAAGGCAGCAACAGCGCCCAGTCAAATCAGTTTCAAAATAATCAACAGCATGTTTATTAAATAGCAAAGAATTACAATACCATACAATTCATACACTGTATCAGACGTTTTGAGATTTGATGACGGTCTATATGGAACCCTTTGTGACGTAATGATTGTGACGCCATCATACACGCGCTGAGCTGATTATGACGGCATACGAGGTCAGATGATGGATGGATACTCTGGAAAGGTGAATTATCGCAAAATTGAATGTTCTTAATTATTAAACCTTCATGTCTGAATATAGTTACGAAATGTTCTGTATAGACAAAATTAGTTTTGAAAATTTTCCGTAAATTTGACATTTTTCTCAAAATCATGAAAACACATTTGTTTAAATAAATGAAATTACGTCTATGCTTACTCCAAACTATAACGGCCCAGGCCGCCCCATTCTTTATCAATGGCATATTTGACAATGCTATGTGATGATAAATTAAATCGCCATATGCCATGTGACGAGTTTTTTTCGATATTACCGCATCTGCCGAGTGGCCAAGCTGCCAATCTTCTTAAAATACCTTCACCGTATATAATGGTGCCGTAAACCACCGCTCACATACGCCTGCATAACGCGGACAGCTAGCGGCTAAGGGGAGAGCACTCTTCCATGAAAATATTTGCTGTCATTGTCATTTCTAAAGTATGAGGCGCCCTGTGCCATTACAGTCTGCAGTGAGCAGGGCGGACTGAACCATTACCCGCAGCAATGACAAATGACAAATGACACCTACATTGGGCGCAATACACATCTATTTTCCGGACAAAAGAGAGGTAAAACTTCTTCACTTGGTCTGAAAATCGACAATTAATAAGCATATATGTTGATGCTCTTGACCAAATTTGACAAGTAAAGGTTTGAATGTACAAATCTAAAATTTTCTTGAAGCAGCTTGATCATTCATGGTGATAAAAGTAGCATTTTCAGCTTTCACACTCGAATTTGTTCAAGAAAATTTCAATTTTCTCAAAGAAAATGTCCATTTGCAGACCAAGAGAACGCAATTTTTAAAGATTTATCAGTCGAATGACTGGCTCGGTTATCGAACCAGTCATTCTAGTGGTACATTTAAAAAAAAAAGTCGCCTGGTCTGCAACTGGACGTTTCCCAAGACGACTGCAGAAGCCGTTTTTGGTTGATATGAGTGTCGCTTGAGCATGGGGAATTCATTAACATTTTAACAGGGAAGAAACGCTATTACATTTGACATTACCACGCCATTGAGTAATGCACTCTGTCAATCAAATTATCTGATGGCATAATCAAAATTCGTAACATACGCTGCCGTCACATTTGAAAATGCCTTCAAGAACATTTAATAGTCCGTCAGTTGAACACATTGTAAGTATTTACTACTTAATAACAATTCTGTTGAATATTTTGTAACTAATTCGACTGGGCGTTGTTGCTGTAATATGCAGCGACAGCGACATGCCAAATTAGTTTCAAAACATTCAAGAGTATACCTGCATAGTTTCCTGGAGTTTGAGATTTACGGAGTTCAGGATTCGATCGAAATAAACACAGACAAAGTGTGGGCGGAGCTTAGCCAGAGATGGGTGGGGCATAGATAAAACTGGATTCACCCAATGGTACTCTGCAGCAACGGGTACAGTAATACATTGCTTATGAATAAGCTATATCCCGGCTATCTCCAGCTATGTCCAGCCCATCCGTAGCTAAGAGCGGACCTCGTTTTGCTCGTGTGGGATTCGATTTATACACTTTGAATTCCGAATTACTAGAATCCCAATTTCAGGGAAACACTACAGCTAAGCTGTTGAATATGTCAAATTAGTTTCAAAACAGTCAACAGAATGAATATTAAAGAGTAAAGACATAACATCCGTAGAACTGACGGACGTTAAAGGTTATTGACGGACTTAGCTCCGGAATTCATTACGTAGTTGATTGTGACGTCAACCTACATGTGACGTAATTGATTACGGCGTCATATACTTAAAATATAACTTAGACCTGTATGTTGCCTAGATATTATCTGATAATATTACACCAGATATATAAATAAAGGATCTGAAACGAGGTCCCATGCAATATCATTATTATCAGCCGAATTGAAAATTATCACATTGTGCGAGCTTTAGTGAATGCAAAGTTATAATTTTCGGCGAGGTTAATAATATTGATACTAAACTGGGACAGAGTTTGAGATACTATTTATGACATAAACTGAAATTTTGACATATTTTCCAATAACGTCCACGCCGGAAACCACAGTTTAGAGCTTTCATTAGCGCACGATCGTCAAGAGCGGTCAAACACACCCTGACGTTTTGCGCGGAAAAAATATAGTACTGTCAATTTGGTTTATGAGAAAAGTGTACTAATCAATGTTTATTTAACAACACAGCTAACAATATTCATTGACACACTATATTATATACTATATCATATACAAGAGGTATTGCTACGCCGTCGCTGGTTACTAGCGCGTGACCATGACGCATTGATATCCAATGCTGCGAGAACGAGCGTATTCTAATTGATTAATATAGAATTACTTTCCCGCGCCAATGACCAATGAACACACTACACTTCATTACCAACCTGAATCAAATTCTAAATATCGAATGTGCTAAAACATCTGTTTGTATGATAAAAAGTGTTATATAATGGTGCAATTAATGGTATGCACGTACACACACACACGCACGCACGCGCGGACGCACTTATTGATACCTACGTGTAATACTACATTCTGGTCCGGCATTTCCCGGGAGGCAGACGCATACGCGTTCAGCATCATTACACGTCGCCGTGAGTGGGCATGGTGGATCACAGCTTTGCTCTGAATGATAGGAAAGATGATTAAGAAAGTGTAGGTGAATAAATCGCTACAGTACATCTCTTAGATAAGGTAACCCGTTTCCAAAAGAATATTTTGAACATAATTAGATCGGAATATTAGGCAGCAATGTCTTCCAATCCAAGTATGTGCAAAATATCCAACGGCACGTTTTATTATTTTCGCAATCTAATAAATTAGTTTTTACCTGTACTCTAGTCTCTAGCTTGCCAAAATTGTTTATTTGTAATACATTATACTCGTATGTTGCCATAAGCCAATTATAGGTGTGTCCGAAATGCACGAAAAATGCTACAAGCGGTTGAGGCTAATAGTTGTCGGACCAGGTATAGCACATTTTGTGGGTCAACACAGACAGCCACACACGGTTTGAGAATGATTTTAGATAAATTTTGAGGGCGTTGATTCGGAATTTCTTATATATACGTTTTTAGATTTGGCGAACAAAGTTCAAATTGATATTAAAACGTCATTACTTGAGTCTTAAAAAAAACAAATTTAAAAATTTAATATTAATGAATGCGAGAGAGAGAAAGAGAGAAAGATAGCGAGAGAGTGAGAGAGAGAGAGAGCGGGAGGGAGAGAGAGAGGGAGAGAGAGAGAGGGATGGAGAGAGAGAGAGGGGGGGGGGGGTGCCAGGTAGGAAAGAAGGGATGAGGGGTGAGAGGGAGGGAGGCAGGGGTGGAAGGAGGGACTACGAGAGAAAAATAAAGAACGAGAGAGAGAAAGAGAGAGGGGGAGGGAGGGAGAGAGAGGGAGGTAAGGGGAGGAGGGATGAGGGAGGGAGAGGGAGGGAGGCGGGGATGGAGGGAGGGATACGAGAGAGAAAGAAAGAAAGAAAGAGCGAGAGAGAGAGGCAGGCAGGCAGGCAGGCAGGCAGGCAGGCAGGCAGGCAGGCAGGCAGGCAGGCAGGCAGGCAGGCAGGCAGGAAGGCAGGAAAGCAGGCAGGCAGGCAGGCAGGCAGGCGGGCAGACAGATTGAGAGCTAATTTATATCTGTTTTACTTATACGACACAAGTCGTGATAATCTCAAAATAACCATTAACAAGGCAGTTCCACATTCCGAAGCATTAAAGCGACATTGTTTAATGAAGAGTAATTGATCAGCTATCCTAGCACAGAAGGCAGTGCATCCACGAATTACTGATTAGAGTAATTGAGCTTCGTTTGCCATACTAGTGCCAACATCTAATAAAGACCTAAGATAGAAATAACACTTGTTGAAAATTCGAACAGCTTTCCAGAATCGATTCGTTCTATTTGTGGCCTTAGGTTTCTTTGCACACGTTTTTACAGATTTCAACTTCACATCTGGAATCGCTGGGGTCTTTTTTGACGTCTTGCCTCCTCCAACTCTTTGATGAAAATAATTGATGCATCCAGTTTTAGCTATGCAGTGTCCTTCTATAGCTAAGCTCCACCAACGCTTTACCAGTGCTGTGAACTATCGAGCCATGCACTCTCTGAATCTCACCTCCAAGAAAGCTATACAGGTAAGCTGTTTGATAATTTGAAACTAATCTGACTGGGTACTGTTGCTGCCTATGGCAGCAACAGCGCCCAGTAAAATTAGTTTCAAAACACTCAACAGAATGTTTATTTCATAGTGAAGCAATACAATTAGTACAACTTGACGGATTATTAAGCGTTTATGATGGACTAAACCGCATCATTCAAGGAGTCATTGATTATGACCTCATACTCCATGTGGCGTAGTTGATTATGGCATCATATGATTGCTCGATAGACTGGATGCGAATCCATCAAAGCCATTATTATTATTATGACGTCAACTAACTAGTGACATAATTGACTATGAAGTCAGATACGTAAGCAACATATTGGATCCCGCTATTACAGCCAAATCTTCTATTCATTACCACCATGCTTTAAGAATTTCACCTAGGCTAAGCAAGAATAAGGGGATTCTAAAAGCAACGGATGAATCCGGTCTGTCACTCAAGTATATAACGTCAAAATCAATAAGGTCTTCGTCACGTGTAGGCTGACGTCACAATCATAACTGACTGAAAATAGTGCATACTGAAGCTGGAAAAGTATGTCGAGTGAACGAATTGTGTGTCGTTGATTGCTTTACTGTTTATTATATATTTTGTTGAATATTTTGATACTAATTTGACTTGGCGTTTCTGCTGCCATAGGCAGCAACAGCGCTCAGGCAAATTAGTTTCAAAATATTCAACAGCTTACCATTATCGTTACCTTGATATTGGGATTCTGGGAATCCATTGTTCGATCGATCAATACATGCATGGGCAAAGCCTGGGCGGAGCGTAGCTAGAAATGGGCGGAAACATAGCTAGAAATGGGCGGGACATTGATAGAAATGAGCTGAAAATAGCTAGAAATTGGCGTGGCGTAGTTAGAAATGAGCGAATCATAGCTAGAAATGGGCCAGACATAGCTAGAAATGGCGGAACATAGCTAGCAATAGGTAGGACTTAGCTAGAAATGGGCGGGACATAGCTAGGAATTGGCGGAACATAGATAGGAATAGCTGTGACATGCTAAAAATGCGGGCGCATAGCTAGAAATGGCGTGATATAGTTACAAATGGGAGGGGAATAGCTAGAAATGGGCGGGTCATAGCTATAAATTGGCGGAACACAGCAAGAAATGGCGGGGCATAGATGGAAATGGGTCCCCGTATTTTCTACATACCTGTTACAGGCTCTGGAATGCAACTTGTCTCACACTCAGTTTTCAAATCTGTACAAGCAAACAGCAATAATTAATAAATGAAAAATATAAATGCAATATTCACCAAAACAGTAATATTACGTTTTCAAATAATGAATTCAAAGTGCTTGCTCAGGACGCTACTTTGTTATTACGTGCGTCGGTAGACGGGAGATGATTTTAATTGGTGTTGTACTACTACTACTACTACTACTACTACTACTACTACTACTACTACTACTACTACTACTACTACTACTACTACTACTACTACTACTACTACTACTACTACTACTACTACTACTACTACTACTACTACTACTACTACTACTACTACTACTACTACTACTACCACTACTACTTTTTGTTGTTGTTTTTTTTAAATCCGACGCTGACGCAGTCGGACAATCTTCACGGAGGAACTCCTTTAAAAAGGCTTGCAAACCCCCAGAAAAAAACCTGGTGAACTAGTAAGCCTGATTAATATTACACCAAAACAAAAGATAAATAATGAGCATTAATACAATCTATAAATACATATGGCTTAAATAGTATAGATACACAACAATAAGCTGAAAAGATCCGATAGCAAAACAAAACTTAACAAAGGCATTACTATTCAACGCAGGTGTAGTAGTAGACCCGTGTGGCGAGTGCAACTATTCAACAAATGATAAGTGACTCGTCAATCAATGACAAATGAGTCAATCATTGACGCCAGTGGGCTGATTCTTTAAAGATCAGCGGGCGTAGTAGCATTTGTGTAGCATAACATATATAGTCAGCAGGAAAATTACAGAAAAATAGATGGAAATAGATGGCGCTCTTGTTTACATTTTTGATTAACTTTTTTGTAAGGTTTTGTAAATTACCCGGGAACAAATAACACTATAAAACCCTGTGCAAGTTTCTAAAATTACCCGGGACGATTTTATAATTCAATGGCAACTTACTTTATCGATTGATTATTAAATTACCCCAGTCTGTTTATTTGTTAACATGAATTATTAAACATAACACTATCAAAGTGCAGACTAAAATGAATTACAGGACACAGATTAATTAAGACACAGATAAATTAGCTGTAGTAATTAAATGATTTAAGCTAGTGCAGGCTCATTTATTTTTACAGTTCCCAAATCTATTGAAACTATGTTTGTTTTGCACAATATGTCCTTGAATACTTTTTCTTTACCATGCTGCTTTAACCTAACATATTCGCAAGGAATATGATTCAGCAGCAATGAACGAAATATTGCCTTTATTGCTCTATTGTGATTGCCCATAGATGGATTTTTCGTCTGAGCACACCGATGTTTCAAAATGGCCCAAACACCTATGGTTAGCATTGTTATTAAAATAGTCCTTTCAGACTTTATGATATTTACACCGCTTGATCCAAATTCTCTAAATAAGACTACATGCGTTTCGCACACACGCGGACGCACGCACTCACTCACTCACTCACTCACTCACTCACTCTCGCTCGCTCGCTCGCTCGCTCGCTCGCTCGCTCGCTCACTCACTCACTCACTCACTCACTCACTCACTCACTCACTCACTCACTCGCTCGCACGCACCCACGCACGTGGAAACATATTGCGTGGAATACAATAACCCCTCCCTTTCCAGAGATGATAATAATTTAAGCTCAAGTCCAATTTATTTACACCCAGATTACCATATTGGGACACACGGAGATCTCTCTTATTACAATTATGTTGTAATCATTTATACAAATTTGTATTATTATTATTATTATTATTATTATTATTATTATTATTATTATTATTATTATCATAATTATTATGCCATTATCGTTATTTTCCTTATTTTCTATTACCATAGACATGGTTATCATCATTTTCGCCGCAATGCGACCTTAGGGATAAGAATCCCTGAAACAATCAAGCAATCATCATCTTGCACCGTCTTTGTTATTCCTTCCCCGAACTAGCTATTAAGAACTGATAACAATTGTGATTATGGTAATTTGGCAGCGCGCGTTACTACACGACCTAGTACACGCCCACTGAATGGACGACGGTGATTCTTCGCAAGAGAATGATTCTGAGGCGCCAATAAAAGTATGTATATATATATATATATATATATATATGGATTGATAGTACAATCTGATCTGCATTTCCCATGTATGTCTTGTGTACATCATTCCAGTGACTGTGTGTACACTAAAATTAAAGGATACCTAACCTCATCTCTTGATAGCTACTCAAATAATCTAATATACCACGCATAAACTATGCTGATAATTTTAAGCTCTTTATCATGCCGCTAAAAAAAGATATTCAGACTTTTAGTAGCTAAATTTTGGTACATTTCTGCACCCGATGATGGTTGTCATGATTTACTTTTCAACCAATCAGTAAAAGCCTAGTGTGTCTGCCTGGGTATATACACAGTCATAGAGATGCAGCTATATTTTGGCAATGTGGTTTAAAAGCAACCATTAGGTAAGCGGTTGAATTTTTTTTAAAGTTAATTTGACTGGAAGTTGTTGCTGCCTAGGCAGCAACAACCTCGAGTCAAATTAGTTTCAAAATAGTCGACAAGATGAGTATTACAAATGTATTTCTTTATTAAAATAATGCAATGCATTGCCATTTACATGACATCACACATTACCGCTTGAAGGGATAAAATGGCGGCGATCGCTGTTCAACATTTACTTGATATTGCGAAGACGATACTTGTGATATAGATAAGGACATGTGGCAGGATGTGAATGATATGCTATCTATAAACAATATTCTATCGGTACAATACAACATTTGAGATGAGATTAGCAGCCCTTTAACAATGAGGAACATAGCAGTAATTAGATACCGTATTCTAAATCCAAATGTGGACCTGTATCTGAGGAATACGCCACATTCTTGGAAATCACTTTCCCACTGATGTCAGTTATTTTGGGCATCATAATATCCTTCATGATCATGCTTTTGAGTGGTATAATTATTGTGATAAAATGTTAAGATGCATGTAACTATCGCACCACATAGAGGCGATGCATACAGCAGGAGATTAACAGTTCGTGGCAAACTTAACTACGTCATTCATTGATTATGACGTCATCATACACGTGACGTAGTTGGTTATGACGTCATTGATGAGTAAACTGGAATCGTATATTGCATTACGACTATAAAGCAACGACGACTCCAGGTGACTTTCTGTACCATATTACCTGACTACTTGCTAACGCTAACCATCCCGAAGACCAACATCCACCAACCCGTATCTACTCTGTCCACCCACCCACCCCTAACCCCACCCACACACAAACTTCCCTCCCACTCTCCCAACCCCACCCAACACCCTAGGGATGAAGTCCACAGACAACGTAGACCGTATATTCATAGATGAGGAAACAGCCTCTAGATCTTCTCCATGTAGCCGTACAGCAGCTCAATAATGAACTTTTCTACAGGAACGAAGCCATAAGAGAGCTTACTCCATTCATTTCTCGCAAGACCTCCTTCTATACGAGATTGAAAAAAGATTCTCCAATGAGGAGACATTGGCATAGCAATGGACATTTCCAGTTTTAGCTATGCCCCGCCCATCGCTAGCTAAGATCCATCCACACCTCGCTCGTGTTGCGATCGATCGATCTATGAACGCCCTGACTATCAGTTTCCAGAAAGCTATACAGATAAGCTGTTAAGTATTTTGATGAAAGTAATTTAAATAGTAGAGACTTACAATTCGTATAACGTATCGGACTATTTAGAGTTAAAGACGGGTCAAATAGAATAATTTATGACGGAATGATTATGACGTAACTCTGCACGTCACTTGGTTAATTATGGCGTAATATGACGTCATATGATAGATGGATAAATTTGGAATGGAGCATTCCCACCAGAATTCCGTGGTAGAGAGAATTGAAACTTAAAAGAGAACTAACTACTCTGTTCATACCTGCCAATAGTATTGCATGTAAAACGCTATGATATAAAGCATATACTAGTATGTATTGACAAGTAGTTAACCCTTTCGTGACGAAACCGGCCAAAACCTGTCTCTGTAGTGGTTTTGAGTAATGTCCATTTACAGGCCAAGAGAAGACTATTTTTGAAATTTTACCATTGAAATCACTGGCTCGGTAACCGAGCCAGTCATTACTGTGGTAAATTCTTCAAAAATATTCATCTTTTGGCCTGCAAATGGACGTTGAACTAGTAAATAATTACATTTTTCGAAGAAATTTAGTCATTAAAGGGTTAAACGAAAAATAGTCACACTTGATTCGTGGTAAACCTCAAAATGAGGACGAGAATTTGCTGCCGTTGTGTAGATGCTGATATCACACAAATCACTGGATGGAGTGAGTCGATTTTAATGTCTGTATCAAGTTAGTGATACAGGGGTTAAGATGATATCAAAATCACCACTATCTGCAGTGTTCCTTTTACAGTCCGCTACGGAAATAGACTGGATCCCGACCAGTCTGGTCTTCGAAGTGAAGTCTGTGCTACAGTCTACTCGTTGTGACGACGTAACAAGATGGCCGGCCATTACATTAGAAGCGCATTCTCGAACGAAGGCATGCTAGAACTAAGCCACGCCTCAATTTCTAGATTGAGCTCACCGACGTCCACCTATCAGCAACAGGCGAAGTCGGCGACAAAGGCGTCTCGCTGTTGCATCTGAGCGAAATGGTGAGAAAGCAAAATCATCAGCTCTATGTTGTCCACTGTCCGCGGTTCATGAATCCAGTTTCTCAGGCAATCACATGCCGTCATAATCGACTATGTTGCGAAGGCTGACGTCATAATCAATTTCGTCATGAATAACTCAATTTACTCGTAAACGCCACGTTGTGCGAATATACCTTTCCCACATTAGCGTATTTTGGCGAAATACCTTCCCAGAATGCATTGTGTATACCACTTCTTGCTGGTAACGCCGATAGCCGACGCGCAAACAGCATTACTTTTACTATTTGAATTCAATACAACGCACTTTAAGCAGCTTATATGAATAACTAATATCATAATTGTATTGAAGTCATACATCATTGGAAAGCTAACCCAATTTTCTATTAATTTCTGTATTCGTATTTATATATTCGTTTTAATAGTTTTGTAAAATTTAATACAGTTGATTGTGATTTTAAAATATCCCCTATTGTCCACTTGGCTTGATGAATATAGGTATATGATGGTGTATTTTATATACGCAAATAACCCAGTGAAAATTTACAAAAATATAAAAATCAATGCATTAATGTTTAAACAATTGATTGCGCTTTCCAATGATGTATGAGTTACCCCTTTAATGACTAAATTCAAAAAATGTAAATGTTTATTTATTGAATGTCCTTTTCCAGTCCAAGGGAAAGCCATTTTTGAAAATGTACCACTGTAATCACTGGCTCGGTTATCGAGCCAGTCATTCCAATGCTAAATCTTCAAGAATAGTCTTCTCTTGGCCTGCAAATAGACATTCGGAAAGATCCCTACAGAGGCTTCGTCTTGAAAGGGTTAACCAATATAGTGAGTTTAGTTTATCATAAGGGCGGTTTAAATTGCGGGGAATTTTAGTGAAATAGTAACTCAATGTGGATCAGCTGCTTGTTGGCGGCGTTACTAGCCAACAGTTCCACGCTGAACGTTATTTCATGGTAATCCAGGCGTAATGATGTCAATGTAGGAAAGTTGTATTGTATTCTTTACTATTTAATAAACATGCTGTTAACAATTTTGAAACTGATCTGCCACAGACAGCAAGAGCAACCAGACAAATTAGTTCAAGAATATTCAACAGCTTACCTGTATAGTTTTCTTGAAATTGATAGTCAGTAAGTTCAGGGATCTATCGATCCCAATACGGGGAAGAGTTGGTGGGGCTGAGCTAGAGCTGTATGAGGGGTTGGGGTGGGTGCATAGCGAAGACTGAATTCCTCCACCACCACCACCATCACCATCATCATCATCAACAGTAGCAGCAGCAGCAGCATCACCCACACCATCATCACCATCACCATCACCATCACCATCACCATTATCATTATCATCATCATCATCAATACCACCACCACCACCATCATCATCATCATCATCATCACGACCACCACCACCATCATCATCACCATTATCATTATCATCATCATCATCAATACCACCACCACCACCATCATCATCATCACGACCACCACCACCATCATCATCATCATCATCGTCACCGTTATTATCATCATCATTTTAGGAGGAGATTGAATTCTCTTAGTGTTGTGGCACATTCGGTTACATAGATTAGTACACTGATGCGTGCAAGCATCTTTGAAAACACCTGCCCATCGATGTAATGGGGAAATATATACCAAACATATCATTAGTGTAGTGCGTGCTCGTAACATCATGCATGCACGCGGGGCCACACATACGCACGCACACATACACACACGCACGCACGCACGCACGCACGCACGCACGCACGCACGCGCGCGCGCGCGCAGGCACGCAGGCAGGCATGCAGGCACGCATGCAGGCACGCAGGCACGCAGACACGCAGGCGCGCACGCACGCACCCACGCACGCACGCACGCACGCACGCACGCACGCACGCACGCACGCACGTACGCACGCACGCACGCACGCACGCATGCATGCACGCATACACTCTCGCACGAACTCGTACTGGGTATATATGTAGATAGTCAACGTAATAGTTCTAGCAACGTATGTTATTTTTTTCGTGATTTGTATTTGGTGTTCAAAGTTTTAACTAGATATGCTTATCAAAATGAGCATTTACTGCATTCAAATTCATAACACCGTAATTATGATGGCAGAAAATACACGGTATTTATGAAGGCAGGGCAAATACCGGTATTTATGATGGCAAGCCAAACACGGTATTTATGAAGACAGGACAAACACCGGTAGTTGTGAAGGCTGGACAAACACGTTGATCAGTGAGTCATCATAAAAAGTTCTTTAAACCTTAAACCCCCAAATTTGTTCATGAACATGTCCTTTGCAGACCAAGAGAAGGCTATTTTGAAAATTTCTCACTGGGATGACTGGCTCAGTTATTGAGCTAGTCATTCCAGTGGTAAATTAAATAAAAGTCTTTTCTTGGTCCACACATGGATATTTCTCAGGATCCCTGCAGCAGCCGTTTTTTGGATGATACGAGAGTTAAAGGGTTAACTCCATTACTCAGATAATGCGGATTATCACTCGCTATCGACCCAGCATCAGCCTAGTAAGCTGGGTTATCAGGGTAATGTTCAAGAAAATTTCAATTTTCTCATAGAAAATGCACTTTTTTAGAACAAAAATTAATTTTTGTAATTTACCACTAAAATGACCACATCGGTTTCGAGCCAGTCAATCCATTGGTAAAATTTCAAAAAATAATAGTCTCCTGAGCTGCAAATGGACGTTTCTCACGAAGGTACTTTTTGGTGACTTCACTTTTCCAGCGTATCCCTCGATCATCTGACACCATATGGCCCGTCTTTAACTCTTAATAGTCCAACACGTTGTACGAAGTGCATGTCTCTACTATTTAATAAATATGCTGTTGAATATTTTGAAACTAATTTGACTTGACGCTGTTGCTGTCATGGGCAGCAACAGCGCCCAGTCACATTAGTTCCAAAATATCAATAGTTTTCCTGTATAGTTTTCTGGAAATTGATAGTCAGCGAGTTCAGAGATCGAGTGATCCCAACACGAGCGATGTGTGGGTGGAGTTTAGGTAGAGATGGGCGGGGCATAGCTTAAATTGGAAAGGCCCATTTTATACCGAAGATGGTTTGATAACGTGCTTATTTCAACAAAAACTCACCCGCAATGCCCAAGTTCTGCAACACACCGCTTGTCGTATACCAGATCTGAATTTGTCCAACCTGGAAACTAGGATACGTGTTGCTTGTCACAGGTGTACCTCCAATTGTAAATGTGAATTCGCCGGAAATACTCGTGGTAACATCTATCGGGGATGGAGTTGCCTGTATTTTCACCAGGTCACCATCGATGTACACCATCAGACCGGCATACAGACTCCAGGAATATGTCAACTCGAACGTTGTCAAGAGATTAATATCAGGAATTTCGACGAGCCATTTTTGTCTGGTCGTTTCGATGATAACATTGAGGAAGTTGTTTTGGATAAACACGGATATCCCAGGTTTATTTAGTTCGCCTTTGGCAGGGGAGATAATCTGAAGTACGTCATTCTGAACGGGCAGTTGTATAATCTGCAGGTTAATGGTCATAGTGAGTCCAGTAAAGCAGAGATCAATGTTCGTGAGACAAGGTTCTTCTGGTGTGATCGTGATGTATTGTGTTTCTTCATTCAGTATGACTTCATCGCCAATAAATCCTTGAATTCCTTGTATCGTCACGGTACCTTGTTCCAGCAGTTGAGTAATTTGGCTGAATGATATTTCAATAGATGTCACCGATACTACTGCAAAATTAAAGGGAAGAAAATTATATTTTATTTAGTTTATTAAAAGGTTGCACCACTCTTGCCGGGTGCGATTATAAATTCTACTTATATCTGAGCTGATCTAGAAAACTGTATGAAGTGGTGTGTGGGTTCGTATGTGCGTGTATCCATGCGTGGACGCGTGCATGCGTGGTGTTGCGCGTGTATGCGTCTGTGCTTGTGCGCGTACATGTGTATATGCGTGCGTTGAATGAATGAGTGAGCGTGCGTGCGTGCGTGCGTGCGTACGTGCGTGCGTGCGTGCGTACGTGCGTGCGTGCGTACGTGTCGCGTGCGTGTGTTTGTGTTTGTTTGTATGTGTTTGCATGTGTGTACTTGTGTCTGTGTGTATGCGCGCGAGCGTGTATGTGTGCGAGGGTGAACAGCACATGGCACCTTACCGGTTAAATGGCAGGCATCTCCAGCGAACCCTTCTTTACATTCGCATGTTCCTGTTGCTTTGATACACATTGCACCATTCTGGCATTGTTGAGGACATTCCACTGAAATCAGGAGGGAAAGCAAATTGTCGCATACCACCGCAGTTGGCGGCGGCTGGAAAACACGCATATACCTACAAATTATCTTTAAAATTGCATAAATGTTGAACAGTGATCTCCGCGATTGTGTGTCCTCACGCGATAGTGTGTGATGCCACGTAAGTTCATTCTTTATTATGTAACACTCGTCTCGTTGAATATTTTGAAACTAATTTGTCTGGAAGTCGTTGATGCCTATGGCAGCAACAACTTCTAGTTAAATTAAATTCAGCAATCGTCAAGCGCTTAGAGCATGTTAGCGCATGGAGTTTTGCGCTATATAAATGCACTTATTATTATTATTATTATTATTATTATTATTATTATTATTATTATTATTATTATTATTATTATTATTATTATTATTATTATTATTATATAATGTGTATCCTGAATTATGAGAAACTCAAAAAGGCAATCAACAGATCAACAGGTAAGTTGTTTGATATTTTGAATTAATTTGGCTGGGACTGTAACTGGCAATGTGGCCAATGACAGCAACAGCTTCAAATTAATTTATTTTCAAAATATTCGACATAATTTTTATTAAATTGTAAGTTCATCACATACTTCACAACGGATTTTTTTAAATTTTATGACGAATCTATGCATCATTATGATTGTGACGTCAGCTTCGTAGTGGCGTAATGGACATTTCCAGTTTTAGCTATGCCCCGCCCACCTCTAGCTAAGCTCCACCGACATCTAGCTCGTGTCGGGATCGAGCGATCTCAGCATTCTCTGACAATAAATGTCCAGCATACTATACAGGTAAGCTATTACATATTTTGGAATTAATTTAACTGGGCGCCCAGTCAAATTACTTTCAAAACATTCGACAGCATGTTTATTAAATAGTAGAGACATACAATTCCTACAACGTATCGAATAATTAAGAGTTAAAAACAAGCCGAATATAACGATATGACATAATGATTATGACGTCATCCTGCATGCAACTTAGTTACTTATGACGTCATATGACGCCAGATGTAATTATGGATAAACCGGAAAGGTGAATTGATTATGACGCCCGATACGTGAGTGACAGATCGTATACACTCATTAGAAAATATTTGCTGTTAAAGGTGTTACTTGTATGCTTCTGCGGGAAAACTGCCTCCTCGATAACAGTATTAACATAGCTTACCAGAAACCACACCGAGCGTTTGCAATATTTCGAGTGAAACTTCCCAAATCTTAATATCTTCCACTAGCATTTTACAGGAAGGCTGGCCTGCTGGGACGGCTGTTGCCCCCCTACAGCCTATGCTTAAAGCGGCTGTGTTTTGTCCTTCTTCGGGACGAGGATTTCCATCGGATAACTCCACGAATTTCTCGTTGACAAACATTTGCAGACCAGTGCTGCTTGTCCAACTTATTAGGATGGTCTGCCACACACGCAACTGTATAT
>CM067361.1:18998732-19011232 GCA_034401795.1 Chaetoderma sp. LZ-2023a | reverse complement strand
GAATCAGTCATTCCAATGGTAAATTTTCAAACATAATCTTCTCTTGGTCTGTAAATAGACATTTTCTATGAGAAAATTGAAATTTTAAAATACAAATAAAGCGTTAACTCACTTGCGTCATCATAATTCTGGAAACTTTTTCTCCTCGTGTATCTTGAGAAAAGTTTAAATTCTTTTATAGATAATAGTCATTTGCAAACAAAGATAAGAGTAATACGCCCCCCCCCCTCCCCACCTCGTTACCCTAATTGCGTCAAAAACACATTAAAGTGCTCAAAATACTATTTATTTCAATTAGCTATTTAATTGCTAATACCGCTCAAGGAAATTTTGGTTTTTGTAACCAAAAAGAGTATTTTTGTAAATTTATGACGAAAATTTACAAAATATAGCTTTCTGTTGTCCTTCAAATGACCATTCATCAAAAGTGTGATGGTCAAGAAAATTCAAATTTCTGTTTAGCCAGCGACTAATTGCAGACCTAGAAGAGAATTTTTGAAAATTTACCACTCGAATGTCTAACTCGTTAACCGAGCCAGTCATTCCAGTTGTCTCAAGATCACTGCAGAGGTCGTCTTTTGGCAACTTGACCATTAAAGTATTAAGTTGAAAGAAGAGGGGTTAAATTTCAAAATTTATGACTGGAATGACTGGTCCGAGATATTTTCAAAAATATTCCTCTCTGGTCCTACAAATGGGCATTTATCAAATGCAAATGCAATTGTTGGTCGTCTTGTCTTAAGTGTTAAAGGATTACTCATTGGATTATATTACATATCTTCTGGGATTAATGTAATACTCCAGTTTTAGCTATGTCTCGCCCATCTCTATCTAAACTCCACACACGCTTTGATCGTGCTGGGATCAATCGGTCTATGCACTCTCTGAATCTTAAAAGCACATATTCACACCAACATTTTCTAAATTGCATATTTTCAGAGGCTTAAATTATGTATCTCAATGTAATGAAGTGAAATAAATCTTAAAATATGATAATTCTATTCAGCACAAATTATTATAATTTCTTTAATTGAGAAATTGAATTAGGGACTCGTGTCTCTATTTCAATTTCACAACTTAAATTTTGTTTTTAATTTACACGGAATGAAATCAGCATAAGCTAAGATGTATTTCGTTTCATTACATCTAGGCACAGAATTTAATCCTCTAAAGGTATACAATTTTAACAATTTTATTTTCTAGCACTTTGCTGTGAATATGAACCTTTAATTACCAACAAACTATGCAGGTAAGCTGTTGAAGATTGGTTATTATTTGTCTATGTCAACAAAAGCGTCCAGTTAACTGACGGACTACTATGCGTTTATAACAAACTTAATTATCTCATTCATGACGTAATTGATTATGACGTCAGGATTCATGTGAGGTGGATAATTATGATCGATAGATTGTATTCGTCTAAACGCAAGCCACAACGAAAACAGGGTGGCGAGCAAGTCATTCATATCATAAATTACTTTTATAAACGTGTCTTCTTGGCCTGTTCATGAACATTTCTCATGGCCACTACAGATCACAGTTTTGGTCAGCTTGACCATTAAACATTAGTGGCTAAAGTTGGTCAAGAAAATCTAAATATTTGGAATAGAATGTCCATCTTCAGGCCAATAGAGGACTATTTTTTAGAATTTACCACTGGAATGACTGGCTCGGTAACCGAGCCAGTCATTCCAGTGGTAACATTTCAAAAATAGTATTTTTTTGGCCTGCAAATTGGCATTCCTCAAGACCACTACAGAGACCGGTTTTAGCCGGGTTCTGCATGAAAGAGTTCACAGTTACGTTGCCACAAGACGTGTCGAGTTTAAAATGCTAAAAAATATAGTTCGTATATCGTACATAGTGCATCGCTCTATATATACTCTGATGTTCGCATGGGGATTTCCAGTTTATCTATCAATCACATGCCTTCATAATCAACTATGTGACATGTAGGATGACGTCATAATCAATGACGTCATGAATGGCGTAGACGAGTTCGTCACAGACACTCAATTGATGACGGACTAATCATTTTTGTACAAATTGTCAGTCTTTACTCTTTACTATTTAATAAACATCTTATTGCATATTTTGAAACTAATTTGACTGGCCTCTGTTGCTGCCAAAGGCAGCAACATCAACAAGCCAAATTAGTTTCGAAATATTCAACAGGTTACCTTTATAGTCTTCTGGAAACTGGTAGTCAGAGTGTTCAGGATCGATCTGTCACCACGCTGGCGAAATGTTGGTCGAGATTAGCTAGAGATGGGCGGGGCATAGCTAAAACTGGATTCGTCTATTGAGGGGTGTGATTGATGTATATACATTGATATTTATACAGCAACTGTGAAACGGTTGTCATATTCTTCTCCATGCACGAGATTAGCTATGCATGGTGCAAGGGCTACTATTCAAACTCCTACATACCAACATTTGTTGTGTAAAGCTCCAGACGGAAACACGGTTTTGCTTCAGCTGTGTTGCTCGTTGTTGGCTTAATCGTGACTTTGGTCACCATAACTGGCGGGAGCAGTTCACTGACGTAATACTGCAACTGATCGGTCATGGATCTTACGTTCTGAAATCGAGTTCATAAGTTGCATATTTACTAACTCGCCCGCGAAATTTAAACATTCCATGAACGGGTCTTGCGTCAACAGCGCCTCAAAGCGTGTCAAATTACTACTCAATTACACTTTTTCCACGGTCAATATTTCTCAAGATATTTTAATTTTGGAAGAGTATTTTTGTAAATTTACCTCTGAACCTTTTTCGCCGACTTGACCATTAAAAGGGTAATGGCATAGAAAATTAATGTTGTTAAGTGTCTATCTGCAGGCCGCGAGAAGAGTATTTTTTTAAGATGTACCACTAGAATGACTGGCTTGGTTTCCGAGCCAGTCATTCTAGTGGTAAATATTCAAAAATACTCTTGTCAGGGCCTTTCAAATAGGCATGTCTGAAGACCACTGCAGAGATGTTTCTGGTCAGTTTTACCCTTAAAGGGTTAAGTTGACACGCGAGGGCTTAATGCAATAATTACTTACAGATCTGTCGATAAAGGGATCCATTTCTAGCTATGCTCCGCCTATTTCTATATAAGCTCCGCCCACTTGATAGATGGGTTGGAATCCATTTGAATCTTGGAATCCTGAATTCTAAGAATCTAAAACGCTCAGTCAAAGTTTCAAAATAGTCATCATAATGTATATTAAATAAATGCAATTCGGACAACTTGACTGCCATAGCCACGATTACGTGGTCATGGCTGACTTAGATACGCCATTCATTACTTTATTGATTGTGACGTCAACCTGCACGTGACATAATTGACCTTTTCAGTTTATCCATCCATCATATGACGTCACAATCAACTACGTGGCGTGTAGGATGGCGGCATAATCATTACGTCATGAATTACTCGATTTAGTCCATCTTAATCGCTTAAAGGGGGTTGCCAGCCACCCCACCCCCGCCCCCAGGGTGCTAAGTGCCAAACCATTAGTAAATATCAGAGGAAATAAATACACCTAGTCATTCTTCAATTATATAGCCATAAATATAATTATTCTTGCAGGGTTAATCAGAAATATGGGTCGATCATGTGGCCTTTGACTTGTGACGTGTACGAGGGAGCAATCTTTGTCAACGGTCATGCCCATGCCGCGTTTGTACACAATAGTAGTGTATTTCACGATTATTTAATTGTTTATAGCATGCTATTTTTGAAAATTGGCCACTAGAGTCATCCCCGTGGTACATTTTCAATAATAGTCTCTTGGCCTGTAAATGGCCATTCCTCAAGACCACTACAAAGGCCAGTTTAGGACGACTTCAGCATTAAAGGGTTAAAAAAGATGCCAAATAGTTACCAAAATCCTGACAAAAAATATCACTTTCTGAGGAATTCTAACGTCAGTCCATGATGTCCTTAACATTCGCCTCGGCAGACCGGACCTATGTTCAATGTCTCATCCGAAAGACAAGGGTGTGGTAACGTACTTTGACCAGTGGTGTGGTGAGTGGAGGCTAGACTATGGATGGGGCGACACGCTTTGGGGCACTATGGGGATACACTATCGGAGAAGAAAACCCCAGCGGGTATCGCCCCCTTGAACCACCACCCCAACCCCACCCACCCCACCCACACCATCATCGTGGTTCCTAGGCTTGAAAGAAAAGATAGCAGGAAAAAAAAAGATGTGTACAGCTTCACGAAAAACAGTAAAAGTCACGATCCAAAAACTGAATACTATAGCTTACTGGTTTATGATCATGAAACAAATTAGGAAAAATTAAAAAAAATGAAAGTTTCTCTTAGTATAGCCATAGATTAATTATATAATTAGTCTATGTTATAGCGCAGAATATCGGTAGTTCTAACTAAATTCACCATTTAGGCCTACGCAGCTGCACTGAGGAGCATTCTGGCACTTAACATTTTTAGAAAATTTAAAAGACCAAAAAAGTGACACGAGGACGAAAATTTACGAAATAGCGTTATGTGCAAACGAACCCACTAGGCTCGCCATTCGCTAATAGTGCATACGAAAATAAACCGCAAAATGTTCCTTCGTGCACGTCACAGGTCACAGGTCAGCGTTCTTGCTTTACACGCGGATACCGCTGTGTTATCGCATTTTTTTGTTGTTTAGGTTAAATATTTATATTGGAAAATAGTTGCATCTTTTTAATTAGTAGCATGCAGCATATATATCATGCCTTATTTGCTATTTCAAGAATACCGCTAAATACTCCCTTTAATAGTCCGACACGATGTACGAAGTGTATGCCATTGCCATTTAATAAACAGTATGTTGAATATTTTAAAACTAATTTGATTGGGCGCTGTTGGGCAGCACCCAGGTAAATTAGTTTCAAAACATTTTCTGGAAATTAATACGAACTAGGAGCTTGGCTAGAGATGGGCGGATAATACCTATAACTGGAAAGGTCCATTGATTTGTTTAATTACACGTGGCTTACAGGATTTGTTGTCTCCCCTCCAGTGGCAAGGGTAATCACGAGAGCATACGTCAGCATGTATTCCGGACCTCTAACCCCTTCAGGAATGTACCAGGATGTTGGGAAGTTAATTAATAGTGCTGTTAACTCTACAGGTACTGGGAATGTAATTTCATAGAATGTATCATCCACATCACCTGATTCAGGACACCAGCCACCTGGGTCCTCGCCTGAAACAGACAGAAATCGATGTATCGCTACGAAATACACATGTGTTATCTAGAAACCAATTTAACTGAGTGCTTTTCTTGCCTATAGCAGTAAAAACACCAGCTAAATTAGTTTCAAAATGTTCAACGGAATGCGCATTAAATGGTACAATAATAATCCCAAATTTACATTTATATGAGAGAGGGAGAGTGTGCATAGCATCGGATTCTGATAAATACGGTTCAATGCATTGGAACCCTATCTCGTTTTAGAGAATGCTTAAATATTTTCATCTGACTTTGGGTTTTAAAATGAATCAGCATTATAAAGAACTACCATAGCAAATAAGAGTGAATCATATCTATCACTGATACCTGTTTGGGGATCATTAGTTGGTGGCTAAAAGTCATAAGACATTTCATATGTAGTAATGAAAGCATCTGCTATGGCGCTGAAGTACATAACATCATAATTAAACATGCATATTCACACCAGATTGCTTGACAATAAAATTGTATTCTTTTATAGGCTTAAATTATGTGTCTACATGTAATAAGACGAAATACATCTTAACAAATGATGATTTCATTCCATATAAATTAATATATTTTTTTAAGTTGCGAAATTGAAATAGAGGCTCGTGCCTCTATTTCAATTTCGCAACATAAAAAAAAATATTAATTTATATGGAATAAAATCGTCATATGTTAAGATTTATTTCGTTTCATTACATATAGGCTCACAGTTTAAGCCTCTAAAAAATATTTTAAACAATTTTATTTTCAGTAATTTTGCTATGAATATGCACCTTTAATTATGTCATATGCCGGCTCACTCATAATTGTTAGAGATTATTCCATCATCAACCTGGAATAGTTCGTCAAGTGTACGAAAATGTAGGTATGTGATCTTCGTCCCATTTAATACACATTCTGCTGAATATTTTGAAACTAATTTGACTGGACGATGTTGCCTCCATAAGTAACAACAATAATCAGTCAAAATAGTTTCAAAGTATTCAACAACTTACTCGAATGGTTATCATGAACATGGGATTTTGGAAAGTCAGTATTCAAAGTAGATTACTCCCAACAAGTGTGGCTTAGCTAGATTTCAAATGACGACTTTCATAGAATGTGTGGCCATTTGTTTTATTTGGCTACATTGAACAGGATAGTAATCTCATCTCAAATATTGTATTGCACAGACAGGTTATGTTTTATAGATTCCATATCATTTATATCATGCCACATTCCATTATATATATCACAATTATTTATGTGCTCTGTAATAGGCGTAAAGGTTGAATGGTGAACGCCACCATTTTCTCTCCATTTTTGTCTCCTCGAGCGGTAGTGTGCGATGTAAGTGCAATTAGATTACATTCTGTTTTACGGAATAATCATCGTGTTGAATATTTTGAAACTAATTTGACAAGAAGTTATTGCTGCCAAAGGCTTACCTCTATGATTACATGTATACCACGTTGCCAAACTATAGATGGCATTGAGCGTGTATACCGAGGCAGGCACACTAGGTTTTTTCTGATTGGTTGAAAAGCAAATCAAGACATCCATTTATTGTGTAGAAATGTACCAACATTTAGTTACTTTCGTTGTCGATACGATAAAAGGCTGAATTGTTAGCGATGGATTATGGGTGGCAAACTCTATCACCTGAATGGTTAGTATACGATAAGGTGAGATTTTATTTAAGCGTCCTATAGTATATCAGTTATCGACATGTACCAGTAGTGTGCATACTCCATAGAAATTTATATGGTACTCTGTCCTCCTGGCTTGATCTACTAATAAATCAATGAGAAATAAGTTATGCCGCACATGTGTTCTCATAACAAGTTCGTCTGAGCAATTCCATCAATATACTAGTTTGATATCTAATTCAAGACAGGTTATTAGTACTTGTGTTTTGGCATGGGAAATATTGAGATTTCATATGAAGATCATAGAGAATTGCATTGCAATGCACCTTTCCAGTTCTAGCTATGATCCGCCCAATACTATCTAAACTCCCCCCACACTTCGCTGTGTTGGGATTGATCGGTCCCCGGATGCACTGACTATCGATTTCCTGAAAACTATACAGTTTAGCTTTTGAATATTTTTGTAACTAAGTTGACTGGGTGCTGTTGCTGCATATGGCAGCAGCAGCAGCGCCCAGTCAAATTAGTTTCAAAATATTCAACAATATATTTATTAAATGGTAAAGACATACAATTCGTACAACAACGCATACTCCGTCTGCAACTATACGTTCGTGGCGTACTTATCAACGTCATTCATGATGTCATTGATTGTTATGTCATTATTTGCGCCACGTGGCTGACTATGACGTCATACGATGTACGGATACAGTGGGTCAATACACACATCTTCTGGCAGACTCAAATATGGTTATTTATGTATATACCCTGCCATTATGTAGACAAAGACAGGTACTGCCCACTCTCATGGCAGCAACAACGTCTAGTCAAATTAGTTTCAAATTATTCATCAGAATATTATGTATAATAGTAAAGCCATACAATTAGCAAAATAACGCATAGTCCGTCTTCAAATAAACGTTCGTGACGTACTTATGTATGTATATATGTATGTATGCATTTATATAGCGCCAATTCCAGAATTAACTGCCCAAAGGCGCTTTACAAAAGTTAAAGCTAATTTAAAATAGTGAAATATGCTTTTTGGAACAAATGGGTTTTAAGAAGTGTTTTGAAAGCCTCAACATTGTTGCTGTTTTGAATGTTGGATGGAAGGTCGTTCCAAAGTGTTGGTCCAGCTATGGAGAAAGCACGCTCTCCAATGACAAGATTGGAATTGGGTACTACGCAGAGTAGCTGTTCACTCGATCTTAGTGCTCTCGGTGCTATTCGTCTAGTTATGAGTGATGATAAATACGGTGGGGCTAAGTCATGTAGGCATTTGAACACGAAAAGTGCGACCTTAAATTCGATTCGTTGTTCCACTGGCAGCCAGTGTAGCTCTTTGAGGACTGGTCGAATGTGTTCATGCACTTTTGTTCTGGTTATTAACCGGGCTGCCGTATGTTGTGCTCGTTGGAGACGTTGTAACTGCGATGATGGTATGCCTGTGAGAAGAGAATTGCAATTGTCCAGCCTTGATGTAATGGTTGCGTGGACGAGGGTATTGACTGCATTATAGTCTAGCAATTTCCTAATTTTACCGATGTTGCGAGTGTTCAGAAATATAGATTTACAGATCGACGTCACATGGCTTTCCATAGACATAGTATTGTCAAAGACTACCCCAATATTTCTCGCATTAACACTAAAAGGAATGTTGGCGCCACCGATATGAACCGATTCAATTTCTATTTTTGGTCTCAAGTGACGGGAAGCGATCATAATTATTTCTGTCTTTTTCTCGTTGAGTTGCAAAAGGTTGTTTAACATCCAAAAGTTTCACATCGCGAATACAGTCCTCCAGAATTTCCCGGGCATTCAATTGGTTGGGTGTGTGAAAAGCTAGATACAGCTGAGTATCATCGGCGTAGAAGTGATAGCTCATACCACGTGCGTCTAGAAGTCGTCCCAGTGGTGCCGTGTAGATAGTGAATAATATAGGCCCGAGCAGAGACCCCTGCGGCACACCAGAGAGCAACTCATACTGAGATGACCTAGCTTCATTTCATGTGATTGTTTGATAGCGACATGTTAAATAGGATTTGAACCAACTCAGTGATGTACCAGATATGCCCAGTTCTGCTAGTCGTGATAGCATAGTTGTATGATCTATCGTATCGAAGGCTGCAGATAGGTATAGGAGTGTTAATAGCACACACATACGGTTGTCCATAGAACATAATATATCGTTCTGCACGCGTAGTAAAGCCGTCTCTGTGCTATGAAGCTTGCGTTGGGCGCTTTGGTACAACTCACGTAGGTTATTTACTTCTAGGTGATTCTGAAGTCGTTCTGCAATCACTTTTTCTAACAGTTTTGATAGATATGTCAGATTCGATACCGGTCGGTAGTTGTTAAGAAGGTTAGAGTCCAGAGATGTTTTTTTGAGCAGTGGTATCACGTTTGCTGATTTAAAGATAGTAGGCACAGAGCCACTCTCCATGCACATATTTATCATATTTGTAATGACTGGTGCAAGGTCGGCGATACAGTCTTTAACCAAGTGTGTGGGTATTGGGTCTAGAATACAGGAATTGTGTGGTGATTTCCTAATTAGTGTTGACACCTCACTGATGGAAGCTGGTCGAAACTCTATCAGAGGACATTCTGATACTGGTACATCGTTCAGAATATGTACTGAATAATCTGGATGTCTCAAAATGTTTGCACGAATGAGTTCGATTTTTTCAGTGAAAGACTGTCCAAAATTGCCAGCTAGCTCAACTGAATTGCTGTGCTATGGTAAGGTATTTCGTCCATTATCTTTGTGAAGGAGCCTGTTGAAAACGGAGAACAGTTTTTTCTGGTCTGCTTTGTGTTCGGACACTAATGTTGAGTAGTAATCCTGCTTTGCTACAGTTATCATTTTGTTAACCACTTTACACTGATCAGCATATAACTGTAAATGAACGTGTAGATTCGTTTTGCGTGCAAGGCGTTCGTATTTTCGTGAAAGTCGTTTTGCTTCCTTTATCTCACTGTTGAACCATGGTGAATGTGGACGAACAACGATTGTTTTATGGTTTAGAGGAGCATATTTATCAAGAATGGCTCGTAGTTCATTGCCGTACTGGTTCACGAGTTTGGACATGTTCTCAGATGGATTCGTGCACATACTACTTGCACGTATGTCTGATCTGATTGATTCAATGGGAAGTGAACGAAGTCGCCTATAAGTAATCGTTTTTCGTGGCAGGGCAGGTTTTGGAAGAGAAACGTCGAATGTTATAAATGCATGATCAGACGCGATTGCGCCTGCATCAAGGTCAGCATTACTGACGACAGATTCATCTGCTCGTGTTATAATTAAGTCCAGTAGATGTCCTTTACTATGGGTGGCATGTTTCACATGTTGTATAAGACCTGATGTTTCTAATAAAGCCCGCATAATTGATGCATTATGATCGTCTGCAATTTCCATGTGTACGTTAAATTCACCGAGTAACAGTAAATTTCCGGTACTGAAAGTATATCGGTCAAGTAGGGAAGACACTTCTTGGAAGAATTCTGACGAGGGTGGGTTATGTTTTCCAGGTGGCGGCCGATATATTGTTATGAGTCTTAATAGGACTGAGTTATGCATAAACTGGCATTCAAGACAGTCAAATGTGTGATATGATGGCGATTTTATTACTTTAAGATCGAGCGCCTCTTTATATAGCACAGCGACTCCACCCCCTCTTCTCCCATGTCTGGGGTTGTCTTTACTATTTACTACTTATCTACGCCATTCATGGCATCATAATGGGGGGTCGTTCAGAATGATGTCATTCTAGAGGTCACGTAGTTGATTATGACGTCATATGATGTATGAATAAAGTAGAAAGCTCCATTGGTGCATGCGTTGCATTATTGGGACTCAGATTTGACAGCTACCGTGAGGTAGATTTTGTATATTACTTAGAATTCTTGTAATTAATACCATAGCAACATCCAAGCCTGCCCTTGGCTTTATCTTTCTCATTCGAGGACACTCTGATCTGACCGTCTGTAATCCGTCCATCCTCCATGCCAAGAGGTGCAATGCCTACAACAGAAAATCAAATTTCAATTTCTAAAGTTATTACAATACTAGTCAAGTCAAGGAAACGAGTAGACGTTAGTGGTATAAGTATTTATACGTAGGTGAAGAATAGTACGCTGGAATGCCTGGATCCGTGTACTGAATGTACAATTTATTATCGTTAGTCTGAATTGTATCATGTGAATGCTTTCACGTCTCGATATCCTCGATTAAGAGTTGCATGTCCCGGTCCTGGGTGAGGGAAAATAAATTAAATTTTATTGGAAACATTTAGTTAGATGCCATGTTGGGTAAATGGACCTTTTCAGTTTTACCTATGTACCGCCACTCCCTAGTTAAACTCCACCCACGCCTTGCCCGTGATGGAATCGATCGATCCCCGAACGCCCTGAACATCAAGTTCCAGACGACAATACACGTAACCTGTTGAATATTTTGAAACTAATTTGTCTCGGCGCTGTTGCCGCCTAGGGCAGTCACAGCGTTCAGTCAAATTAGTTTCAAAATATTCAACATAATATTTATTAAATAGTAAAGACATACAATTCGTTACAACGGACTACTAAGCGTTTAAAAAGGATTAAATGTAGTCATTCATGCTATAATGGATTTTGACGTCATCTTCGACGTCACGTAGTTAATTATGACGTCATATGATGGATGGATACAGTGGAAAGGTCCTTTGAATGGGTGAATCACCCTTAATTCTTTCGGAGTATAATATGCTCAATATATTGCCATTGCTACGGCGTGCACTCATACAATATCTTGACCGCAGTAGTTCTTCAGGGGTATCAACAATGGACATTTCCGGCGTTAGCTATGCCCCACCCACCTCTAGCTAAACTCCACCCACACCTCGCTCGTGTTGGGAGCGATCGATCTTTGAACACCCCGGCTATTAATTGTTAAAAAAAACCTACACATGTAAGTTGTTGAATATTTTGACAACATGTTTATTAAATAGCAAAGAATTACAAAGACATAGAATTCATACAACGTGTCGGAGTATTTGAGATTTGATGACGTAATGAGTATGACGTCATCATGCACGCGCTGAGCTGATTATGACGTCATACGAGGTCCGATGATGGATGAATACTCTGGAAATGTGAAGTACACCATTGCGCTATCTACATGACAAGTAATCGTTCTGCTGTGAGCGCATTAACCCTCTAATGACTAAGTCTGATCAAAATCTTAGAAAATTTGCTTATCGAATGTCCATTTGCAGGCCAAAAGAATACTATTTTTGAAAATTTACCACCGGAATGATAGTCATTCCTCTTGCAAATTTTCAAAAATAGTCTTCTCTTGGCCTGCAAATGGGCATTTCTTAAGGCCACTGAATAGACCGGTTTTGTCCGGATTCCTCAAGAAAGGGATATTGATAGCTGTTAAACTGGTCATTTGCTCCTCTGTTTACACACAACATCTGTTACAGTGAGCTTGGGTAAAATGTTCATTTACAGACCAAGAGATGATTATTTCTTTCAGATTTGCCATTAGAGGGCGCGATAACAGAGCCAGGAATTCCAGTGGTAAAAAAGGTTCGTCCATTGGTCTGCAAATTGACATTTTCTCTGAGAAAATTATCTTTAAAAATCTCATGATTAAATCCGGGCAAAGCGT
>CM067361.1:18903732-18993732 GCA_034401795.1 Chaetoderma sp. LZ-2023a | reverse complement strand
CCATGCAATAAATAAGACTATAATATGCCTAGAAACTTTCAGAACTTTTTAATAAACTGCTTTCTTTGTAATACTAGAACTCAATAATAAGGCGTGACCGCATTCTAGAAATGTATTCACGAAGCGCGTCTGCGTGAACATTTCCATCCATCAAACGTCGACGCGTTACGCATGCGGCCATTTTTGCATTAGAAATAATCCAATGTGTTAAGCGATGTCTACTTTACGGTCAGATTTTGAAGAACATTGGGCACATAGGAAGCCTTTGAAATAATCTTCGGCTTTAAATGCATCAACTTCCAAAAAATAAAGTGCGGCGACAAGTATTGGCCGGCGACGTGGACATGTAATGAACATGTGGGTCAAATCGTCTTGTTCGCCACAATAAACACATGCATCGTTAAGCCGATATTCTGTTCTATGAAGAAACACACCTGTATTTAAATCCATGTGTACAATTTTCCAAGATAAGTCTCCTTCATTACCTGTGCATGGATATGCATGAAAGCAGGTACCGGGTGACATAGCGTCACTATTAAGCGATACAATGTCGGCCCATATATTACTAACATGATTTTGGTAAGCTTTTAAATAACATTTAAATAGAGAAAGTTGATATACGTCTTTCTTACAGTTTCGAAGCAAAGCTACAGTAAAACAGACTCAGCAATATTACGGGATAGTTCATAACAACAAACTAACCTATGGATATCGAGAGGATGTTCGAGTACGTGCAACCATTCAGAGGGTAAGCTATCTCAAATGGATTTTAAATTATTATTATTAAAGTAGTATGCAATACATTAACCCGTGCGCGTTTGGCATGACTCCAAGAAATTGGCACTTAATTATGCTCATTAACTCTTGCGAATCATTACGCTAATTAATCTTAAGCTCACCTCATTGGAGGACAGAAGTCACTTGATTTAATGAGGGGGGTGGGGAGGGGGGGGGGTTGGTGGCTTCGTGATTGAATGACTTCCCAGGAAAAGACGAGTCGAGACATGCACCCTGTCAATCATACTTACGCTATACATTAACCCTTGTCAATCATTACGCTAATTACCCTTAAGCTCACCTCATTGTATTTCATGTCCAGCCAACAGGTCAGTGAGAGTAATGTCGCTATGAGCGTATTTAAATACACAGTGTGTTAACGCCCAAAATATCAGAACATAAATAAATGCAATAATATCACGCACGTTCAATGTGACAAACATGAACGCTATGAAGTTAATATATACAACACACAAAACATGGACGCTGTGAAGTTAATATATACAACACACAAAGCATGGACGCTATGAAGTTAATATATACAACACACAAAACATGGACGCAACTGAAGAGCATAAACACACAAAAACCCGAATAAACGGGGAGTAAAAATTATATGTCTTCCTATCAGGAGAGGAAGCCCAACAACTGCGATATTTCTCGGGTATGTTGTGCTTGGAACCCTATTAATAACTAGAGAATATTTACTAAAGTAACTGTAAATCTGCGATGTCTGGCCATGAGGAAATAGGATAAGAACTCTTCTAACTTGGCCGTTGAAAATGTCTGGGCAAGTGAGTGGAGTGGCTTTCTGCCAAAAACTAAAATTGGGCATTTGATCCCTAATTGACTTTCAAACTATCACCATTGGATCCGGCATCATGTATTTGCCTTCGTGAAGTTTTACCAAACTCAAGGAAAATGACATCAAATGTCAAGTAAAGGAGAAATTAAGGAATTTTGTTTGGCCCAGGTGGTCAGAGAGAATCGAAATTCGTCGGATTCAATTGTCTCAATCAGCTTCAACAGGTAAAGGGAGGTAATTCATGACGAAAACTGAACATTTTCAATTTGACACCTGATTGAATTGACCTTGACCCTGGTCCGGTCACTTTTAAACCATCATCATTGTACGTGGCATCATTGATTTAACTAAGTGAAGTTTTATCAAAATCAAGGAAAAGAACATCCAATGTCAAATAAAGGAGAAATTAAGGAAGTGTGTTTGTCTCAATCAACTTCAGCAGGTAAAGGGAGGTAATTCATGCCAAAAAGAAAAGATTTGTTAGTTTGACCCCTGATTGGCATTGACCTTGGTTGGGACACTTTCAAACCATCACCACTGGAATTCGACATCCTTGATTTACGTCAGTGCAGTCTTACCAAAATCAAGGAAAATGCCATCAAATGTCAAATAAAGGAGAAATTAAGGAATTTTCTTTGGCCCCTGTAGTCAGAGAGAATCGACATTCACCAGATTCAATTGTCTCAATCAACGTCATCAGGTAAAGGGAGATAATTCATGCCAAAATCTAAAATTGGTCAATTTGAGCACTGATTGACATTGACCTTGGTCGGGTCACTTTCAAACCACCACCATTGGATCCGACATCCTTGATTTACTTCAGTGCCTTTTGACTAAGATCAAGGAAAAAGCCACCGAATGCCAAATAAAGGAGACATTACGGAATTGTGTTTTGCCCAACTAGTGAGAGAGAATCGAAATTCAACAGATTTAATTGCCTCAATCAACTTATACAGCTCAAGGGAGATAATTCATGCCAAAAACTAAAACTTGTAATTTTTATGCCCAAGGCATACCCGTCCGCTTTGGCATGCTCCCGCTAGATCAATCAATACATACAGGACCACAATGAAGTGACCATATATGGTTGTGATCTGATCAAAATCGCCGTTCAAATATCCATCCTGTAAATCCCAATTCTTAAACTTATGAAGGAGAATTTATGTATTGGGGTCAAATGTTACAGGTCAAGATCATCTTTCGGGTAGGCAGCCATCTTGAGGAATCCGAGGGTAACTTCCTACCCAAGTATGGTAGTGATCCAATCAAAACGCTAGGTGTAATGACACCTCAAAAATCGGCAATAGAAAAATCCCTTACATTTCCTATGGGGCATTTTTGCCCACTAAAAGGCAGCTAGCTCGAAAACTATTGGGTAGATCCAAAATGAACGCACACACCATTGATTCCAGAATGGGTGCTAGGACTTGAACAAGTTTGGAAGTGATCGGATCAAAACTTTTGGAGGAGAAGCAGTCTAAACTGTTGAAGGAAGAATAATAAGTAAAATAAAGATCCTGAGTAAAAATAATAATCTGCGATTGCATCGCAGATTAATTAATAAGTGTTTTCCTGCGACACATCTTTAATAACTCCGAAACTACTGGTTCGATTTTGACGATGCATTGCTCAGCTGGTCGAAAATAAATAAGTGCGTTTATTTCGACATATTTTTAAGAAGGTAGCTTTATGGGAAAGTGGTCAAATTGGCAAAATACGTGTTTTCGTGATTTTCACTTTGAGATATCCTAAATTCCATAAACGGCGTCTTATAGGGAATTATGTTCTGCAGCGGCTGCACTAAACTCAGGAAGAATACAAGGACAATTGCATCGTGTATCGTGTATCACAGATTCAGATGACGATATGTCAATTTTCCAGAAACAAGGAGCCCTATAGAGGCTAATGGCGCCTATATGTGTGCCACGTCTTATGGCAACGAGATAAACACTCTAGGTGTAGGTGCAGTTAAAATATCCATCCTCAAAATCACCTATATAGTCATATTCCGTGCATTGCGGGTTAAAAGGTCATTTGTCCAGTGGGCTGACATCTTCAACCTACTCAAGTATGCTAGTGATCCAATCAAAACTCTAGCTGTAATCACACTTCAAAGATCAATACTGAAAATTCACATACATTTCCTATGGGGCTTTTTGGCCACTCAAATGTGGGTAGCTCGAAAACTATTGGGCAGATCCAAAATGAAAGTGCTAGAGGCTGGCCAAGCTTGGAGTTGATCGGATAAAATCTCAAGGAGGAGATGTGGTCTAAACCTTTGAATGAAGAGTAATAAGTAAAAGAAAGCTAGTGAGTAATTATAATACTCTGCGATTTTCATCGCTGATTAATAATTGCAATACCGTGATGGCCTTTCGAGTATCTCCCGTAGCATCATTGTCATTTAAGGTTTCCAGTAGTGTCTGTACATCTAAACGCTCGCCGTCTTCTGCAATAGTATTTCCAATTTCCCGAAATTCCAGTCGACTGACCGCCCAGGGTGTTCCCAACTTAACCTCCAGCCAACGCTCACCAGTTTCCCCTGGACTAGGACACCAAATGCCCTGGCTCAGTTCTGCGAATAAATGTGGATCAAATGAACCGTTCCAATTGTATCTATGCCCCGGCCATCTCTAACTAAGCGCCACCCACACCTCACTCGCATTGGGATCGATCGATCCCTGAACTACCTGACTATCGATTCCTAGAAAACTATACAGATAAGCAGTTAGATATTTTGAAACTAAGTCGATTGGGTGCTGTTGCTGCCTATTACAGCAACAACGCCAAGTCAAATTAGTTTCAAAATATCCAACAGCATGTTTATTAAATGGTAAATACATACAATTCGTACAATGTGTCGGACTATTACGCGGTAAAGACATACACTTCGTACGATGTGTCGGCAAATTACGCGTTTAAGACGGACTAAATCGAGTCATTCATGATGTAGTTGAGTGTGACGTCATTCTCTACGTCGCGTAGTTGATTATGACGTCAGATGATGGATGGATAAGCTGGAAACTTTAATTGACAGGTTTGACGATTAATTCCTGGACGTAATTTTGACATTTTAATCTTAGCCCGTATTGAGATCGATTGATCCCTGAATTTCATGACTATCAGTTTCCAGAAAACATTACATGCAAGTTGTTGGATATTTTGAAACTAATTTGACTAGGCGCTGCTCCTGCTAAGTATGCTTATTAAATACTAAAGACATAGTCAGACAACCTGACGGATCACAATCTAAGCATTTAGGACGGACTAAACCGAGTCATCCTACACGTCACGTGGTTGATTATGACGTCATATGGTTGACTTAGAAACTAGATTCACGGCGTGTCCGACCAAGCAATAGATAGATTCATTTATAACAAATTCCTGCCCATTTCCAGCTAAACTCCTCCCACTTTAAATGTCTGTTGAAGTAAATAGATGTATACACCTAGAATCCTAAATTACACGAATCGCAATTTCAAGTTAACTATTTTGGAAAGCTGTTGAGTATCTTAAAACTAATGTGACTGGGAGATGTTGCACCAAATTTAAATCAGCATCAAAATTTTCAACAGAATGTTTATAAAATCGCAAATCCATCAAAGATACACAATTAGACAAGTTGGCAGCCTTTTCCAGCTTCATGATAGAGGTCTAATACGTCTTTACGATTGTAATGTCAACCTATATGTGACGTAATTGATTATGACGTCATATACTTGAGTGACGGTAGGGATCCTTCTGTTGTCAGTAAAAATAAATACTCCAAATTAGTTCTCAAAGATAGACAGTTGGATCATAATCATTATTTGTCAAATGGTGTCTGAATAGATGTAACGCTTATAACGCAGGTTACAGGGCCTCCACCTGGCCAATACCTTAGCGACTGCATTGGTTTAGTACAGGCTCAGTAACATGCGTTATCATGCGAATTTTAAACGAGTTATAGCAACCGTTAGCCGCGAAGTATTATCAAGACAATGGGGCGAAGTAGGTGGTTAGGTGGGGAGGGGTGTCTGTGGGAGAGGGACAGGTAGAGGGATAGGGGAAGGAGATGAGTATGGCTGGAAGAAGGAGGGAGAGGAAGAGGGAGAGAAAGCGGACTAGGAAGATGAATAGTTAGGAGAAGCAATTACGTTAAATATCAAGATAGTATATCTTAGTACATTTGTACAGAACGTCGAACATATTCACAAATAGACACTTCCCGCTATGTGTTACCCTCGTCCAGATGATACATGGCGAAATGGTGTTCACCTGCCGTCACTTACCTGTCAGAGGGCTAATGCTCGCAGCATCTCCTCTCTGTAGACGATATCCGGTCACAGAATATCCACGGCCACTAAGAAGTGTGTCGCATTCTGCAAAAAAAAATAAAAACAACGACATTACAACTAAAGAAATCCAGGTTAACTTATCTGTATTGGACACTAGGTTTTTGAAGGGGGATGTGGTGTTTTTTAAAAACCATCCCTCTTTAACGTCTAAGAAAATAAAAATATCTGGTTACTGAATGTCTACTTGTAGCTCAAGAAGAGATGTTTAAAAAAAAAGTACTGCTGGAATGAATGTCTCGGTTGTGGCGCCAGTCATTCCAGTGCCAAATTTGAAAAATAGTATTCTCTTGGGCTGTAAATTGACATTCACCATGAACACTACCGAGTCCGGTGTTGGACGTCTTCGTCATCAAACGGTTGAAAACTAAATTCTTGATCCTCAAATTGGTATTTTATATAACAACGGACGTATATTAAAGGGATACCAATTTCATTTCAAATGTTTTATTGTGCTGATAGATTATTGTGTAACGTTAGCTCGTTACGTCCATGAGTATTCATTTACCTATACGACAATGGACCTTTCCAGATTATTCATCACGCACATGACATCATAATCAACTACGTGGCGTGTAGGATGTCGTCATAAATAATGAAGGCATGAATGATGTAGATAAGCCAGGAACGCTTAATTGATGACGGACTAAGGGTTTATTTTGCGAATGTGCATCTTTACTATTTAATACACATGCCGTTGAATATTTTGAAACTAATTTGACTGGACAGTCAAGTTAGTTTCAAAGTATTCAACAGCTTACCTGTAAACTTTTCTGGAAATTAATAGTCATGGATGTCAGGGATCCATCGATCCTAAGACGTCGGAAGGCGGGGTGTGGGTGAAGTTTAGCTAAAGATGGACGGGCCATAGCTAAATCTGTATTCCTCCATTGTTCGCCTTTGAACATTGTATTTACTTTGACCTGTGGTCGCCGCCAGAGTTTCTTACCTACATACATATCTACCAGCCTACTTATCTACGTACTTGCCCACATACCCACTGACACAACCGGCAATCCACACGCGCAGTCACCAACCCACACTATTACGCCACCCAACATCTTCCTATTCGTCTAGTCATTCGTCCGTCCATCCAAACAGTTATTTATCCAACATTCCATCCATCTATCTCTCTATATATATATTAATAGGCACATAGAGAGATAGAGTGATGGAGTAGATATATATGCTCAGTTACCCGATGATGGCCCGGATACGTACATAACCCAATCATGACACCCTTAAACCAACATAAGAAATATTTCAATCATTTCACATCAGTTATGAGCATGAAGCCATTTTCACATAATTTCTGAAGTGTTTAATATAGAATGAGTTTATGTGCGTACAAATAGTGATAGCGAGTAGATCAAATAATAGGCGCGGCGACGAGTCAGCCAATTTTTCCTCGTAATTGAGGTGGTAGTCTGTCCTTTGTGCGTGACCAGAGCGCCAAGGGTTGCGCTACCAATTAAACTCATGGTATTCAGCATGTCCATGAGATAACGGCGGGGTAGTTGATTAGAATTAGGTTAGACATACTGAAAATGGTCGCTGCTTTATTTTCAGTCAAATTATTGTCAAAATAATCGTCTAGAGTTTAAAATTCACGTCTACGAGAGTGGGAATAGTATCAATGCTCGTACAGGATAACACCTAGTTACCCTTTAAACCATAGAGTCACGTATCGTAGTAATTCCAATGCAACGATACAGACAAGTCGTTGAATATTTTGAAACAAATTCTACTGGAAGCTGTTGCTGCCATAGGCAGCAACAGCTTCCAGTCGAATCATTTTCAAAGTATTCAACATATTATTTCTCATATTGTAAACGGTTTATTGTACCTGGGACTGTGGGTTCAATGCCTTAACCCATTAAAGTATCCATACAATATGTAATGTTTGCTTGGAGAAAAAATGTGAATTATGATACTGAATAGCAAACCACTGTGAAGACAACAAAGTCGACGAACTTTCGCTGAATATGTCTTCCCTTTGTGAAATAGTTTCGAGATATCATGTAACACGTTTTAGGCTAGTTCGTGTAAGCTTGCACAATGCCTCCTGTGTCTTTGCTTTCATTGGAGATCGCGAATATAGCAGATCTAGGTGTGTTTCTCTTTATACATTCCCAAATCCCAACCTACAATCCCACACATATCCCTCCGATCCACAGTCTACGCCCACATTCTCAGGGCAGACGTGTCAACACACCTCACACGCAAACTTCTAATACACACGCACACGCACGCGTGCGCACACGGGTGCACGCGTGCACACTTTAGGAAGATTTTATGAATGGCAATTTCTAGCCAATCAGCACTTCTGAAGATCGTCGCCGCTGCGGTCGCCGCTGCGGTCGCCGCTGCCGTCGCCGTTGCCGTAGCCGCTGCCGTCTCCGTCTCCGTCTCCGTCTCCGTCTCCGTCGCCGTCGCCGTCGGTATGACGACGACGACGACGACGACGACGACGACGACGACGACGACGACGACGACGATGACGACGACGACGACGACGACGACGACGAAAGTGGCATCACCACGACACGACGACCACCACCAAATAACAACATAAATTCAAGAAGAACAACCACATCAGCGCTACAGAACCGTTATCAATACATACCTTGACTAGATGTTCTTGTAAGTAAAACACATACAACCAAGGCACAGACGAGACCAGGTCTGTTGAACATTCTGTAGTTCTGGAATATAGAGCATAATAGTGTAGGCCAAGTTAATTGATCTACTATCAAAACTAGCATACTTTGAAGAAAAGAGTTATCTTGTTTTAAAATACCTGTTTTAGACAACAATTAAATAAATTCAAATTACAAACAAGATTTTAAAAACTAACACTGGTTTGAATAGACCAAAAGTAATCATCCTTTCATGTGCATCAATGGTCTATTCCTACACGCAACAGGGCCGATTTGTAGCTACAACACGCCTATTTATAGCTAAGCTCAGTTATGCTAGAATCGATTTGAAACTTTGAATCCTTAATTACCATAATCAAAAACTCAAGACACTAGAGACTTAATCAGCTACTACATATCAGCTGTTAAATAGTTTGAAACAAATTTGACTGGGGCGGTTGCCTCCTGTGGCATCAACAACTCGCAGTCTGAATAGATTTAAAATAGTCAACAGCATGTTTACTTACTCATTGCAAATCAATCAAATACAATGGAGGAATACAGTTTTAGCTATGCCTAGCCCATCTTCGGCTAAGTTTCACCCACACTCCGCCCGTATCAAGATCGATCGATCTCTGAACTACCTCAATATCAATTTCCAGAAAACGATACAGGTAAACTGTTGGATATTTAATAATTTAACCTGGTGACCTGGTGACGTTGCTGCCATACTGCCTATGGCAGCAAAAGCGCGCAGTTAAAATTAGATTCAAAATATTCAACAGCATGTTTACCAAATAGTAAATACATACAATTCGTTTGTATACATTAAATTTGTTGATCTTCTTCTTGTGTTCATCTTCCTAATCTTATACTGTTTTAATTTGTTGCTGCATGAAAACTGCATACGTCATCAAACTGTTTCTGTCTCCTCGTCTTCTCTATTTGTATATGACGTCAGATAAAGGAGAAATTCAGTTTTATCTACTACCTCATTGGTAAAAAATGATAAGGGTCATTCCCGCATTGGTCTATGGCAACAGTTATGATTGCTTTATTGACCAATGAACCTTTCCAGTTGTATCTATTCCCGGCCCATCTCTAGCTAAGCTCCACCCACACCACGCTCATGTTGGTATCAAGGGAGACCTGAACTTCCAGACTATCAATTTCCAGAAAACTATACATGTAAGTTGTTGAATATAACACACAATCAAATTAATTTCAAAATATTCAACAGCATGCATATTTAACATGCAATTTGTACAACAACGATTAGTCCGTTATCAATTACTTTTCTAAGTCAGTCATGACGTCATTGATTATTACTTCATCCCACACATCACGTAATTGACTATGACGGCATATGATGGATAGATAAACGGGAAGGATCCATTGAGTAACATATCGGAACCTCCATTGACCTGGCGAATATGGAAATCCTGATGTTGTTAAAATAAGTAAAAGAATGCAAAACTTGACAAATTATTAATTTTGACATAGTTCAGATCTACTTTTAAGAAAAGTACATGTATGTGAGCGAACGGTTGCGAAAGTACCCTGTCAGTTATCCATTCTTAGAACGCTAATCTGAAAATAATATTTCTTATATAATAAATGAGTAATCCGATCTGTCACTCGAGTACCTGGCGTCATAACCAATTACGGCACGTGGTATCACAATCGTAATGACGTAACCTGGCTTCGTCACGAAAATCGAAATGTCAACCAAGAAGTAAACGAATTGTATGTTATTGAAGAACTTACAACGTAATACACATTCTGTTGAATACTTTAGAAACTAATTTCACTGGGAGTTACAGCCACCAGCCAAATTAGATTCAAAATAGTCAACGGCTTACTTGAATAGTTACCTTGGAATTTATATTCTGGGAATCCATGATTCAAAGTTTCAAACTGATTCCATCACAAGGGCGTAGGTTATGGAGCTTAAGTAGAAACCAGCGGGCATCTATAAATCGACCATTCTCTTGAAGTAATACTGGTCTACATTTTGAAAAATATCTTTGCTATTGGAGCAACATTAACTGCAGGATTGTGTTCAAGATAAACATATCATATAAAACGGAAAGCAATGATGGACACCAGTTTTAACTATGCCCTTCCCATCTCTAGCTAAGCTCCACTCACGCTTCGCTGTGTTGGGATCGATCGATCCCTGAAGTGCTCGCCTATAATATTTCAGAAAACTATACAGGTAAGCTGTTGAATATTTTGAAACTAATTGGCGGCAACAGCGTCCAGACAAGTTAGTTTTAAAATATTAAGCGTCATCTTTATTAAATAGTAAAGGTATACAATTCGTACAACAACACTTAGTCGGTCGTCAATTAAGCGTCATGCTGAACTTATTCACGTCATTGATTATGACGTCATCCTATACGTCACGTAGTTAATTATAACGGCTTATGGTTCATGGATGAACTGGTCCTTTAAATACGTTAAGATTTCACTCCACAACTTAATACCATACATTCCATTACTGATTTCTATACCTGTTTTACTAACAGTCTAAACACTGATCTGCTAGACACAGAAACATACGTGGTTCGATGAATGAGATTTACGTCAACATTGCCATAGGTTTTTCGATATTCGTTTTGTCCAATGGAAAACGCATTCTTAGTGATATGAAACCCGACCCCAAAAATACATATCCAATACGAGTATAAGTACACGTTAGACGCTTCATTATTTGGGAAATATGTATTTTACATTGAGGACGATTTATTAAAAGGGGTGCGGAGTTTACGCATTGCTAAGTAAATCCTCGACTACGAGTGGCACAATAGGAAATGAGGACATAAGAGGACTATGTTTGCACAAGTTTACGTATCCCGCATCATATAATTGTTTGCGCAGTAATATCATATGCGCGTATTTAAACATTCACGACGCTTACAATATAATACTACCCACTCCAACCTTGTAATAATTTTCTCAATGGAAAGATCCATTTGCGGACCAAGAGGGAGATCATTTTTGACAATTTACAACGGTAATGACTAGCTCAATCATCGAGCCAGTCATCTATGTGGCCAGTTTTAAAAAATAGCCTTATCTTGAGTTGCACATTGGTATTTCTCAAAATCATTGAAAAGGCATTTGGCCACCTTGTCTGTTAATGGTTTAACCAAATTTGGTCACGAAAATCTCAATTCTTTTTTACTGGATGCCCATTTGCAGGCCAAGCGTATACTATTTTTTGGAGATTAACCACTGGAATGACTAGCTCTTTTTCCGAACCGATCATTCCCGTAGTAAATTTCCAAAAAAATATTCTTCTCTTTATGTGAAAATGGGCATTTCATAAGACCACTGCTGAGGCCGGTTTTGGCCGATTTACGTATGAAGCATTTAAACATCGTTGACTATTGTCTTAAACTCATAAATGGTGTCAGTTTAATTATTGAGGGAAATGTCACTCAATCCCTTACAGATTCTGAACATCAAAACTGCCATAGAGTTCAGCCGTTCAAGTCACCTTTCCAGTTCATCCATCAATCGTATGACGTCATAATCAACCGTTTGACGTGTAGGATGACGTCATAATCAATGCCGTCACGAATGACGTATACAAGTTCGTCACGAACGCTTACTTGATGGCGGACTAAGCGTTGTTGTACGAATTGTACGTCTTTGCTATTTAATAAACGAAAAGAACTACTCTAAAAATACTACTATACCAGGCCAAGCTACGATAAATTTTCTAAACCCACATCGAAAAACCACAAAGTATTAAACAAACTCTGTAATTTTATCAGAATTATCTTAGAACAGTTACCTAGCCGCCGTGTACCAGAACAGCAGCTGCAACGACGACGACAACAACAACAACAACAACATCAACAACACCAACAACAACAACAACAACAATGACAATGACAACGACAGCAATTACGACAATGACGGCGACAATAATAGCAGCAACAACACGAACAACGACGACGACGGCGACGACTGTGACGACGACGGCGGCGACAATGGCAATGGTGGGAACAATGATGATGATGATGATGACGACGACGAGAATTATGATGACGATAATGATGATGATGATTTTTACTAAATAATAATAATAATAATAATAATAATAATAGACGATAATTTAATTCCTTGTAAACGTTGTCTATAGTGTAAAATATGTATTTAATATCTTTTCCCTCATGTATCAATGTAAAATTGATCTGAGTGTAATAAAGTTCAATTCATATCAATTCAATTCACATAAGAAATCGATTCCCCGCTTATGTCAACAGCGTCTCAAAGAACCCAGGATACAACTCATAACAATTAACCGTTAAATTGCCAAGTTTTAAAAATAAAATGTTATTGTTTGCAGGCCAAGGGAAGACAATTTTTTGTAAATTTGCCACAGAAAATTAGAAAAATAGCTTTCTGCCCTCAAGATACCCACAGAGAACGTGTTTGACCAAAGTCGAACTTGTTAAGAAAATTCGATTTTTTTTATCAGCCAGCGTCTATTTGCGGGCCAAGAGAATCGTAGTTTGAAAAATTACCAGTGGAATGACTGGCTCGGTAACCAGTGGTACATTTTCAGAAATCCTATTCTCTTGGCTGCAACTGGACATTCCTAAGACCAGTGGAATTTTTTGGCCGGTTTGACCATTACAGGTCATTAAAGATGCCACAAGACGGGTTAATTGCAACGAATTACGGCTTGTTAGAATGTGGAAATTAGATACCCCCAGATAGATACCCCCACCCCCAACTCAAACTGAGCTCCACCCATCGAGCACAGCACTCCCTGTCTATAAATTTCCAGAAAACTATATAGGCAAGCTGTTGAATATTTCGAAACTAATTTGACTGGGTGCTGTTACTGTATATAAAACAGTAAATAAAATAAATAGTAAAGGCATACAATTCGTACAACCTGAGGAATTTTAAGCGTTTAAGAGGGACTAAATCGAGTCATTCATAACGTAATTCATTATGCGGCCAGCCTATACGTCACGTAGTTGAATATGACGTCTTGTGATTGACTGCGAACCTGGATTCCTCCGGTGCCATTTCGTATCAGATGTACCACATAAGTTTAGTTTATTGGTTTAAACGTGATTTATTTGTTCAGATGGGAGCACGATAAGACTTAGAGTCTTATGCCCGTGTCTCCCATACACATACAGATTATTCAAAACTTTTTTACAACAAAATGGCGGCAAATCATAATAGTTTAATTAATTGTAGTCTATTGGTGTGCATAAGTATGTGAATGTTGAGTGTGAGGTGGGGGAGAGTAGGAAGAAAGACCGAGATAGAAAGGGAGAGGGGGAAGGGGGGGGAGGGTGAGAGATAGAGAGAGCGAGGAATAAGATCAAATGGAAGAATAGCAGAGGTGAGCTCTAGGTGCTGCCTTCGCCCCGACCTGTACGTGTTGGGCTGCTGTCCATTTACCCCGTAAACTATAAGTTCACAAACAGGAAGCTACTGAAAGCGGTTGGTGTTAATTATGTATTGACATACCGTATTACAGATCAGTTTGTTCATTTCCAAGTTGGTAGTGTAAGTCCCGTATAGAAGCTGGTTGACCGTAAGATTAGCAAGAGAAATATCGTTCAAGGCAAGCTGATTTTGGAAAACGACTCTTTGCTCGTTAAAAAGGGCATAATGTAAGAGGTAGTGGTGTGTAGATTCATCATTGTGCCCACAAGAACAACTGGCAGATTCCGACAGAAAGTTGTCAAATAGATGTCGGTTTAAAGAACTACAACCATTTCGGAGCCTGCATAGCATTATGTTGGCAAACCTCGGGCCTACGTAATACCACTCAGGGGGTTGTCGTATGGATGACATAGCCTTGAGTTTGCTTTTAAATTCTAGAAGAGTGACATAATCTCTCACCGGCACAGGAAGCATATTCCAGGCGCGGATCGTTGCTGGGAAAAAGGATCCAGAGAATAGCTCAGTACGGCAGCGGAATGGAGTGAAGAAATTTGGATGACGGATATTGTAAGGATTTCGTACTTGGGATAGTGTGGGAAGATGGTTGACCAGAACCTCACAGGTCATCCCGTTAATAATTTTAAATAGCATAGATAATCTATGAAATTCACGTCTGATTGACAAGGTTTCGATGCCTGTTTCTAAGTACAGGTCTTCAGTGCTCGCACTACGTGTCATTCCACATACCGTTCTGAGAGCATCTTTTTGGATATCCTCTAGCCGAATTACAAGATATTGTGGAATATTATCCCACACAACATCTGCATATTCTAACGATGGTCTAATAAATGTTTTGTACATGATCTCGAGACATTTACGGTCTAGAATATATTTTAGACCTTTAAGTAAGGAGAGTTTGTGTTGAGCGTTTGCTGTGAGATTACTCACATGGTTAAGCCAATTCCCTTTGTTATTAAAGGTAATGCCGAGGTGCTTATGATCAGTTGATGGTAGAATTTCAGAATCTTTGAAGTTGATTGAAAAGGATGTGGGCTCGTTGCGCAGGGAAAACAATTAGAGATGTAGTTTTCGAGGCATTAAACTCGACGAGCCACATGTTTGCCCAATGCGTCATGGTTAGTAGATCGTAATCGAGTGTGGCAGTGTGTTCTTTTAGATCATCTGACATTACATATAGGCACGTGTCATCAGCAAAAAGTATAATATTGTGAATTATATTGCTGGGCATGTCATTAATAAAAACTAAGAATAACAAAGGACCAAGCACAGAGCCTTGTGGCACACCAGCATGTAAACGAAGTAGGGTGGACTCATTGCCGTTTATAACTACTCGCTGGTATCGGTTTCCAAGATAATTTTCGAACCATGTAAGTAGATTTCCACAGATACCAAAATTCCTAAGCTTCTGTAGGAGGCCGCGATGCCATACTCGATCAAAGGCTTTAGATATATCGAAGAATAGAAAGATTATTTCCTTTTGATCGTCAAGGGCTTGAGTAATATCCGTGTAGATATCAAGCAGTTGATTTACTGTAGAATGTGATGGAAGAAAGCCAGACTGATATAGAGTGATATCATGTCTAATATAGTTATAGATATGTTTAAAAACGGTTCTCTCCATAACTTTACTAAGACAACTCAACAGTGATATTGGTCGATAATTTGAACATAAGCTCTTGTCTCCTTTCCTGAATATAGGAGTTACATTAGCGATTTTCCAAGAAGTGGGGAACTGCGCACTAGAAAGTGAGTAATTAAAGAACCGCGCTAGTATTGGGACCAATACTTGTTGGCTCTCGAATAAGAGTTTCGGGCTTAATTTATCCGGGCCAACAGCTTTAGACGTGTCCAGATTGGACAGTACATCGGAGATGTCAGTGTTTGATATTGTAATTGAGTGGAGAGTATTGTCCGTATACATAGATAGAGGCGGTAAGCTGGCATTAGCATCGTCAATATTGGCGATGCTAGAGAAGTACCGGTTAAGGAGGCTTGCCTTTTCTAAAGAGTCGTAAGAGAATGAGCCGTCATCGCGCTTCAGAGGTGGCATTTCGCTAAAATTAGAGTTAGTATCACATAGGAACGTCTTACATATTTTCCACCACTCTTTAGAACCTGTGCGTCCATGCCTTATTTTTTCAGCTAATTTATTCCTGAAGTTTTCTTTCGCTGTTCGGACTAATGTATTGATGTGGTTTCTCTGTTTTTTAAAGTTGGCCACATCTTGCTCTCGGTTAGTTTTTCTTGATTTCTTGAACAATTTTTCCCTGACTCTCATTTCGTGCTTTATTTTGCTGGACATCCAGACTTTATCGTTTGGGTTTATAGTTATAGTCTTATTTGGGATACTAATACTAGCAGCGGCAATAATGTTTGTAGTGATTGTCTGACACCAAATGTCGACGCCATTAGCATCGGAGATGTTGTTCCAGGGTGCGTTAGTTAAGTGATCCCTAAATAAATCCCGATCAGCTTTCGCATAGTCCCATATATGGCGAGTGTATGTTTTACGTTTAGGTATGGAGGATGATAAAACCAAATATACTGGAGTATGATCACTACAAAATGGCGCAAGTACTCCACTCTCTTTTACTATTCTGGCACAGCTGATAATAATTGGATCAAGTAATGTATTTGAAATGGGTCGGGTTGGTTCTTGTATTAACTGGTGGAAGCCAAACGTAGATATGGTGTCACGTAGATGATGCTTAGATGGATTGAGAAGATCGTCGTTAATGTCGCCGAGTAGGACAAGATTTTTGTTTGGATTTAAGTCGCGAACATTCTCAATATTATCTGTGATAGTTTGCCATTTGTCAACACTTGTGTTAGGCGGCCGGTAAATTACACACAATAATAAACCAGGGCGGTCGTGAATCTCGACCCATATCATTTCGATGCCACGACATTCATTGTCAATACGACGGGTAGTTGCCACGTTGTTAGAAATATATACGCACACGCCTCCCCACGGCTGCTGGCGGTCCATCCGATAAGGCTCCTGGAAACCAGGTAGTTTGATTAAGCTGTTGTTAATATTTTGGGTAAGGTGGCTTTCAGTAATGGCAATGATGTCAAAGTTGGACAGATTAGCTTCGATAGGATGTATTTTATCTTTGAGGCCGCATACATTGAGGTGGACAACAGACATTTCTGAACAGTTAGTAGGGCCTGGATTAGTTTCTACATCGCCAGCCAAAGAAAGGAGAATGTAAATTATTAAACAGGTCAATACATTACTCAGGCAGTAATTAAAGAGGGCTGTGTAAATTCCTCGAAGGCGTCTAAGTATTTCTCGCAATGGAGGTGGGGTAGCTCGATAGTGCTTGGGTTTGACGGAGTGGCAGTTAAAAAGCCCAATAGCCGCACGGTAACATGCTATGTCATTATCCATTGTCAATTGGGTAAATCACCGAAGGCCATTTGCACGTGCTGCAGTAAGGCAGAGGCAGACTTGAAAGATCAACATATAGAGCTCCATAGATAGTAGGGAGAGGGTGGTAGGAGTAAGAGCAAGGACAGATAAGGAACATGGAGTAATAGAGGACAAATAAAGACAGAGTCATTAAAGGCTTAAGTGGTAAGGTACGGCGCTTGTGGAGTAATAGTGAGAACCATTTGCTGTGGTGGAGAATTTTTCTCGGTGTGCTGTGTTGTATTCAAACAATGGTTGGATTTGGATGATGGCCTAATCTAGTGTGGCAGAGTGGTTCAGGGCAATAATAAATATAAACTGTTGAGTATTATGGAACAGAGTCGACAGGGACCCGGTGCTGCATCAGGCAGCAACAGTCCCCCGATCAAAATATTAAACAAGAAATCAGTGTTGCACTGATGATATATTGTCATGACCCAATTGTAAGTGAAAAATTCTAACCACCAATAATATGATTCATGTATTCTACTGTTGAATATACAATCAAAATTCTGGAAGACACCCGGTGCAGCCTCGTGCAGCAACAGTCCCCCGACGAGTCAGTTCCAAAATATTCGTGTAATAATTCGAACATTTCCGTTGTAGGCCTGCAGTTACTAGTGTATACGGTTGAAATTGGTAGGCTGTGTTGTATTCAAACTAGGCTTGAATTTGAATGATAGCCTAGTCTGGTGTGACATGTAGTTCAAGGCAACAATAAATGTAAACTGTTGAGTGCGTGGAGCAAAACAAAATGGGGCCCGGCGCTGCCACAGGAAGTCATGTGTTGTGACTAGAAAATGTACACCAGATCGAATAGTGAGCCGGTGCTGTCCCATGCAGCAATGGCTTCCAGTCAATATGTTCAGTAAATAACTCATAGCATTGTAAGCTGGTTGAATGTATAGCTCATCGAAAGAGGACTCAGCGCTGGCACAGGCAGCAACGGCTTCCAGTCAAAAAATGTTCCAAATAATATTTCATGTATTGTAAACTGTTGAATATACAGAAATCAAGTGGGGACCCGATGCTGCCCAAGACAGCAGCGGATCCCAGTCAAAACAATGTTCGACAAAAATAGTTCATGGATTGTAAGCTGTTGAATATACAGTGAGAATTCTGAAGGGAACCCAGTGCAGTCCCGGACACCAACAAATTACATCCAGAAAAGTTGGGGATACTATTTCTTACATTGTAGTTTTACCGTTACAAGTATGTACGAATGAATCGGGGTACGTGAAATTAAGGGAAGTGCGTTACCAGGCCATAGCATAAGGGTAGCAGTTTATGATTTCATTAACATTATAATAACTCGGTAGTGTCAACCAGAGGCGTATTAAAAACACCATAACGCCAAGCTAGACAGCCGCGCGGGCAAGGAATGTTCACTACACAGTACAGAGTAGAAATAAATTAAAATTTAAACCCAGATTATATAAATCTGGATTTTATATACAAAGATGCGTCAGACGTTCATCCGCGATCGTCCCATGCGCCTGTCACTGATAGGACCGCGTTGCGGCTGCAATGGATGCCGCACATTCGTTTCACACTGTTATATAACAATACATTTGAAGCATGGATACCTTCAAATTGATAATATATGAAATTATATAAATTGGTGATTTCATCCAGTTGCGTATTTGGATGTCTCACATCCCTAGACAACCGCGCAGGCAAAACATCTTGTACAAAAAAACGGCACATCCCAGAATCAAGCAAGGGCGTGTCCAGAAATTGAACAGAAGCATGTTAGTACACTATTCTGTTAATAATCAGGGCACTGTGTGGAGGCACCGCTGTTACAGCCACACTATGTTCAGTCCAGGCCGCGTTCTCACTAGAGACTTAATCAAGAATAACGCCACACGTGAGTATGGCGTTACTCTGGCTTATCTCTCTAGTGTGAACACGTCCTAACCACGGGCTTACGTAGTGTTCTCACTAGAGACGTCATCAGGAATAGCGCCATACTGAAGTATGCTGTTACTCCTGAGTACGTCTCTAGTGAGAATACGGTCATCGGTTCAGACACAACGCTCTGTACACCTTACACCATTATACCAATTGTCTTGAACAAAGGTATGATGTAATAAATAACTTACCTTTCAAAATAAATGTGCCCCTTCAGGTTCCTGGATTACCTCGGTGTGCTTATCTGTGGAGTATATCTACTCTGTAATATATAAAATACTGTGCAAACACGGGACATTCAAGCCCAGAAAAATATCCAGTTTGCGTTAAGTTCTCTGACAAATGTGGGGCAATCCCTGTCTTTTCCAAGGTAGAATATGGTGACTTCTAATGTCTACTTGATACTATGGCACGCCAGCAGGTTGAGACCTCTAAATCTCAACTCAAATATCGGTTGTGATTTTATGAAAAGATGTATGTAAGCTAGAAATATTGTATCCTAAATAAATAGTCATACATTGGCCTACACGTTCGCACATTTTATGCAAGCGTAGGTGTGCTGATCTTATATTTATATTTAATATTGTTAACGCAGCGCTAACAAAAGAAAGATACGGACCATACCTCTTAGAGAAGACCGTGAACGGATGACGTATGTCCAACATTTCTCACGCTCCCCCCAATGGAAGGTATCTTCAGAACGAACGCAGTCAACAGTAGCATAAACTCCAGTAGAGCACGTCTTAACAGACCATTTACAATTAGACGCAACAGATATGTGGTTGTGTAATATCAACAAATGCGTCCAGGCAAGGCGCCTGCAAAACGCAATAAGATAAACAGAGGTTAGACACGCAATAACAGACACAATGAATGGTCGCGCCCGTGGGCTAACAATCTCCTCAAGGGAGGCACCCGGTTTTAGCTATGACTCGCCCATCTCTAGATAAGCTCCACTCACGCTTCGCCCGGGTTGGGATCAATCGATCGCTGTACTCTCCAAATCGCAGTTTCCCAGATATCTATACAGGTAAGCTGTTGAATAATTTGAAACTAATCTAACTGGGTGTTGTTACTACATGTGACAAGCACCCGCGGCCAGTCAAATTAGTGTCAAAATGTTCATCGGCATGTTTATTAAATAGTAAAGACATGTGGCAATAGGTGGGCCTTGCGGACTATTCGCGGTGACGGACGGACTATTTCTGACAGTTAAGATTATGGAATTAATGTGACACTGGATTATAACGTCAACGTATATGTGACGTAGTTGATTATGACGTCATATGATTGACCTATAAACTGGATGTCTCAAGTATATAGGTGATACCATCTACGCACTCCGTACACGCATCATCTCGACTGTGTCTTTGAATTAAACCTTCCTATAGAGTCTGTGGGAGAAGGCACCCGTCGTACAACCCAAAACCCCCCTTTACTTTGGAAGGTGTCTTTCAGCAATGCACTCTATCCAGGTCATTTGATGGCAGCATGAGTGCTTAAGATTTTCTTTATAATTAGAGCACGAAATCTAGACACAAAATATGTTCCCTTGCTGTATAATTTTGATACTAATTTGACTGGATAGTGTTGCTGCCGAAGGTATCAAGACCTTTCGTTCAAATTATGCTTAAGATATGCAACAGCTTAACAGTATGACTTGAGTTATAATACTAGTGTTGAAATGGTTAGATGTTGGAGACAATACATTGTACAGACCTACTATCTTGGATGTAAACTCACGGGAGTGTATGTACATGAGTTTGTGAGCGTGTGGAAGAGAACGTGTGTGATTGAGAGTGCGTGTGCTTTGGTGAGTTCTTAATTTCAGTGGCCTATATATGCCTAATTAACTTTTAAGATGCAAACCTTCGATGGAACCTTCTGATGTTATCATACATTATGAATTGCTATGTCAGATTTGCTGATTCTTACACTCTTTGACCCATAAATGCACAAGCCTAGAAACACGTTCATAAAATGGTCTAGAGAAATGACGATTTGCAGTCCAGAGGACTATTTTTGGAAATTTATGACAGGAATGACTGTCGCGGTAATCGAGCCAGTCTTTCCGGTGGTAAATTTCGGAGAATGGTATTGTCTTGTTCTTGAAATGGACATTCCACAATAGATAGGCCTAATCGAAGTTTTCCTGTCAAATTTAGTCGCTAAAGGGTTAAGACATTCGACGGCGCGAGGGTAATTATAATAATTCTAAACCTATTGTTTCTGTATGTATTGTTTCCGAAGCATTTCAGCAGAAAAGGAAGGAATATACTTTACAATGCTGAATATATCAATGCTAATTTGACTGGAAGTTTGCTGCTGTTGAAAGCATCAGTAGCTTTTGTTCAAATTACTCTTTATACTTTTAGAATATTATATGATTATACGATTTAAAAAAAATGATGATACAAAATAGAAATACATTCCGTAAGTTCCTTGTCTGTACATAGATGTATAAATGTATACATATTGTATAAAAATTAATTACGCATATATGTTAATCAGAGCCTCTGCTAGATCAGGCCATGTACTTGAAGCGTTACCCTCAATAAATAACGATTATTATTATTATTATTATTATTATTATTATTATTATTATTATCACTTTTATGTCAACTTAACCCTTTATTGGTCAAACTGACCAAAACATCTTTGCAGGGGACATCAGGTATGGCTATTTGAAGACCTAGAAAAGAGTGTATTTGAATATTTTCCAATAGAATGACTGGCTCGGTATTTAAAAAAAATACTTTTCTCTCGGCCTGCTGATAGACGCTGGCTAAGTAAAAACTTTTCTTTTCTTTACCAATATCTCTTTAATGGTCAAGTCTGTGACGCTAAATTCAGTGGTTAATTTACAAAAATATTCTTCTAAGATTAAAAGATCTTGAAAAATATTGACCATGTTTAATTGATATATCGAGTAGCATTTTGAGCGTTTTGAGGCGCGGTTGACACAAGAGGCGTTAATGGCCAAGTCCAGTTTTATCTATGCCACGCCAATCTCTAGTTAAGCTCCGCCCACACCTCGCTGGTTGCGATTGATTTACATGCGTTGAATCCTGAATTTCCAAAATCCCAATGGACCGTTTCCAATTTTTGCTATTCCACGTCCATCGCTAGCTAATCTCCGCCCACGCTTCGCCGGTGTTGGGATCCATCGATCCTTGAACTCCACAACTATCATTTCCAGGAAACTATGCATCTAAGCTGTTAAATATTTTGAAACTAATTTAACTGGACGCTGTTGCTGCCAATGGCAGCAACAGTGTCCAGTTAAATTGGTTTCATAATATTCAACAGAATGTTTATTGAATGGTCAAAATATACAATTCGTGCAATGACAATTCAGCGTTAAAGACGGACTATTTCCGGCCATCTTGAATTTCAGATCAATTGTCAATTTCGACAGGTTTCTTCTCCACACCGAGTCCAACCACACTATGAAATATCAAAGCGATCTGACAAACGATAACGGAGTTATCATCTGGCTGTCATCTTGGATTTCGGATCATTGTCGAACTCGATAGGTTTCTTCTTCAGAGCTAGTCCATAGGTTTCTTCCCCAGGCCTAGTCCAACAACCCTATGAAGTTTCAATGAGATCGTCAAACGGTAATGAAGTTATCATCAGGAAACCATTCTGCCACCTGCATGCCCACCCGACCGACCGACCGACCGACCGCCTGCCCGACCGCCTACCCGACTGCCCACCCACCACCCACCCGCCCGGATGGAGGCATCATTATATAATACCCAACCAAATTTTCTGATGCGGCATACTAATAATAATAATAATAATAATAATAATAATAATAATAATAATAATAATAATAACAATAATAATAAAAATAATAATAATAATAATAATAATAATAAGAAGAAGAAGAAGAAGAAGAAGAAGAAGAATAAGACTTTTCATGATACTTTATTGCAAGTATTCCACTTGACAGAACCCCTTTTTAAGATATCATACGTTTACATAGTATTACATAATCGCCTTACAATATATATTCACAAAATCATTAGAAGAAGAAGAAGAAGAAGAAGACTTTTCATGATACGTTATTGAACGTATTCCACTTGACAACCCCCCTTTTAAGATACCATACGTTTACATAGTATCACATGATCTCCTTATAATATATATTCACAAAATCATTGGCATTTCAGAAAGAGTATACTATTACATAATTACCTATAGCAAATATGATCAAAACTAAGTAACGTATAAAATCAGTAAAACATAACAGGTTAAAAATCCGTTGAATATAAGATTATTGTTTTCAACAGTACATAGAAAACTGTTAAAAGCCCAAATGTTCTCAAATACATCCAAGATTCCTTTGTTGAGACAAAACTGAAATTCTCTCTGTATACGTGAGTGTCATCTAGAAATACATTTTCGAGGTGGATCGGTCTGTTTGTTTCCATCCATAAGACGTTGTCTACTAAAATAAATAGCCATTTTGCAGTTGGATATAATCCAATTAGACAAACGATGTCTAATTTTTCGTTAGAATTTGGCTGAGAATTGGAGGCAGAGAAATCCCCTTACATAATCAACCACATTAAATGTATCGCTCTCAAATAAATAAAGCACCGATCATTTTACAGCTAAAAGCAATGGTTGAAATCGAGAGCACGTTAAAAACATATGAGCAATATCCTCCTGCTCACCACAGTGAGGACATTGATCATTATGTCGATAACCTGCTGTGTAAAGAAACATCCCTGTGACGAAGGCACCATGTAGAATTTTCCATTATAGGTCTCCTTCAAAACGTGTACAGGAATTTTCATAAAAACATCGACAATTTGTCATAGAGGTGATATCTAAAACAAAATATCTGCCCATATATTAACACTATTGTCATGTAAACTATTTGCATAACATTTTACCAATGACACTCTATATAATTCTTTCGGACAATTAGATGGAAATGATACAGTTAATGTAATAGAGCATTTAGTAACAGAATGGTCTATTTTATACACTGATCTAGAAACATTACCTGGGCGGTTTATCATTAAGACTCGCTTAGAATGAGTGCCGATTTTGTGAGACAAAACCTCAATCGACACTTTCTGGTCACCATCAACAATATCAACTACCGTATTAACATTAGCACGTATAAAGTCTTTCAGATAAAAGGTTAGGCCGGTCCGATGGTTTTTAATCAGGATATTAAGAAACAGTGTCTCGTGGAGAATATCCGCTGTACACGAAGCTAATTACTGTCTTGAAACACCAAAGGCAAACCAGGAGATTAACAATGATTTATAAAAGGATGGTATATTTTTAAGAGTTCTTGTATCAAGTTCAATATAGAAAAGCTGATCATCATAGTTCAACTCATGTGCTCGCCTTAAAAACCAACTAGTAAACCTAAAACAAGGGTGTGTTTCGCGAAAATACAGAAAGTATTGTGCTAACACATAGGGAAAGCTTTTATTCTGGAATTTAAGTGGCCCAATCCTTGCCCACCATCTTCTAAAGGTAAAGATAACAGTTCCTTTGACAATCAATGTTATCCAATCTAAGCAAAACTAATTACACGTTTCTGAATTTAATTCACAAGAACTGCCGGTGGGTCAATGACAGTAAATTTATGCCTCAATTTAGATGCAGTGAGAAGATTGGTACTAATAAGTCGGCATCTTAAAGAGAGGGCTCGAGATATAGTGTGCCAATTGGCCAGTTTACTAACAACCACTGATTCCAAGTTTATCCAATTTTGATTAGAAAAATCCATGGAAGTTCCAATGAATATCCCGAGAATATTTAACCCTTTGTTATTCCATTGTATCCCCAATGGCTCATTGGTACGATTTTTCCATAAGCCCACCCACCGACCTTCAGTTTTCTCTATATTAATCTTATCATCAGAGGGGGCTTCATATATATCTCGCCATTTTTGCAACTTGACGAAATCTTTATTAGACGTGGCGAATGCCATCACATCATCGGCGTAAGCTGAAACAACCACTTTTTCATCGGTAGTATCAGGCAAGGTTATTCCGTTTAATCCTTGATTTGAACATAGTGTGTATAGTAAAGGTTCTATGCAAATGGTATACAATGCACCTGATACAGAACAACCTTGTCCAATACCACGTCTGAACGAAAAAGGTACAGACAATGAGTTGTTTATTTTTACTAGACTATGTACATCTGTATACAAGGTTCTGATACATTTTGAAAAATATTCTCCGAACCCAAAAGCTGAAAGAGTGTAAAAAAAATAGGGATGGCTTACACGATCGAATGCTTTTTCTTGGTCTAGTGAGACTATAGCAAGAGGTAGGGAAAGACACTTAGAATATTCTACAACATCTACTATTATTATTTGAGATCTTCCGTCTTGGTATGCAGTAACTCTGGTCTCCGTGTATTATGTCAGGTAATACTGTTTTCATACCGTTGTACAGACCTTTGAAAATATTGTCATATCAGAGGCCTCCAGTTTGTTTAGAAGGCTAAGATCGCGTTTCTTGGGCAACAACGTGATTACCGCCCTCCGACATGACGTAGGCAATCTGATTTCCGGAATAGCATTAACAATAGTGTCCCAAAAAGTGTTATACAATTCAGAAGGTAATCCATCTATTCCTGGTGAGTTAATATTCTTTAGTTTGTAAACTGCAGTGTATAATTCAGACAAGCAATGGGCCTTCCTAAATCTCTCTTTGAAGTTTCACTAAGTTGTGGAAGATCCGATAATAATACATTTTAGAGTGCTTACAAATTCCGGCATTATTGTACAAATCACTATAAAATTCAGAGGCATAATTCAGTATATCGGAATCTTCAGTCACAATTGCTCCATCTGGTAATTTCAAATGGGAAAATGTGTTATTTATACCTCGTTTGTTTTCAAGTTCAAAAAAGTATTTTGTGGGGCTGTCCGAATCGTTAATATGTTGAAAGCGGGACCGCACCCATGTACCCCTTGTTTTCTGCCTCAGAAGAGTGGCAAAAAGCGTTTCTTTTTCTTTTAGTCTATTGCGTAATTCGTCATTCATTGGCACTTGATTTGACAATTGCGCTATCTCTGTTTGTAAGCACATGCACTGTTCGTTTAAAATACTCGCGCGTTCACGCGAAAAACGTTGAGATAATGTACAAATATGCTTCTTTCCCATGTCCTACCAATCTTGTACGCTATGAAAGAGGGAAGCTCTTTCCCGCCTTTTCCCGCACAAATTTATGATTAGGCTACAGTATTCGTTTTCATTTAGCAAATCCGTTTTTATGCACCAATACACACTTTTACACTTAGGTTTTTTGAACTGAAAGGAGTAACAAAATATAGAATGGTCTGAATCATTGCAAGGTACAGTTGTGCATGCTTTTATGAACTGTTTAAAAATGGTTGAAATATACAATCTATCTAGTCGAGAGGAAACACCATCCAATAGCGACCAAGTAAAAATTCTAGGTGAAGGATATAAAGACCTAAACACATCCACGTGGTTATGGCGATTAATTATTGATTCGAGCGTGGTTGCAGCAATTGGGTGTGGTTCAGCAGCAGATGTTCTATCTATTTGATGATCTAGTGTACAATTAAAATTACCTCCAATAATTATTGGATACATCTCTGTTAACGAGGAGAGGTGGGTGTTTAGGAGGTCAATATATTTGACTTTGTCACAGGATTCAGTTGGATCGTATACATTAGTTAAGTAAAAATACTTATCATTTATTTTGACAGTAACATGTACACTTCTACCAGGAACAAGATTCAAAGTATTAATACTATGAAGATTAAGCTTGGGCTTAAAAAGTATGGCCAGGCCAGCAGTACTATTGCTAAGATGCGAAAAACCCATTTATCCCCTCCATATAAATCGCCATATTGGTTCATCAGACAGATTTGTATGTGTATCTTGCACAAATGCGATATCAGCCTTTACTGCTGTTCGCAATTGATTACAAATGTTAAAACGCTTGAAAGAATCGCGACAGCCTCTGGTGTTAATAGTTGCTAATGAGAGTAAAGCCATAATCAGGATAAACAATAAATATGTTGTAGTTGTATTATACATGTCAAGTTTTTGTAGATAACAGACACAATCAGTATGACAATAATTAAATTACTAATATATGGATTAATGTTTGAGACTATGATGTAAGTTTGTTACGCGTAGCTTAAAAGCAGAATCAACGTGTTGTTGCTTTTTCAATCGAAACATCTGATACATGAGCAACTTCAGATTCGGTTGAAACTCCTTACATCGTTCTACAACCTTTTTACTATATTTAATACTTTCCACAAATAGCTTAACGTCATCAAGGGAATGAGTTCTATCCCTTGATTTGGAGAAGTCTGTCATATCTGATATTTCGGATACAACGGGCATGCTGTCCGCATCAGAGCTTTCGTCGTCCTGATAATCTGGAAGTATCAAGTCCTGTGAAATTGATGGTAAGTCTACATTTGCTATTTTGATTACATCCCATGGGTCATGGCCGGGTTTGAATGGCACAGAAGAATCTTTAGTCTCCAGTATCGCGATGTTATCGTCTATCTGACCGATACTTTCCTGCATTGAAATGGGAACAGTTTCAGTTTCTACGTGTATTTCGACACTAGACAGTTTTTCCGGTACGTTGTGCACCTCCACGGCAACGATGCTATTATCCCGTTCAGTAGAGGTCGCGTTATCAGTTATGTCTTGCATACCATAGGAGAAACAGTGACCGATTAAGACGTGGGCGTATCAACAACAATGTCAATGTTGTCGGCATCGAGCGAGGTTAGAACTTCGAAACGATTTTCAGATTTGATCTTAGGAGATTTCCTCTTACGGGGTCGCTGTTCATTAGATATTGACTGATTAACTGGTTTTTGGCCTTTGTCTATCTATGCCAATGCCCCTAATCTCGGAAATTCAGTATCACTGTCTCGAGTAACAGGTATGTTAACGTTATCATTATCTGATGGAAGTGATTCAGTGACGTCACGAAGTGATTCAATGACGTCACGAAGTGGGCAGGAACGTAGGAAGTATCCTTTTTCGTTGCATCGAAAACAGATGATTTCAACCGTACATATGAAAAGCCTGTGTGTTTTTCCTGCGAACACGATGTTTATGTAATCTGGTACAATTGTTTTATCAATCACGATCTGGACTTGACGACGAACACTCTTAACATGTCTCAATTCGGGGGATTTACACCCCCGTGGTATTGCTCGGCCATTCCCAATTAATTTGCCATATGTCTCTAATGATCGTTTAATTATAAAGTTCGGTATGTATGGCGGTACATTAGAAATAATGAGTTTTGTTGGTTCATTTTCTAGGGAATAAACATTATGAAAGACGCCGGCAACTTGAACGCCTTCTATGCATAGCTTTGCTACATCATTGTCAGTTTTCATGTAAATCACAATCGCAACACTGCTACCACATTAGCGGGAGTTACAATCGAAGCCTCCCCTTTAACATATGACTCAAGCGAAACTCAGTCTAAGCAATCAATTTGTACACCGTTCTTTCTATCAATGCCTGTAAATGGTCGTAATCCGAGAACAAACCTGCGTGCGGGGAAATTCTATCTGTCTTTACCTTACTGGCAAAACTGACCGGCTGAGACCACATTGTTCATAAACAAAAGGCCAATCAAGTGAGTCCTGCTCTGATCAGCCAACAAGGCTGGCGTTAGTAACGGTCGCTGTACACCGACCTTTTACCTAGTTATACACAGGCACTAGACACACTGGAATCGTCACTACACCAACAATTAGTCAAAAATATTATTACACACATTTACAAAAACACTTTAATATACATATTGCACAAATATTTGAAACGATAATCTTCAATTATCACGTTAATTCCTGCTTAAACTCAGAGTGAAATAAACACGTCCTCCATCGAAGAAGAAGAAGTAGAAGAAGAGGAAAATGAAGAAGTAGGAAGAAGAAGAAGAAGATTTTTCATATACTTTATTAATTACGAAATATTACAACTGCGCATAAATATACATTTTTAAAAATGGCGTGCAAAAAAATTGAGTCCAAAAGCAAATTAATAAATACTTTTAGAACAATTTGAAAAAAAGAAGAATATCTTACTGGCAATAAAATCAGCTAATGAGGGTGATGGCATAAATATACAGCATAAAATCCATTACAAAACAGCAAACATAGTTTTAAAAAGTGTAATAAAGCAAACATTGACCAGTATCACAGAGACATAATACAGAAATATCAAAGGTGACGACAAACAAAATCAAATGGCGTTGAATTTTCTATTAGTGTCCTCAATACTGCAGATAAAATTTGCGTTCAGATTTTGATGGACAATGAGGACATGGAAACCCTTTGATATAATTGTCATGCTTAAATTCATCAACATCCAACAAATATAAAATGATCTCTCTCTCTCTCTCTCTCTCTCTCTCTCTCCCTCCCTCCCTCCCTCCCTCCCGCCCTCTCTCTCTCTCTCTCTCTCTCTCTCAAAAGAGAGATCATTTTATATTTGTTAGATGTTGATGAATTTAAGCACGACAATTATGATGGATAAAAGTAAAGGTTGTAGACGTGATCAGGTTTTAAAAAAGCGAACCAAATCCTCCCTTTCGCCGCAGTATGCACACGCATCATTAACGCTATAGCCAGCTTTAAACAGAGAGAGAGACCTGTATTTAGTGCTCCATGAAAAACTGTGCATGACAAGTTGCCTTCATAATATGCACAAGGGTATTCATAAAAACACAGACAGTAATCTGCAGATGTGATTTCAAGTGCTAAAAGATCTGACCATATGTTACTCACATGTTTATGCAGGACGTTCCAATAACATTTCAATAAGGAGAGTTTGTACACATCTTTCTTGCAGAGTGTCGGTACATATACAGTACAAACAGACTCTTCATCACAATTGCATGATAGTTCATATCTATACACTGACCTTGGGATATTAACAGGACGATCTAATAGAGCAAGCCATTCAGTTGGCAAGCTATTCCAGACAATGCTTAACTTAGCACTTAGTAGGCGCATATACCGATGGCCAAGTTTAAGGAGAAGATCGTCAGGAGAGATCAATTGATTGTTTTGTAAAATATCATCTACCTTTGTAACATTAGCATGTATAAAGTCACTAAGAAAGAATGCGTGTCCTATTGGAGCATTCGTAATAAAAGGATTCAGAAACAATGGTTCCTGTAAAAAGTCTATTTTACAGACTGGTTGTGATACTCTCGCTACGTCGAACTGAAACCATGACTTCAGCAAACCTTTATAAAAACTGGGTACATTCTGAACCGAATTTATATCCAATTGTATTGAAAAAATATGATGATCATAATATAAATTATGTATCTGCTTAAGAAACTAGCTAGTAAATTTGAAACACTGGTGATAAGCAAAGTGATTGAGAAAAGATTGGTCATACAGTATACGGAAGGCGTGTATTCGAGAAACGATATTAACAAGTCCTTGTCCACCTTCATCTAATGGTAAATACAATTCCTTTGGAAGCCAGTGTTTTCCAGACCATGCAAAATTCGTTAAATGTTTTTGAATAGCATTAACAATATAGCCAGGTGGATCAATAACAGCTAGCCTGTGCCACAGCTTAGAAGCAGCAAGCAGGTTAGTTACAATAATGCGACCTCTGAAGGATAATGCTTTTGACAATGGTACCCAGTTGACAATTTTGTTACTGATTTCATTTTTAAAGTTGATCCAATTTTGATTACTGTATTCTACAGAATTGCCTATATAAACACTAAGGATCTTCAAGCCATTATTGTTCCATTTTAATTCTAGCGGCTCATCAATACGAGTTTGCCAAAAGCCAGTCCAAATGCCTTCTGTTTTAGATTGAGTAATCGTTGCATTGGAGACGCCTTCATAAATATTTAAACATTCTTGCAAATTATTAAAGTCCTTATTACAAGTACAGAAAGCAGTTATATCGTCGGCATATGCTGAGCAGACAACATTTTCATCCGTATCAGGCAGAGCTACTCCTTTCAGACCTTTGTCTGAACGTAATTTATTTAATAGTGGTTCTAGACAAATGCTATACAAAGCACCTGATAAAGAGCAGCCCTGTCTGATGCCGCTTTTGAAACGGGTGTGGACAGTAGATTGTTTATTTTTAATAGACATGACACTTCTGCATACAGGGTTTGCATACATCTAACAAAAAAATCACCAAATCCGAAAGCATGTAGTGTATCTTGTAAATACTTGTGATTTCAAAGGCTTTCTCTTCTTCTTCTTCTTCTTCTTTTCGTTCGCTGATCATACCGCCAGTCCTGTAAGTGACTATCGACATGATCATAAGCGTTAAGTGCGTGGATCCATGGTTTATTAGAGTGCGCCGTGCGGCCTGGCACCTCCGTCTTCAGCACTCGAGGTTTCTGTCAGGGTTACCTCACCCTTACCTCCTTTAGTCGCCTCTTACGACACGCAGAGGATATGGAAGGTGTATTCTAAGCCCCACCTACAGGGCGAGGCTTTCTCTTGATCTAAGGATACTAATCCAAGCGGTAATAACTTATAGTTTGAATAGTCAACTACATCCATTATTAATTTTATTTTATTACAGATCGTACGGCCGGGAACACAATAACATTAATCAATGCAAATTATTTCAGCAACTGTCGCACGTATACGATTATACAAAGCCTTTGAAAATATGTTATGTTCAACACATTAAAGAGACACCGGCCTCAAATTTTTCAAACAAGTTAATTCACCTTTTTTGGTAGTAAAGCAACTACTGCTCTTCTACACGGTGTGTGGAGAAACATGTCTTGAATTGATTGATTAAGAACTTGAAGACAATCAGGACCAATAGTTTGCCAAAACGTTTTATAAAATTCGGCTGGTAATCCATCAATTCCCGGATCCTTACTATTCTTAAGTTTATTAAACCGCTATTGTAAATTCCGATAAATCTAATCCACGTTCTAAATCATCTTTTGATTTTTCACTCAATTTAGGTAGATCTGAAAGCAATACATTTTCAGACAAATTACAAACATCTGACGTATTATATAGTTCACTATAAAAATCAGAAGCGTCAGACAAAATATCTGAGTCAGTATTAACCATCATACCATTGGGTAATTTCAACTGTGAAATTGTTTTATTCGTAGTTCGCTTACTTTCAAGGTTAAAGAAATATTTAGCTGGTGTGTCTAATTCATTTATGTGCCGGAATCTAGATCTTATCCAGGCACCTTTACCTTGTTCCCTGAGAAAGTGCGCTAATTCCATTTGTTTCTGATTAATTATTTCATTTATCTCATCGGTTTTTTGCATTTGGGCTGATAAGTGATCAATTTCATTTTGCAAATCCGATCGCTGTTCTCGAAATTAATAGCTCGTTCTTGTGAGTAACGCTGAGATATAGAACATATATGCTTTTTAGCGATCTCCCACCAATCCTGAAGACAGCAAAACTCACTTTTACGTGTTTGCCATTCAAACCAAAAATCATTTATTAAATTAATGTACTTCGTTTCACTCAATACATTTGTATTCAGACACCAATAAGCGCTTCTGTGTTTTACTGATTTGAGCTGAAAGATAACCCTTATGAAATCATGATCGGAATAATTACAAGGAATGAGTGAACAACTTTTGATAAACTGCTTGAAATTACATGAAACATAGATCCTATCAAGTCGCGAAGCAGTGCCATCTGATCTAGACCAGATGAATGTTTTTGACTCAGGGTACAGAGATCGATATGTGCCACTAAAATTGTGACGCAATACTCATCACTTGCTAAAGTGTGGGGTTCTATGGCTGATGTTCTATCTACGTTACAGTCTAGTGTACAATTAAAATCCCCACCAAGAATGACCGTATATGGTTCTATTAATGACGCAATATGTGATTGTTAAAGCTCGGTTGATTTGACTTTGCTATATGATGCTGTATGGTTATATAAACTTATCAAATAAAAATATGTATCATTAATCTTTGCTGTGACATGTAATATTCTACCTTGCTCAACCGTGATGGTCTCGATAATGCTAATATTGAGCTTGGGTTTGAATAGAATAGCGACACCAGCTAAGTTTGTGTTAAAATGCGATAAAAATGCTTGTCCTCTCCAGACTAGTCGCCAAAGTGACTCGTCCGATTTCACTGTGTGAATATCCTGTAAAAATACAATATCTGGACTTAATTATGTTCGTAATTGATTTAAAATGTTGAATCTTTTAAATGAATCACGACAACGTCCCGTGTTCAAACTGACAATAGATAGAGATGACATGAGAAGATTAATAAAAAAGTGTACAAATAGTACAAATATTCATTTTTTGAATGAGATACATAATTAGGCCTACTGGATGGAAAATGTAAACGATTTAGGGAAAATGAAACTTTGAAAAGTGAACATTTACCTCTTTAGGTTACGATATAACTTGGTTATAATCTTTGTAAAACAAGGTTTAAAAGAAACATCTAATCCAGGTTGCTTTTTAATTCTAAATAACTGGTGCATCAACAGCTTTAAGTCAGGTTGAACAAGCTTGCATTTTCGATAACATTTTTGCTATATTTTAAGCTATCTACGAATAATTTTACCTCTTCAAGAGATTGGGTTACCTCCCTTGAATCTGCCAAATCTGTAAAGTCCGAAATATCTGATACGATAGACATAACGTCAGTGTCCGAACTGCCGTCATCATGCAGACATATGTCTTGTGAAACAGGTGGTAGATCTGCCGCACCTATGGTAATATTATCATCACTGCAAGGGCCATGTCCAGGTTTGAAAGGCAAAGGCCCCGAACCATTTCTATTGTCAATTGTTGTTATACTGTCATCCATCTTAGTAACACGGTCCTGTGTTGACATTGCTACTGGCTCATCATCGCAAACGATTGACAGGGTAATAGAATTACTGTCCTCCTCCGGGGACACATCTGGTACATTATGTACCTCAACTGACGTTAAAGAGTTACTATTGTTTTCAGTGGCGACGATTATATCATGGATTCTTGAGACGGTATCAATACAAGAGATAACATTTTGAGACAGTGGTAAGACTTCAAATCATCATCAATTAAATTGAGAACACCAAAACGTTTATCCTACCTCGTTTTCTGATGTTTCTTCTTAGGAGAAGGTTCCCGAAGGTGGCACCACCTCATGGCTGATCGGTTGCTTCTTCTTTAAGTGCGGTAACGGAAAGTAATTTTCTGCGAGCACGAAATACGAATTATCATTTCTCCTACTATTACTAGTAGCAGCAACATTGTAAACATTATTTTGCATCGGTTCGGTTACATTTGTATTCGGGCATGCTCTTTGAATGTGTCTTTTTCATGGCACTTAAAGCAGATTATTTCATCACTGCTGATGAACGGATGGTGTGATTTCCCTATGTAGATGCTGTCTATGTAGTCAGTCACGGGTGGCTTATCAACGACAATTAACACCTGACGCCTGAATCTTTTAACGTGTTTAAGTTCTGTTGCTTTGCAACAGGTGTAGTCACCCGTGCTGGTCCACACTGCATGGCCACACAGAAGCTTCTGCGGCTGTGGATCTGACGAGACAATCCATGAGTGGTGGTAGCAATTATTGTAGGTTATTTACACCGGCAGCTGGCAACAATATATTGACACAAAATGGTGGAAACCGTGATGTTTAACTATACATCAACGTCAGCGCGGCCATATAGAAGTTGCTGAGTGGTTAGGGCTGTCGCCTTGCAGCTCGCCGACTAATTGTCGCTAGAATATTGTGTTTTAACCATTTGAAATCCAAGTTCCTAGAATATCATTTTCAAGGTAGCTATGCAGGCAATGTTTTTGGATATTTTTATTCCAATTTAACAGGGCCATGCTGCTGCCGGTGGCAGCACCAGCTTCCATTCAACTTAGTATCAAAATATTCACCAGAATTGTTCTTGCGTTGTGATTGTAAGCCGATATGATGTTTTCGTATTTCGCTGTTTGGGTTTAAAGGTTAAGATACTTCATCTCGCTTAAAGTTCTCATCTATTGATAAAATATACAGAGCTGAAGCCGCCATTTTAGATAGATATTTGCTGGCGCCATTATTTCACACGCTGTTGTCTTCGCTGGTGGGCAATTGTTAGTATAAAACTATTCTCGTAATACTGCTGCTAGTCATTCCTGCGATGGCTTCCAAGATGAGCGCGTAGTAAGTGTCGAGCATATTACACCAGCGGTTGCATGTTTTGCTATGTTGCAAGTAACTACAAATATATGTACATATGTTTACTGAAAACTGTTGCTGCCCATAACAGCACCAGATCGCAGTCGAATTGTTGTCAAAATGACCAGCTGCTAATACAATTGTCGCTATGTAATGATTTTGTAACAAGTTGGCCGAAAATCATCGACGCAATAATTTTCAATCAAATTATTCTCAAAATAATGATCAGGACAGTCAATGTTGCAAGACTTGCTGAAGATATTTCGAGCAACTTTATTGACAGCCATTTCTTACTAAGGCAGAAAAAGTGTTGTTAAATTTTTCTCAGAATAATCAGCAGGCTTCTCTGATTTGTTAGCTAACAATTGCATACACAATTAGTGAGGCCTACATGATATAGGAAATTGAGAAGCAGTCTCAGATGTGTCAATAATGTGGTTTGCATATTATTATATTGACGGTAGGCATATGTCAGAGTCGATCGTGCTCGTGCTGGTGAGCTGCTCTTTGTTGATATAGTTCACTCTGGAATGCGCATATGATATATGCCTAACTAAGTGTGTATGCATGCGCGTGTTAGGTAACAAAACAGGAAAACCACTGATTATTTTGAGGAAAAAATTGACAACGCTTTTACTGCCATAGTCAGAAATGATTGACAATAAAGTTGCTCGAAATATAGTCAGCAAGTCTTGCAACGTTGACTACCCTGCTGATTCTTTTGAGAACAATTTGAGTGACAGTTGTTGCATCAACAATTTTTAGCCAAATAGTATCAAATATTTATCTAGTGACAATTGTATTATCAGTTAATTATTTTGACAACAATTTTACGGAAAGCTTTTCAGCAAATATGTTAGCGATATATTTGTTTTTATTTGAACCATAGAAAATATACAACTATATTGCCCTGTACTACGCTTACTACACTCTCAGCGAACGCCATCGGAAGAATAACTAGCATTAGGATTAGCAGAATAGTTTAAAGATCTAATCTATTCTTAAAAGATACATATCTTAGCTAAACTTAGGACTAGTTGTTACTTTATGGACACTTTAACTAACTTGGAGTGTAGCCGCCACTTTAGATAGATATTTGCAGGCGCCATTATTTCAGACTCTATTGTCTTCGCCGGTGAACTATTGTTCATATAAAACCATTCTCGTAACGCTAATGCTAATATATATAATAAGTTACTGAATGCTGTTGCTGCCTATGGTAACAACAGCTTTCCGTCATATTGTTGTCAAAATAATCAGCTGATAATACAATTGTCACTAGGCAAAGCTTTGATAACAATTTGGCTGAAAATCGTTGATAAAACAACTTTCAACCAAATTGTTCTCAAAATAATCAGCAGGGCAGTCAATGTTGCAAGACCTGCTGAAGGATTATTGTCTTTATCATTTCTTACTCAGGCAGCAACAGCGTCGTCAAATTTTTATTAGGATAATCATTGAGCTTTCTATTTTGTTAGCTAACAAATGCCTACACAATAAGTTAGGCCTACATGGTATACGGAATCAAGACCCAGTCTCAGATATGCTCGAAAATTCGGTTCATTTCATTGTCAATCAGGAGGTAAGAGTATTATTCTATTCACGGTAGGCATGTCAGAGGCGATCATGCATGTGCTGGTGGACTGCTTGATCTGTGGGAACATATTTTACTCTGAAATCGGCCTCTATAGGCCTAACTAATTGTGTATGCACTTGCTCGCAAACAAAACAGGAAGTCCACTGATTATTCTGAGAAAAAATTGACAACGCTGTTGCTGCCTGGGTAAGAAATGATTGTCAATAAAGTTGCGCGAAATATCTTTAGCAAGTCGTGCAACGTTGACTACACTGCTGATTATTTTGAGAACAATTTGATTGATAGTTGTTGTGTCAACGATGTTCAGCCAAATTGTTATCAAATCTTTATCTAGTGACAATTGTATTATCAGCTGATTATATTAAAAAACAATTTGACGGAAAGTTGTTGCTGCTATAGGCAGCAGAGGTTTTCAGTAAACCTGTTATAAATATATTTTGTTGTCACTTGCACCATAGGAAATATACACAACTGGTATTGAACTATGCTATGCATATCTACGCGCTCGCCTTGAAAGCCACCAGAAGAATGACTAGCATTAGCGTTACAAGAATGGTTTTATACGAACAATTTCAATTTCAATTTCAATTCAATCAATTTATTGCGTAAAAACCATACACTATGGTGTCTGCATACAGCACTTACAATATATACAATAAAAACATAAAATACACACGCATTAACAATATAAACACAATATAACAGTCTACAAAACAGCAGGATAGGTGGAGAGATACAATGTATTACGTTATGGTCACAGAGGCCTATCCGAATGCATGGGATCAATAGTTGTAGAATGTTGTTTTAGCACACATGCACGGACAAAGGGTCAATCCAGTTCAGAGATTTCTGTATCGCCGTTATTGCAGGACATGAGGAACACGAACTTCTCATCATCAATTAATGATGGGAAGTCGCAAAAGGAGCCGAGTGCACTGAAGAGGTTCTGTCTTTCATACTCATAAGCAGAACAATGCAAGATTAAGTGCTTCTCGTCTCCAATGCACTCGGATACGCACATCTTGCATATCCTGCGTTCAAGTGGTACCGTTTGGTGTCTGTTCGAGTACCGTTCAAGTGGTACCGCCAGGCTGTGTGCACTAACTCTAGGTTTCGTGAAATCCTTACGTATTAAGAGATTTCGAAAAATTAATCAGATAGTTTTCCATCGCAAAGTTAAACTTAAACAATCCATAAGTGCGTAATTTAGCATTGTATGTTTAGAAGGTTATCTTTCCAAACGTCTACATATTTGAACTGCATTAAAAGTTTAAATTTCTTAACATCAAATTCCGTGTGACCAACAACCGTGTTATCCCACGTATAGTCGAAACCAAAATAGGTACACAGTTCGCTGATGAAGAAAGGCCAATTACAATTACGCGATATATTAGAATAGGATTCACAATACGCTTTGCGGACTATGGAAGTATCATTTAGTGCACGCAGCCTGTGCCAATATTTTATTGCAAGCGCCAAACAGGATATAAGAAGCGTATGAGGACCCAATTCGCCGCGGACTGCATCATTGGTTGCATTTCTACGAACACCAAGTATGCATTTACAAAATTTCATAACAACCCTTTCTGCTGGTAAATTGTCGCAGATTGTTTTAAAGCCATGAGTCCTAAGACCTTTAAGAAAATATGGGCCCCAAACTTCGCATCCGTACATTAAAATAGGGGAAATCAATCCCTTGAAGAGAACAAGTCCCGTAAATATGTTGTTCCTAACGTTAAATTGCCTTAGTTTGAAAATGGCTTTAGTTGCTTGCTCGCAAAGGCGTTCGCAAGCTGTTTGAAAGTTATCAGAAGCAACAAATGCTATACCCAGGTAGCAATAAGTCTGGACTATTTCAATAATGTTACCGTTGTATGTAAACAGATAATTATTTAATAGTTTTCCACCTTTATTGAAAATGAGTACCTTAGTTTTTGCAAAATTAACCGCCAAGACCCATTTATTACAATATGCACGTAGATTATTAAGTGCAGTTTGGAGCCCGTTATGTGATTTAGACAGTAATACCATGTCGTCAGCGTACATGGGGCAATTGGTAGTTATGTTATCTAGCGCGACTGGGTCACACTGCTGAGTACAAATGTTGGGCAGGTCACGAATATACATGTTAAAAAAAAGTGGGCTTAATACACAACCCTGTTTAAGCCCAACACTAGACGGGACGGATTACTGTGGTAATTTTGAGTTTTATGCAATATGAAACTCCGGGATACATGCTCTGCAGTGTATTTAAAAAGTTACCACCTATTCCGGATAATAGTAATTTATATAAGAGAGCGTTCCTGGAGACAGAGTCAAATGCAGATTTAAAATCCACGAAACAGCAAAATAAATATTGTTTAAATGACTTGGCATACCTTTCAATCAAGGTCTTTAAAGCATAAATATGATCAGTGGCACGGCTGTTCTTTTTAAATCCAATTTGTGAATCTGGTAGAAATTTATGCTCAGTAGAAAAATGGTAGAGTCTACTATATAAAATACTGCAGAACAGTGTGCATAAATTGCTGCCGACTGCAATACCTCGATAGTTACCAGCAACGTGTTTATCTCCCTTTTTGTGTAATGGCATTAAAAAGTTGCAGCGCCAGGCCTCAGGGAATACACCATTAATACGAATATTGTTAAAAATCCTACATATAATAGGAGTCAGTTGGTGCTGTCCGACTTTTAGCATTTCATTCAAAATGAAGGCAGGGCCTGAGGACTTGCCATTTTTCAGCTTTGAGATTGACGCAATGACTTCATTTACAGTAATTGATTTGTTGAGTTCATTCAAAATTGTGTTCTTAGTGGATTCAAGGTAGTCATCCATAAAACTGTCGAATTCACTATTTATTAACATGTTGTTGTTGGTAAGTTGGGTGAAATGTGAGGTCCATTCTGTCATCGAGACAACAGCTTCCGATCCTTTAAGCTTATTAAACAATTTCCAGAAAGATTGAGGGTTACGATCATGCAATGTTTCAAGCTGATTCAAAATACCTTCAAAATACCTTGCTGAAATTGAATTCTCTTACGATTTATAAGCTTCTTGTATCTAAAACGAGTTGATCGGAGTTCTTGAAGAAGCTGTGGACAGAATGGATTAACACGCAGTTTGCTGCTAATCAATTTGAGTTTCCTCTTCAGCTCAATACAGTCTGGTCCGAACCATTTATTGGTCTTATTCTTGTTTGGTTTAGCAGTTAGCCTGCCCAACGACTTACGTTTAACTCCGGTGAGTTTCGCAGTGGTAATATATAATTCCGTAAGAGAGTTGACGGCCAAGTCACTGGTAGTATCATGGGCCAGGTCAATGCTAGCAAGTTTTTTTATATGAGATTTGGTCGTCGAGTTTTCTAGCGCATATGCAAATTTGATGTCATCGCCAGGTGACCACTTGAACGCAGGAATAAATGTAGTGGATGCAACCTCGTCCGCAGGCTTAAAAATGCCAGTTTAAATGATACAGGATAACATGCAGTGAATAGAATATTTGGTAAGTAGGTGCGCATGAAAATATGTGATATGCCCCATGAATGTTGGAGAAGTCAGCATGTAGTCAATTACGCTGGGCTTGCCCCAGTGACCATAACATGTACATTGACCCAGGTAGTCGCCCAGAGTCCTACCATTAAGGATCCAGAGGCCAGCGGATCCGCAAATCTGAAGGAGTTTCTTTCCGTGACTATCTACTGAGGCGAGGTCAAGATCGTTTTTGAGAGTAGGAACATCTCTTGGGTTATTCAAGTCTGTCAATAGCTCACATGCTAGAGGGACGCCAGCATCAAAACAGTAGTCAGCTTCTAGCTCTGTGCTGGCATTAACATCACCGCAAACCAAACAGCTGCCTAATTTTGAATATCTAGCCAAGTCATTCTCTAAGGTATCAAAGATGTCATCACTGGCAGAGGGGGACGCCGGACTGACGTACACCACCACAATGTAGACATCTTCATTTTTATGGAAGAAGTGTTTACATAACTTTAACCAAGTAATTTCGGTAGATGTAAATGGTAACTGTTTAATTCCGCTACGCAGATTATACACGTTAATACAGATTAACATGCCTCCATAGTTCTTAGTTGCATTGCGAGATCTAGAGCGGGTGTTAGCTGGGAATGTATAATAGCCAGATAGTGACAGTGATTCAGCCTTACTACGGTGTGTTTCAGTCAAGCAAATGATGTCCATTCTAGAAAGTGATGCGCAAAGATCAGCATCAGACAATGTACAGACCCGCTGACCACAAACACGTTTAAAAGCGCCATCTGTGTTCCAATAGGCCAAGGAAACATTATTAAGATATTTCATTATAACAGGGATATTGTGACCAAGATCAAGAATGAATTTGTAAGCTAGCAATGTGTGTAAAATCAAATGAGTAAGTAAGAGATAGAAATGTGTAAAAAAAACAAAACAAAAAAACTGCAGCACGTGTACCAATGATAGGCGATACAAGTAACTCCGCTATCACCCAGGCAACATCTATGTAATACATAGTAATAAGAATAAGAATATCAATTTCTTTATATGACCACCTGTATTTAGTGGCCATATATATAGGTGCCTGAAGTTATTAGGTGTGGGAATGTGTAATAAAAGGCAGTTGCATAAGTTAAAATATCAATTGTTAAAAAATGGCAAAGGTATGTATTATTAACAAACGTGTGTACCGCGTACGGTCGTACGCACACAGGCACACGCGCACAAACACACGCACACATATACTCACGCACACCCGCACTGTCGATCACCTCTACAGCAACCTCTGTCTTGGTGTTCAAACGACGTCGGCACCCCGAGGCGGATGGCCCCAAGGCCACCCGACTTAAGGAACCACTATTCGCTGGCACCAAAAGTTGTGCACATTTGAGGAATGGGATGTATACAGATACATTGCATTCTTCTGTGACCAGACAGTGGCCGCTATAGGCAGGCTCAACCGCGTAAGGCATGAGTAGTTGCCGGCGTGCAAACATAGGAAGCATACTAATATGTTTTAATAATTGCTCACCGGCGAAGACAATAGAGTCTGAAATAATGGCGCCAGCAAATATCAATCTAAAATGGTGGCTAGGGTTCTAGTTAGTTAAAGTGCCCATAAATTAACAAATAGTCATAAATTTAGCTAGGATATGTGTCATTTAAGAATAGATGATAACTTTAATACCAACAATTGTGCACCGGCGAAGACAATAGAAACTACAATAATGGCGCCGCAAGTTAGCTAACGTTATCCTGACGCATTAAGATTAGCAAATATCTAGTACAATTCAGTGACGATCGTCTTCTTCTGAGCAGCCATTTTATTTTGATATTTGCAGGCGGCATTATTTAGGATTCTATTGTTCTCCCTTCTGTCCAATGTTCGGAATAAAACCATCCCCGTAACGCTAATAATGCTAGTTATTGTACTCTTAGCCTCCGGTGTGCTCGGATCTACCTGGATAGCGTGTAGTAAGCGCATAGTGATTCGATTCTAACTGTGTATTTTTGATTGAGCAGTTTTGAACATATTTCACGTCTGATCTTGACAACGGAAACGACAGATGGTCTACCGAATTGTACCTACATATGTTAGTTAACCACATTGAAAACCTGGCAATGATTATTCTGGGAATAATTAGATAAAGTTGTTGCTGACTTAGTCAGCAACGACTGCCAATCGAATTGCTCGAAATATCATCAGAATGTGTTATTACATTGATAGTGCTACTAATTATTTTGAAAACAATCTGGTTGGAAGTTGTTGCATCAACGACTTTCAGTCAAATCATTTTCAAAACATTAGCTCGTAGAACTTGCCTTGTCTGGTGATTATTTTGCAAATAATTTGAAGGAAAGTTGTTGCTTCTATCGGCAGTAACAATTATCAATCAAATTGTTATAAAAGAAATATCTGGGTTAGCACGTTTCACGTTTACAATAAGAAATACAGATTTCGAATCTAGCTACTATACGCTTACTACCCGCTATTCAGGTACATCCGCGCAACTAGGACGCCAACATGACAATGACTAGAATTAGCGTTACGGGAATGGTTTTATACTGGACTTGGCGCGACACCGAGAACAATACAATCCAAAATAATGGCGTCCACAAAAATCAAATTAAAATGGTGACAAAGAAGGAGATGACCGTCACTGAAATGTTTACATATTCCTAATGTTATTGCTTGAGGATAGCCATAAACTAACAAATAGGCCTACGCTATCCTATGAATAGATGGGAAATTTAATGAGCCACGTGCGCCTTTGTTTAAAAAGCCATAGGATCTATCAAGTCGCTTTATAGAATGAGCCATGTATACCTATGCTCCGCCCATTTCTCGTTAAAGCTGAAGGGGCATTATGAAATTAAGAATTTTTTTAAATAAAAAAATATTAAGTGAATAATTAATTATTCATGTTTGCAATTTGTATCAAGTAATCGTCCGCCATTTTGTTTTGCGCCGGCTATTTTCTTTTCCCCACTCCTCCAGCCTAATACAAGAGCTCGTCGAATCTAAATCCGTCCCATTCACTTTTTGATGCCGTGTGTGTAGCACATCTAAGGAGAGCCCCAATATCATTGTTTCTTCAAATAAAATGCAGAGAAATCATGAACTGATGACATACAAATGAAATACATATGTTGATAATTACGTTCTATCCCATCCAGGATAAATATCCATTCAAAATCTCATATAAATCGAGTAGTTATTTTCTCTTAGAGCAGCTGTTCTACCGTGCATGAATTACAGAGCATTTTGAAAATGCCAACAACGCTGACGTCATCGATCTGTGTGTAGAGCAATTCAATTAGTTTATTTGCATATCAAAGATATGTGTGCTAGCCAAATAGTAAGGTCTAGTCTGCTGAGCGCATTTGTAATCTGCATCGAGATTTTATAAATCCCATGGACTGGAATTCCTAATATAATAGGGGAGCGTAGGCAATAACACAGACAGACAATTGCTAAAAAAAACAGTTACTCAATCAGTAAGTAATGGACAGTGGTCGCCGAAAAGGAAAGCTCCTAAGATTAAGTCGGACAATCGTTTTGATGTGCTGAGCTCACTCGACGATAACGACGTTGATGTAGTTGTTGACAGAGCATCTACATTTGACGCTGGTGTTCCCAATAGCGTACAAGACATGACTGAGAATACCTCTCCCACAGAACGTAATACTATTGCTACTGCAGAGGAACAATCTAGTGAACAAATGTCAATCAATGACCCTGCTCCCATTTCCACGCAGGAGATTATCTGTGCCATAGACAATAATATCGCGATCTTAGAGCCGAAAAGCTCAGTTATACCATTCAAACCCGGTCATGACCCATGTAATGACGTCACAATAACAGATCCAGAATTACCACCCATCTCGCAGGACCTGATCCTTCCTGATGGCCATGATGATGACAGCTCAGATGTGGACAGTATGGCAGTTGTGTCTGAAATCTCGGATATGACTGATTTTCAAGAATCAAGGGACATAACCTATTCTCTTGACGATGTGAAAATATTCGTAGAAAGTATAAAATATAGTAAAAAGGTTGTTGATCGTTGTAAAGAGTTGCAAGCGAACCTGAAGTTACCTATGCATCAGATGTTTCGATTGAAAAAACAACACAATATTGACAAAGTTACATCACAGTCTCAGAAATTAATACGTTTACTGAAAACTTACTTATAGTCAAACTGATTTTGTCTCTTTTATCTAATAACTAGTTATGTATTACATCACGACATTAGTAGTTCTATTCATCCTGATTATGGCAGTACTCTCCTTTGCAACCATTAACACGATAGGTTGTCGTCACTCTTTTAAACGTTTTAGACTTTTTAATCAACTACGATCAGAAATAAATGCAGATATCGCATTTGTTCAAGATACGCATACAAGTAGCTCAGCCGAACCTATATGGCGTTTAATATGGAGGGGAGAAATGGTGTTTTCACATTTTAGCAATAGTGCAGCTGGTGTGGCAATAATTTTTAAACCTAAACTTAATGTTCATATTATTAATACTTTTAATGTTGTCCCCGGTAGAATTGTACATGTTACTGCTAAAATAAATGATAGGTATTTTTATTTGATTACTATATATAATCCGACTGATTCATGTGAAAAAGGAAAATGTATTGATCTCCTGAATATTCACCTATCTACGTTAACAGAGATTTACTCAATAATTATTGGAGGTGATGTTAATTGTACAATCGATCATCAAATCAATAGAACCTCTGCTGCCGAGTCACACCACATTGCTGCACGCACGCTAGAAGCACTAATTAATCACCGCGGTCTTGTAGATGTGTTTAGATTTTTACACCCCACGACAAGGACTTTTACGTGGACCCGATCAGATAGTGTTTCCTCTCGCCTCGATGGATTTTATATTTCTACCATGTGTAAGAAGTTCTTACGATCATCTACAACTGTACCATGCAGCGATTCTGACGACTCTATTGTTTGTTTCTCAGTTCAATTCACAGCACCTAAGCGTAAACGTGCTTACTGGTGCTTGAATACTGATTTGTTAAATGAGAAATAATATTGTAATCTAATTATTAATTTTTGGGGAAAATGGCTGGAAAGAGCTCCTCACTTTGAAAGCATCCAGGATTGGTGGGACATGGGAAAGAAAGACATTTGTACATGATCTCAATGTTTTTCGCGCGACCGCGTGGATATTTTAAAAGAGCAACGCTTGTGCTTGCAAACTGAGATAGAACAATTGTCCAATCAGGTCCCAATGAATGGCGAATTACGTGAAAATCTAAAAGAAAAGGAAAAACATTTTGCAACTCTTTTGAAGCTGCAAACGAGGGGTGCGTGGGTGAGGTCATGCTTCCAACATGTTAAGACTCGGACAGCCCAACAAAATACTTTTTCGATCTTGAAAACAAACGAGCCATAATTAAAACTTTTTCTCATTTAACATTGCATGATGGGACAATTGTAAACGAGGATTCTGATATATAGAAATCTGCCTCTGAATTTTATGGAGATGTGTATAATAATACTGGAATTTGTAGGCAATCTGAAAATGTATTATTACCGGATTTTCCACACCTTAGTGAATGTTCAAAGAATGATCTAGAGCAACCCATTAGTTTGTCTGAATTATCCGCTGCAATTTACAAACTAAAGAATAATAAGGCAACTGGCATAGATGGATTGCCTTCTGAATATTATAAACCTTTTTGGGACACTATCGCTAATGATTTTCTTGCTGTTTATAATCAATTAATTCATAAAATGAGAATGCCTACGTCATGTAAAAGGGCTGTGATCATGCTGTTGCCTAAGAAAGGCAACATTAGCCTATTGAAAAACTGGAGACCCGTGTCACTTCTCTGCGTCGATTTAAAAATTCTTTCAAAGGTCTTATACAACCGCATGAAAACTGTTTTACCGGACATTATTCACGCAGACCAAAGTTACTGTATACCAAGACGAAAAATCGTAAATAACACTAGATTAATAATAGATGTTGTTGAATATTCTAATTGTCTTTCGCTACCACTTGGTGTTGTATCCTTAGATCAAGAAAAGGCATTCGACCGCGTAAGCCATCATTATTTATTTGATGCTCTTTCAGCTTATGGATTTGGGGAATATTTTTCAAAATGTATCAGAACGTTGTATACAGATGTATACAGTCTAGTTAAAATAAACAACTCACTGTCGGCTCCTTTTTCCTTCAGACGTGGTATTAGGCAAGGTTGTTCCCTATCAGGTGCGTTGTATACTATTTGCATAGAGCTGTTATTAAACAAATTCAGTTCAAATCAGGGATTAAACGGAATAACCTTGCCCGATACCACCAATGAAAAGGTGACAGTTTCCGCTTACGCCGATGATGTCACCGCATTCGCTACATCTAATCAAGATTTTGTCAATCTACAAAATTGATTGGCTATATATTCAGACTCATCTAATGCAAAGATTAATTTAGAGAAATCTGAAGGGCTATGGGCGGGCATATGGAAGAATCGTACAGACTAGCCATTGGGAATCATGTGGAATAACAAGGGCTAACAATTCTTGGGATCTACATCGGAAATTATGCTGAATAGTTTAATCAAAATTGGATAAACATGGAATCGGATGTAATTACTAAATGAGCCAAATGGCACAATATATCTCGAGCCCTTTCCTTAAGAGGCCGTATTATTGTTACAAATCTTCTCACTGCATCTAAATTATGCCATAAATTTACTGTCATTGATCCACCGGTAGTTTTTGTAGATTCAATCCAGAGACATTTAATTAATTTTGCATGGATTGGAAAACATTGGCTAACAAAAGGAATTAGTATCGCTATCGTTAGAATACGGCGGACAGGGATTGGTGCATATAAATTCTAGAATTACATCTTTTCGTATTTGCTATGCACAATATTTTCTGTATTTTAGTCAATTGCATCCTTGTTTTAAGTTTACTAGCTGGTTTCTAAAGCGAGTGCATGGGTTCAATTATAATGATCAGCTGGTTTATATTGACCTTGATACAGGTACTCTTGGAAATGTAGCATATTTTTATGAAACATTGTTAACATCCTGGTTTTCATTTACTGTCTCCCGAGAGTCATTGCCATCTTGTACAGCGGATATTCTCCACGAGCCACTGTTTCTAAATGGAATGATTAAAAACCACCGAACTGGCCTAACCCCATATTTAAACGATTTTATAAGTGCCAATATCACTACAGTAGCTGATATTGTTGATTGTCACCAGAAAGTGTCTGTTGATGTTTTGTCAAATAAATTGCCCAATCATTCTAAGCGGTTACTAGATAATAACATTAATATGTTATGGAAAAGTTTGCCATTGGAATGGCGTCACAAGATTAATCGTCCAGATAATGTGCCTAGTTCCCTGCATCAAATTGACCTTTCATTTACTAATGACCTGTTTAAATGTACTGTATCATTTCCATCTAACTGCCCGAAAGAATTGTATAAAATGTCATTGTTAAAATGTTATGCAAATAGTATACGTAATAATAGTATTAATCTATGGGCAGATGTTTTGTTGTTAGATATCTCCTCTGTGACTAATTGTCTTTGTTTTTACGAATTTCCATCCACACGCTTTGAGGGTGATTTGTCATGGAAAATTCTACATCGAGCATTAGGAACAGGAATATTTATTTACAAAGCAGGTTATCGTCCTAATGATCACGGCCCTCACTGTGGTGAACAGGAGGACATTACTCATATGTTTTAACGTGATCACGTATTCAGCCATTACTTTTAGCTGTAAACAGATCCGTGTTGTATTTATTGGAGACCGATGTTATTGACATGGCTGATTGTGTGAGGGGGTTTCCATGTCCCCAATGCTCAGCCAATTCCAAACAAAAAATTAGACACCGTTTGTCTAATTGCCTTTTATCCAACTGTAAAATGTCTATCTATGTTAGCGGACATCTTTTGGATGGCAATACACGAACTGATCCACTCCGAAAATGTCTCTCGAGATTGCACTCACGAATTCAAATAGAATTGCAGGGGGCCCTGGATGTTTTCGAACACTTTTGGGCGTTTGACATTTTTTTGTGCATGATTGAAAATGATAATCTTGTTTTTAATGAGGTTTTTATAAATTGTTATCTTTCAAGGTTTTATACGTTGCTTATTTTTGCTTATATCTTGAAGTTTGTGATACATTTTGATTTGCTCATGTTTTATATTCATACACTGTATTGAGTTTTTATGTTTTATGTAATCGTATGATATTTTAAATTTTTTTGTCAAGTGGAATGAGTGTAATAAAGTACATGAAAAGTCTTCTTCTTCTTCTTCGATGAAGGACGTGCTTATTTCGCTCTGAATTTAAGCGTGAATTAACGTGTTTATTGAAGATTATAGTTTCTAATATTTGTGCAATATGTATATTAAAATGTTTTTGTAAATGTGTGTAATAATATGTTTTACTGTAATTGTTCGAGTAGTGCCGATTTTAGTGTGTTTAGTGACTGTATATAGCTAGGTAATAGGTCGGTGTACAGCGGCCATTACTAACGGCAGCCTTGTTGGCTGGTCAGTGCAGGACTCACTTGATTGGCCTTTTGTTTATGAACAATGTGGTCTCAGCCGGTCAGTTTTGCCAGTAAGGTAAAGACAGATAGAACTGCCCCGCACGCAGGTTTGTTCTCAGATTACGAACCGTTTACAGGCATTGATAGAAAGAACGGTGTAAGAATTGATTGCTTAGACGGGGTTTCACTTAAGGCATATACTTATTTCAAATAAAGGAATCCTGATCCGGGTCGGATAATCACTGGATCTGTGGATATTGCGGGATCTAATGATCCGATTTGGCTCAAATTTTAGCACAGTACTTTGGGTGTGATGCAGCAAAATCCGTAAAATATGGAAAATAACCAAATCTGGAAGCCGCAACTACTGAGATTATATCGAGTTTGTTTCAACATGTGATGGATAACTATCACCCACCATCAACCTCAAAACAGTATAACCCCGACCAGAGCACCAGGGTGATGTGGAAGACTGCTAACGGAGAAAAAACACTGACAAGAACAGACGGCGAGGATGGTGGAGCTGGTGCTGGTGGTCATGGTGACGGTGGTGGTGGTTGTGGGGGCGATGATAACAAGGACAACAATGACGATGACTGATAACAATGATGATGATGATGATGATTTCGGTCCGATAAAGATTTCCGAACTCCTGGATATACCGCTGTGGTTATCGTCGTCCTCATTATCATCATTGTCATTGTCGTGACTGTGGGCATGGTTGCGGTCGTGGTACCGAGGTAGTACTAGTAGCAGCAGCAGTCGTCGTCATCATCGCCATAGTAGTAGTAGTAGTGGTAGTAGTAGTAGTAGTAGTAGTAGTAGTAGTAGTGGTGGTGGTGGTGGTGGTAGTAGTGGTAGTAGTGGTAGTAGTAGTAGTAGTAGTAGTAGTAGTAGTAGTAGTAGTAGTAGTAGTAGTAGTAGTAGTAGTAGTAGTAGTAGTAGTAGTAGTAGTAGTAGTAGTAGTGGTAGTAGCTACTTTTTCATTTGTAAGCACACGCCTAGTTCTTTAACTATATAAATCCTTGTAGTCAGTTGGCTGTCCCCGGTCAACTCGAACAGACTAACAAATATATGACTGTACTATCTATTCATATATTTGTTAGTATACTTTAATCGGCTAGGTTAGAAAGTGGATCAAACTAACAAATATACGACTGTACTCTCGATTCGTATATTTGTTGGTAGACGTCAGGGTTTCAAAAGGGGACACTATTTATTTAGTGTTTAGCTCTTTCCCTGACGTCCTGGTGTTATATAAGTATATATTTATTATATATGGTAGGAGTATGGGGTTCCTCCTTTGATAAACCACCATGACAACCTATAAGCGTACCATAAGCCTTAAAATAACAACTAAGGGGTGGGGTGTCATGGCTATCGACGTGTATCATGGGTTAAAAGACGTCGTTGGTGCGGGATCTGCTACTTTGCAGGGGCTTATCAATGTTACTAAAACTGTATGGAATGTAACAGTGTCAAATGAGGGGGTCAAGGACAAGCTTCTGGAAGATGTTCTTATTGTAAAAGGTGAAGTTTGTAACGTAGAGGAAATCGAGTCAGATAGGTTGCTAGTGAAGATGAAAGTTCCACTAGAAATTCCAGATGACAGAATCATGAGTGAACTCAAGAAGTATGGCAAAGGGCAAAAGATTGAACGGGAAACGTCTCCCTTTGACAAAACGCTAGAAAACGGTGTAAGACGTATTTGGTTTGATAAAGTGGATAGCCCTTTACCAAGCAGATTGACGCTTGATGGCAGCTTTTTCCTGCCCTTGTGGTATAGAGGGCAAATTAAAGAATGCCGGATCTGCCTAAGTACTGACCATTTGGCAACAGATTGTCCCAATCGAAACAAATGTTTGCTCTGTGGTTCAGTTGACCATTTTAAATGGCGCTGTCCAAAAAATCAAAACAAGCCCTCAGTATCAGGAGATAATCGCCAATTAAAGGATGCAACTGAGTCAAATGCTTCTGAAGCAACCGCTACGGAAGCTGTTGTTTTGGTTCATGCCACTGTAAATGACACAAACAAATCATCAAATCCTGTTAAAGTAACTACAGTTGATGAAATTCATGTATTAGAGGAGGGTATAACCTTAAGTCAAGAAAATACTCAAAATGCAGTGGAGCCAAACGTTGCTGTAAAAGACACGCAGGAAGATGATGATCTTACAGAAGAGCCGGTTTACAATTCCTTAGAAGATGAATTAAAATTAGGACAGGATAGGTTTAGGACTCAGAAGACAGAAAGTTCAGTCGATTTTCCGCTAAGCCCACTTGATTTAAGTCAGCTTGAAGATATTGTAAATGATGCTCCTGCCAAATGTTACTTAAGTAGCTATACGCGTCATAAAGAAGACAATAGCTCAGAATCTGAGATTGAAGTAAATGATATGGATGATGATACAATGTCAGTTGCAGAATCAGATGTGTCCATTCAAACACAGAGTTCACAGATGAAAGATGAAATGGTAATGTACCGATCAGAAGGGGGTGAAGTGTTAGTGCCATATGTAACGGCGAGAGGCGTGAAATATCGTCTACTGCGCCATGATTATGATATTTCCAAATATGAATATTTGTCTGTGGTAGAACTAGGAAATATTGAATTCGCAGGAAAATTATGTAAATGGTCTAAGAAACGAGCTAAAAAACCCAAATCTAGTTAATCTAATGATGGCGGTTGTAAACATCATTTTACAAATTATGAGTATCTGCACCATCAATTGCAGAGGAATAAATACCGAATTCAAGCAGCGCCACTTGCTTGAAGAATTAGCAAATGAGAGAGTTGATATTGCATTTCTACAAGAGAGCAAAATTCAAAAAGCTGAAGTGTATGAATCTCTCAAAGATATTTCAAAAGGGCAGATTTTTTTCCCCTTATCACAAGATAATAGTGCGGGAATGGCCATTCTTATCCTGCCCCGCTGTCTCAACTATGTTGACGTTATATCGTCGTCATCAGATCCAAATGGACGAAGGATTTGTGTATCAATTGATGTACTAAACACCAGTTTAAATTTGATGTGCCTTTATGCACCTACCTCTCATCAATTGCGCCGTGAATTTCTAAATGATGTTTCCACAATAATTCAAAACAGAACGCCTGAAAACCTAATTATGGGCGGTGACTTTAATTGCATATTAGACGAGGCTAAAGACAGAAACTCTAGGTCTAATTATAATGGCACATCGCATAATATTTTGAAACACATTTGTGAAAATAAAAGCTTTTACTGTAGGTGTATTTGTTCCAGGGTAATTTGCAAAAACTTACAATGAAGTAAGTTTAGAATGTGAACCCAGAGCGCCATCTAAGAAGTCATAGTTTGTATACGTTTGCTTTGTGCATTATATTATATAAAGGCTACTACGTCCGTTGGCTATTTAATAATCGGCTAACTGGCGTCAATGAGTGACTTTTTGTTACTTATTGACGAGTCACCTCGCCACTTGTTGGCGAGCTGCACTCGCCATTTGGCCCTACTACTATACGGTGTGCTACGTTAAACTACATATGATCTACTTAGCCTGCCGGTCATGAATCGGCTCAATGGCATCAATGATTAGCAGTAGCTTACTGCTAATTATTGATGAGTGGCTTTACCACTTGTTGGTTAGCTATGCTCGCCATTTCGGCCTACTACTACACGGTGTGCAAATAGCAATGTCTTTGTTGAATTATGTTATGTTATCAGCTCTTTATTAAGTATGTTTTCTATGTAGTTATGCCACGGTTGTGGTATATGATAATAGAGAATTTTAGCTTGCACTGTTTTGACATGTTAGGTTTGTATTGTTAATCTATTAATAAAGCCTGCTATTTCAACCGATTTTTTATGGGGGTTTGCAAGCCTTTTTAAAGGAGTTCCTGCGTCAGAAGAAAAAAATGTAGTAGTAGTAGTAGTAGTAGTAGTAGTAGTAGTAGTAGTAGTAGTAGTAGTAGTAGTAGTAGTAGTAGTGGTAGTGGTAGTGGTAGTGGTAGTGCTAATAGTAGTAGTAATAGTAGTAGTAGTAGTAGTAGTAGTAGTAGTAGTAGTAGTAGTAGTAGTAGTAGTAGTAGTAGTAGTAGTAGTAGTAGTAGTAGTAGTAGTAGTAGTAGTAGTAGTAGTAGTCAATATTGTCAACGCACTGGCTCAGAATCTTCAATAATTGAAAAAATTCAAAAATTTAAGATATTTTGGTTTATCCTACTGCCTGAGATTTGTCATTTTGTTTGAGGAAAGCCATATGGCATTAATGTTAACCCTTTACTGGTTAAATTTGTTCAGTAAAATCCAAATATGCGCTTACTTATTTAATGTACATTTGCAGGCACAGACAAGGTCATTCCCGAGAATACACCACTGGAACGACTGTCTCGGTTCCCGAGCCAGTCATTACAGTGGTAAATTTTCAAAAATACTCCAATCCCCGCCGGCAAATGGACATTGCCCAAGATCACTAAATTGACCGTTTTTGGCTGACCATCATGCAAGGGTTAATGTTGAATGATTGAGATGGATATTATGGATAGCTATTTGAGTTTTGCTTTTACCAAGATGCCACGTAGATTCGGATTTTTCTTGAACGCAATTACTGGTCGCTTGTTAAAGGGTTGTTTCAGTTTCTCCTGTAGGTTTTGATACTCATCTTTCAAAATTTTGGAAATTTCAACGTTTTTCCGATTATAGGTCAGAATGAATGGAATTTTGTCACGTTGATCAGATAAGCCTGGGTCCGAGTTTATTCCCCTGGGCCACTGTGTTTCGAGTTCTTTAATCCAAAACGATTCTCGAAGTTTTCTTTGTTTATCAGTTTCTTCTGCCGTATCTGAAAGGGGTGGCTGTTCAATCGGCATAATTTCAAAGTCACGAAGGACTAAATGGTCAGGAAGATTAAAATGTTCGGAAACATGTGTGTCTTCCTCTAGCCTAATATCTGAGAGGTGTCGAGTTGCCCGCCATCTTAATGGACATTTGGTTTCGCCGACATACTGTTTTTGGCACAATTTGCATGAAATTAGATAAATAACATTTTCAGAGTCACAATCTAGATTAGACTGAAGTTGGAACTTCCTTTTGTTCTGAAAGCTCGTGAAAGTATTCTGGTTTGGGAGAAATTCATCTAACTTGCACCTTTTCTTTCCGCATTTGCGAGATTCGCCTACACCTATAATAGGACGATTGTGAGAAATTTTGGTAGGCCGACGATTTGAGGCATTATCTGGAATGGATTCCAGGCCGTCTAATGTTTCAGATTTGATTTTGCGCAAGAATCGTGAGGAGTAACCTCGTGGTTTGAGGGCTTTGAATAGGGTAGAGCACGCTTCTTCAAAATTTTTTCTATCACTAGAATTCCTGTGAAAACGGATTATTTGTGATTTAACTATTCCTTTAAAAGTATGTGGTGGATGGAAAGATTTTTTGTGCAATAGCTGATGCGAATCGGTTGGTTTGAAATACACTTTGTAGTCTAAGTAGCCAGTTGTTTCATACTTTAGATCTTTATATACAGTTACACCCAGGAAATCTACGGACATCTCGTCAATGGTTGCTTTTAATTTGATATTCGGATCGTGATTGTTCAGAATTTCGAAAAATTCATCAAACTCTGCCTTTGTGTGTTGCCAAATCATGAAAATGTCATCAAGGTACCTGCGATAAATGAGGGGATGTTTTGGACACTTTTCTAACGCTTCCTCCTCCAACTCTGCTACGTAAATATTGGCAAAACATGGGCTAAAGCGCTTGCCCATCGCACAGCCGCAAATTTGTTGGTAAATTTCGCCATCGAATTCAAAATCATTGCCTTTCAGACTCAGCTCTAATAGAGCTATTACTTCTGTCTGGCCTGTTGGTGTCTGGGTAGTTCACGAATGCTCTACGGATAGAATTTATACCCTTCTCGATGTCAATGTTTGTATACATAGCATCGATGTCAAGCGTGACCAAGAATGAATTTGGAGGTATCCAGGTCTCAGAGACCTGTGATAAGAAGTCTTCTGTGTTTTTCAAGAAGCTGGGGTGTCTATTTGCTATTGGCTGTAGATGGTAATCGATGTATTCACTGATTCTGTAGGATTCTGAGCCACAATCAGAGATTATAGGTCGCCCGGGCGGTGACATTGTGTCCAACCACGAATCTATGGGTTTAGGAATTTTTGGCAAAAATAGAAAGTCCGTGGTTTTGACTCAAGTTTAGCAAAGAGATACTTATGTTGCTTTTCGGTGATCTTCTTGCTATTGAGCAATTTTTGAAGAATCTCATTAAATTTGCTGCAATTATTTTGCCAAAGTGGTTTGCTTAGTTTCTGGTAATGCTTTGGGTTACTAAGTTGTCGTTGTGCTTCACGTTTATAGTTATCTTTAAGCATTATTACAGTCGCTGACCCTTTATCTGCAGGTTTGATGACAATTTCGCTGTTTTTAGACAATTCAATTAAGGCATGGCGTTCCTCATAGGGTAAATTTGGTTGATCATTAGGGAATGTAGAATTTTTAACACGTTCTGAAAAGAGTTCTATGCTTTCACCGATCGCTGGGTCCAGGATTTTTACGTTTGGTGCCCAGCCAGTTTTTTCAATGAATGGTGGAATGTTACTATTAGAGTTACGAAAGAAGTCTGCTAACTTAATACGGTGACTAAATTCAGATGTTTCCATACAGCCATTATCTAAAAGAGCATCCAAACCTGTTTTAGGTTTTGGTGTTGGGACAAATGTAAGACCAAAATTGAGCAGTGACTGCTCTGCTTCACATAATGGGGAGCCAGTTAAATTGACAATATTACTGCCCAGTCCTGTTTCCGGGCGGATGGTTACCCTGGCCCTTGTCTAGTTTAAATTTAGGAATTTAAGCCAGGCATAATACATCGAGTTAGCTGTCTTCTCAGTCCAATGAATGTTATCCTTAACAACATTAAATTCGGAGAGTCTAAGTGCAGGAATGACAGTCACAGATTTTGATGATTCAGCCGTCGAATTGATGGACTGAATCGCCAACTTCTGCTGAGCTGTCAACCGACTTGAATAGTTAAGTTTTGCGAAGTAAATCGCAGTCTTTGGGAATTTGGACTTAATCGCACTGAGAAGCAGCATTAATCTATGTTTTGAACTAGAGATGGGTTCATTCATATCATTAATGCCAATGTTGATCACTATTTTCTCTGGTTTAAATGATCCAGTGTACTTTTGAATTAGTCCTCTAGCATGACACAATTTAGCTCCTGGGTAGCAGGCAACTTGCGTTTCAGGGTGGGGCTCAACATTAATGCGACTCAGGTTCGAAGCTCCAAAGATGAGTACTTTGTTCGTGAGAACAGGTAGTCGCCAGTCAATTTTGTTTTCGATTTCATGACGAAATTTCCAAAAAATGTTTCTCTCCAACATGGTGGGTTGTTTGGGTCTATTTGCAAATTTAATAGGACGCACCTCCGGTGCATTACTTGGACCTGGAGTTGGAGAGAAGCTGGGCTGTGGCAGTTTCCCTGTTGGGGATGGGGTCTTGAGACCCGATGGTTGACTGCTCTTGGGGGATTTCTGAGAAGCGCCAGTCCATGGACCAGATCTGCTACCATTAACCCTTTCCCTCTGTGGCAAGGGCGGATATTCGTTTGGGTCATTTAGATTGCCTAGTGGAGAGTCAGGTAGTGGGATTAATGATGCTTCAAATAGCATATCTCTAGGGCCAGAATCTAATGGTAGCAATGGAGAGATTTTATTGTCTACTCGTTTTATGACTGGCGGCGAAGTTTCAGGTGATCTGAGGCGTTTTTTCATTTGTGATTGTGGGGCCACAGTTGGTATCATGACCAGAGGCGTGGCTTGTGCGAGATTTTGAATTGGTTGCTGAGATGGATCTATCGGTCCCACAAAATCGTAAAAAGAACTAATCGCATTAATGTCGAGCTTTCTATTATAATTGTTTTTTGCCCAGCGTATAGCATTGGATTTAGCACGACCTAGGTCTAAATGTGGCATTGCCTGTGTGAGGACTACTTCAGTTCTAATACTACCAAGTTGTTCATTATAGTGATTTAACATGGCCTTAATGGTAGAGTTTGCCCACTCAAAATTCACATTCCAGATGGCAAAGTAGATGTCATCATTTGGTATAGCTGGGTTACAAAATCCATTCAGCTCTTCCACCTTCCTGCTAAGCCCATCAGGGAGAGTTTCGGCATCTAAATGCCTACGTAGCGTAGCAATATGGTGGAAGCACTGAATTATTTGGTAATACAGCTTTACCAGGCGCGCATGCGCAGATGAACCCCCTTTACCATCTCCATTCTTCCTACGACCATTCTTCCTCGCAATAGCCATTCAGACAGACAATCGTTCAATCTAACTAGCAATCAGACAGGCAGTTGAGCAGGTAAGAACGATTCGATCAGGCAAACTCAAATTCAAGCACACAAATTCATTCACATCAACTACAAATTGAACCAATATATTACTTACACCTGAAAGACAAATTATAGAATTAACATGTAATATGCAAGGGTTAACAATACAACAATACAATACGCAATATTATAAGTTACTCACAGTAATTATGGACACCGTCAATTGGCTAAATGCATTTCACATGGATGTGCTTCATCAGTAGCCTGTATGACAAATCTGTCAGTCCTTCAGTATAGACGGCTTTATATACGTTTACTGAATTACTCAATCTCCTTTGAAAAACTACCCTATGGTTTAATTTGAACAATTGAACTTTGTGCAAGGTTTGAATTTCCTTTGATTCGGGTTTATCACAAACATCATTAATAAAGCCAATGATTAGTGGACTGGTTTCACTCCACACAGATTAGTGAAATTTTACTCTTCCGAATTGGATTGATAAGTGAGTAGTGTTTCCTTCACGAGATCATGAACCGATCATTCAAAGGTGTTATATGCTTTTGTTGGGACACTCAATTTTGCCTTTTGATTCCTTTTGATCATTTGATGCCGAAAAAATTAATCAAGTTTGGAGGACATATTTTGTCATTTTATAGAATTTTGTTCACCACACCGGAAAGGCCACTGCAGTGTTAATATTTAAACTTTGTTCATACATGTAGAAAGAAAGTAGTATTCAGCTCCCTTAATTTTATGTGAGTGAGTGGCTGGACGGACACACAGAGAGCCGGATGGCTGGCAAGGCAGATGGACAGATCCATCCATCCATCCAACCATCCATCCATCCAGACATCCAACCATCCATCCATCCCACGCCCCCATCCATCCATGGAAGGATGGGGAGGCGGGAAGGATGGGGAGGTGGGATGGGGACGGGCATAAAAGAAGGATAGAGCTTAGTCGGAGAGAGGGAGGAAGGATCCATCCATCCATCCATCCAACCAACCAACCAACCAACCAACCATCCATCCATCCATCCATCCAACCAACCAACCAACCATCCATCCATCCATCCCACACACCCATGGAAGGAAGGGGATTGGGGATGATTGATGGGCAGGATCCATCCATCCATCCCACCATCCACCCACCCATACATCAAACCATCCATCCTTTCATCCATCCATTCATCCATCCATCCATGGAAGGGAGGGAAGAAGGGATGGGAAAGATCCATCCATCCATCCCGATGTGGAGATGGAATGAGGGATGGGAAGGAAGGAAGAATAGAGTGGGCATGGCTGGATAGAGGGGGAGGACTATCCATCCATCCATCCATCCATCCATCCATCCATCCATCCATCCATCCATCCATCCATCCATCCATCCATCCATCCATCCATCCATCCATCCATCCATCCATCCATCCATCCATCCATCCATCCATCCATCCATCCATCCATCCATCCATCCATCCATCCATCCATCCATCCATCCATCCATCCATCCATCCATCCATCCATCCATCCAACCAACCGTCCATCCATCCATCCATCCATCCCACACACCCATGGAAGGAAGGGGATTGGGTATGATTGATGGGCAGGATCCATCCATCCATCCCACCATCCACCCACCCATACATCAAACCATCCATCCATTCATCCATCCATTCATCCATCCATCCATGGAAGGGAGGGAAGGAGGGATGGGAAAGATCCATCCATCCATCCCGATGTGGAGATGGAATGAGGGATGGGAAGGAAGGAAGAATAGAGTGGGCATGGCTGGATAGAGGGGGAGGACCATCCATCCACCCATCCACCCACACGCACGCACGCACGCTCTCACACACACACGCACACACACATACACGCGCACGCATGCACGTACCCACATTTACACACATGTACACACGTAGGCACATGTATACACGCACGCATGTACGCACGCACGCACACACCATTCACATTACACACCCCCCCCCCCCCCGCCCCACCCCCATGGATGGATGAGAGGCCGGTTGATGGATGGGTAGGAGAGAAGGATAGAGCGGGGATCGGCTGGAGAAGGTGCAGGAGTGGGAGTTCGAGATGGACAGACGGGCAGTGGGACGGCAGAGTAGCGGGAGGGATGGGCAAATGGACTGACGGACAAGTGGACCATGTGACAGCCAGACCAGTGAATGCATGGGTGGATTGACAGGAGCTGATGGATGGTTAGGTACTGTACTGGTACTGTACTGGTACTGTACTGGTACTGTACTGGTACTGTACTGGTACTGTACTGGTACTGTACTGGTACTGTACTGGTACTGTACTGGTACTGTACTGGTACTGTACTGGTACTGTACTGGTACTGTACTGGTACTGTACTGGTACTGTACTGGTACTGTACTGGTACTGTACTGGTACTGTACTGGTACTGTACTGGTACTGTACTGGTACTGTACTGGTACTGTACTGGTACTGTACTGGTACTGTACTGGTACTGTACTGGTACTGTACTGGTACTGTACTGGTACTGTACTGGTACTGTACTGGTACTGTACTGGTACTGTACTGGTACTGTACTGGTACTGTACTGGTACTGTACTGGTACTGTACTGGTACTGTACTGGTACTGTACTGGTACTGTACTGGTACTGTACTGGTACTGTACTGGTACTGTACTGGTACTGTACTGGTACTGTACTGGTACTGTACTGGTACTGTACTGGTACTGTACTGGTACTGTACTGGTACTGTACTGGTACTGTACTGGTACTGTACTGGTACTGTACTGGTACTGTACTGGTACTGTACTGGTACTGTACTGGTACTGTACTGGTACTGTACTGGTACTGTACTGGTACTGTACTGGTACTGTACTGGTACTGTACTGGTACTGTACTGGTACTGTACTGGTACTGTACTGGTACTGTACTGGTACTGTACTGGTACTGTACTGGTACTGTACTGGTACTGTACTGGTACTGTACTGGTACTGTACTGGTACTGTACTGGTACTGTACTGGTACTGTACTGGTACTGTACTGGTACTGTACTGGTACTGTACTGGTACTGTACTGGTACTGTACTGGTACTGTACTGGTACTGTACTGGTACTGTACTGGTACTGTACTGGTACTGTACTGGTACTGTACTGGTACTGTACTGGTACTGTACTGGTACTGTACTGGTACTGTACTGGTACTGTACTGGTACTGTACTGGTACTGTACTGGTACTGTACTGGTACTGTACTGGTACTGTACTGGTACTGTACTGGTACTGTACTGGTACTGTACTGGTACTGTACTGGTACTGTACTGGTACTGTACTGGTACTGTACTGGTACTGTACTGGTACTGTACTGGTACTGTACTGGTACTGTACTGGTACTGTACTGGTACTGTACTGGTACTGTACTGGTACTGTACTGGTACTGTACTGGTACTGTACTGGTACTGTACTGGTACTGTACTGGTACTGTACTGGTACTGTACTGGTACTGTACTGGTACTGTACTGGTACTGTACTGGTACTGTACTGGTACTGTACTGGTACTGTACTGGTACTGTACTGGTACTGTACTGGTACTGTACTGGTACTGTACTGGTACTGTACTGGTACTGTACTGGTACTGTACTGGTACTGTACTGGTACTGTACTGGTACTGTACTGGTACTGTACTGGTACTGTACTGGTACTGTACTGGTACTGTACTGGTACTGTACTGGTACTGTACTGGTACTGTACTGGTACTGTACTGGTACTGTACTGGTACTGTACTGGTACTGTACTGGTACTGTACTGGTACTGTACTGGTACTGTACTGGTACTGTACTGGTACTGTACTGGTACTGTACTGGTACTGTGTTGGCACCTTACTGGCACTGTCCTGGTACTTTACTGGTACTGTACTGGTAGTGTACTGGTACTGTACCGACACTGTACTTGTACTGTACTGGTACTGGACTGGCACTTTACTGGCACTGTACTGGTACTGCACTGGTACTGTACTGGTATGTTACTGGTACTGTACTGATACTGTACTGGTACTGTACTGGTACTGTACTGGTATTGTAATGGTACTGTACTGGTACTGTACTGCTACTGGTACTGTACAGGTACTGTACTGGTAATGTACTGGTACTGTACTGGCATTTTATGGCCGGTTCTGTACTGGTACTCTACTGCACTGCACTGCTACTGCTACTGCTACTGTACTGTTGGTGCTACTGAACTTCTACTGCTACTGTACTGAACTACTACTGCTACTACTACTGCTACTGCTACTGCTACTGCTACTGCTACTGCTACTGCCACTGCTACTGCTACTGCTGCTGCTACCCATACTGCTATGGCTACTACTACTACCGTACGACAATTGTACTGCTAATGTTAGTGTTACTGCTTCTGCACTGCTACTGAACTGCTACTGCGTGTGTACTGCTAATTGTACTGCAGTACCACTGCTACTTCTACTGCCACTGCTACTTCTACCGCTAGTGCTACTACTACTGTACTACAACTGTACAGCTAATACTACTGCTACTGTACTGCTACTGCTAGTGTTACTGCTAGTGTTACTGCTACTGCATTGCCAATGCTACTGAACTGCTAACGCTACTGGACTGTGCTGTACTGTATTGATACTGCTACTGTACTGCTAATCGTCCTGTTGTGTTACTTCTACTTCTTCTGTTATTGCTACTGCTACTGCTGGTGATACTGCTACATCTACTTCTACTGCTACTCTACCATACTATACTGCTACTACTACTACTACTACTACTACTACTACTACTACTACTACTACTACTACTACTACTACTACTACTACTACTACTACTACTACTACTACTACTACTACTACTACTACTACTACTACTACTACTACTACTACTACTACTACTACTACTACTACTACTACTACTACTACTACTACTACTACTACTACTACTACTACTACTACTACTACTACTACTACTACTACTACTACTACTACTACTACTACTACTACTACTACTACTACTACTACTACTACTACTACTACTACTACTACTGCTGCTGCTACTATTGTACTTCTACTATTCTGTACTGTACTGCTAATGCTACCTCTAATGTACGGTACATATACTGTACTGTGCTGCACTGCTACTGAATTGTACTGCACTGTTACTGTTGCGTCTACTGTACTGTACAGCACTGCGACTTCTACTTCTACTTCTACTGTACTGTACTGTACTGTACTGTACTGTACTGTACTGTACTGTACTGCACTGCACTGCACTGCACTGCACTGCACTGCACTGCACTGCACTGCACTGCACTGCACTGCACTGTACTGTACTGTACTGTACTGTACTGTACTGTACTGTTCTGTATGCACTGTACTGTACTGTACTGTACTGTACTCCTACTGTAGTGTACGGTTACGGTACTGTATTTCTACTTCTACTGCTACTGCTACCTCTACGTCTACTGCTAATATGCTGCTACCTCTAGTGCACTGTACTTCTACTTTTACTTCTACTTACACTGTACTGTACTGTACTGTACTGGACTGTACTGTATTGTACTGTACTGTACTGTACTGTACTGCACTGTACTGTACTGTACTGTACTGTACTCGTGTACTGTACTGTTCTGCACTGTACTGTACTCCTACTTCTACTTCGACTGTACTGTACTGTACTGTACGCTACTGTATTGTATTGGACTGCTACTGCATTGCACCTTTACAGTACTGTACTTCTACTGCTACTGCTACCGTCACATCTACTGCTACTGCTACTGATACTGATACTGCCACTGCTACTGCTAACTGACTGCTACTGTACTGTTAATTCACTGTACTGCTAGTGTACTGTGCTGTACTTCTACGGCCTCCGCTACTTCTACTGCTGATGCTTCTTCTACTGCACTTCTACTTGCTGTACTGCTCCTGCTACTGTTACTGTACTTCTACTCATACTTCTACTGTACTGTACTGTACTGTACTGTACTGTACAGTACATCACAATACAATACAATACAATACAATACAATACAATACAATACAATACAGTACAGTACAGTACAGTACAGTACAGTAAAGTACGGTACGGTACGGTACGGTACGGTACGGTACGGTACAGTACAGTACAGTACAGTACAGTACAGTACAGTACAGTACAGTACAGTACAGTACAGTACAGTACAGTACAGTACAGTACAGTACAGTACAGTACAGTACAGTACTGTACAGTACAGTACAGTACAGTACAGTACAGTAGAAGTATGAGTAGAAGTACAGTAACAGTAGCAGGAGCAGTACAGCAAGTAGAAGTGCAGTAGAAGAAGCAGCAGCAGTAGAAGTAGCGGAGGCCGTAGAAGTACAGCACAGTACACTAGCAGTACAGTGAATTAACAGTACAGTAGCAGTCAGTTAGCAGTAGCAGTGGCAGTATCAGTATCAGTAGCAGTAGCAGTAGATGTGACGGTAGCAGTAGCAGTAGAAGTACAGTACTGTAAAGGTGCCCTACTCAAAACAATTGGTCTACACGTTTTCTCCAGTAAAAGTAAGTGTATGCCAGCCCCCCCCCCCCCCCACGCTTCGCCAAGCATTATTTCGTTGCGGATTTCCATATAATTATTGTAGTTTCCTGAACTGACACTGACTATTTAAATACATCAGGAGAATACATAGCTGCATAGCAATCACGCACACGCGTATTGTGCTCTGCTTATAGACAGAGACAATAGCCTATTATATTCTCGCATTCAAGTCAATATGTCAAAGAAAGTGAAATTGACATCTGATCCCAAAGTGGATTTAGCACACACGAACTTGTCCTTGTGTGTTATTTGCCAGCAGTTCACAACGGAGCATCGCATAGATCCATGTAGTAACACAAATCGTGACAATGTGATAGTTATAGGTCATTAGCTGATAACCTTGATAGGCTATAGCAACTCCATGCCCTTCCACCATACCTGTATCTATGTAGGTTGAATGATGGATCTGGAATTGCGGAGACGCTCATAGAAAACTGTGCTAGGTGGCACAAATCTTGTTGGCATCTCTGTAGCCGGACTCGGGTTGATCGCGCCGTGAAAAGAAATGCGAAATTAGAATCCAGTGAGGATCTCAGGTCACCAGTCAAATCTAGATTGAGGTCTAATTTCACTATGCCAAGTATAAATGCGAACTTACAAATATCTCAAATAGATAGCGTATCTATCGGCTGCAGCTCAATTCAGGTGTCTAACTCTGTCAAAGATTTGGGTGTATGGCTATACAGTGAGCTAACCATGGAAAACCATGTAAATTACCTATGTAAATTATGCTACTTGCAATTACGAAACATAAGTAGAATCAGGAAATTCCTAACCAAAGAGGCAACCATCAAACTTGTGTTAGCCACTGTAACATCTCGCTTAGACTATTGCAACAGTTTATTGATAGGTGCCCCAAACGTGCGCACCAATAAACTGCAGGCAATTCAAAACACTGCTGCCAGGATTATTTCTCGCTGTCCGAAATATGCACGGATCTCTCCTATTTTGAAAGCGTTACACTGGTTACCGATCGAACAATGAATTCGCTTCACAATTCTTTGTCTGACGCACCAGTGTAGAGCGGCAACTTCTCCTTCATACCTTTCCGAACTAACAGTGCCATACATTCCTGGACGATCACTAAGATCTGAGAACAAAAATGAATTAACGGTTCCTCCAACCCGTATGACATCCTATGGGTCTAAAACATTTTCATACGCAGCTGCAATCGAATGGAACTTGTTTCCACTCGATGTTAAATCGTGTCCTACATTGGCCTCGTTTAAGCGCAGACTGAAACCCTTTTTAGCCAATGTCATCAAAACTGTTAACTTAAAATTTACGTTTTTCGTCGTCTTGTAAACGCATAGAGCACGCCTTTCGCGTGGAGTTTTGCGCCATATAAGTGTACTATTATTATTATTATTATTATTATTATTATTATTATTATTATTATTATTATTATTATTGTAAATGACCCCACTCAGCCACTGTGCTTTTTTTGTGACCAACCGATAGAGCATGACATTCATAGAGACGCAACAGCAAAATTTTACCAAAACATACGCAAAATGGTGACAGAACTGAGAGATACAAAACTTCTTGCTAAAATGTCATCTGGATACATGACAGCATTGGATGCTATTTACCACAAGACTTGTTTGACAAAACTATAGACACGACATAGATCTCTTTCGAGAAGTGAATCTGAGATTACTGACGATATGAAACCTGACTCATGCTACAGATACAGACGTCGTAGTCCTAGCCATGCGGACAGCAAACTTTCTTCATGTGATCTCTGGGTCGCATTTGGCCATGGGAAAACCTTCCGCTATGTATCAGCTCATGGCATTGCAACAGTTTTTGGTGCAGAACCGTCTCAAGGACTGCTATTTATGCATGCTTTCTCTGGGTGTGACACTGTGTCTGCCTATTGTGGGATTGGCAAGAAGACCGCATGGGAAGTTTGGAGGACTTCAGATCTATTCAAGTCACTATTTAGGAGACTGTCTGATGCCCCGGCGTCTCTGTGTGACAATGACATGGAAACGCTGAAGAGGTTTGTCGTACTACTGTACAAACGCACATCACCATTGTCAAAGGTTAATGAGGCACGAAAACGGCTTTTCGCTTTTGGCAACAGGCAGCTAGAAAACATTCCTCCGACCAGTGCAGCTCTGCGGCAACACACCAAACGTGCTGCGTTCCAGGCAGGTCATCTTTGGGGCCAATCACTCCACGCAAATGCAAAACGCCATCGCCAGCTGACTGGGGTTGGGTCAGAGATGGAGACACTTGGTCACCGCAATAGAGTTTGCTTGCAGACGCATCTAAGGCATGCAGGGAACTCGTGAAATGTGCTTGCAAACGTAATTGCACTGGCAGATGCAAATGCTATACATCCAACTTATCTTGTACACAGTTGGCTCATGCGGTGCACAGTGCGTGTGACGTCTGTGAATCATGATTCAACAATAAACACCATCATGTATAGCCTTGCATACCCTAATAGGGTAATTGAATGTGTCTATACCGACCATTACTTCGTTCGATATTAAGAAATCAAGTAATTTAAACTATTTCTAGATGCTATATTGCTTTTGTTCTCAAGAGATGGATCTTTTAGATAACACATCTTAAAGAGCCACCGTCTTTTGACATCAAACACAGGTGGTCGCTATGGAAGGATTGATATTTACATATATAGAGTATTGTAGTGAGTAGAATTATAACGATTGACCCATGAAACACCTAATTTGACATTAATCCCATCTCTCTACTCCGTCTAGAGCTTGAGTAATGCGAATTTTCCGCTGGGAAGGCGGCCATTTTGAATCCGCCATTTTGAATAGGTTGCCTTGGTAGAATCATGTGGAACCGCATCTAATTATGGTCAGCATACCTTAAACCACCTATATGCCAAATTTCATGCTTTCTGCCAGAATGGAACATCTTTTTCACATATCTGCACTACTAACAGGGTTCATAGACAATAATAAAAACTACATACTTGTTAATGTCTAGTGATATAGCAGATTGGTTCTCAGAATCATAGATGTCTGGAATATACATCATCACTTCCAGTGAATTCGTGTTGTTGTGAGACGGGTAGTTGAAAGATAGTCTGTGAAAGATGAGTTTTGTCCTCTAGATGCTGAGCTAGTGGTAGGCTACTCGCCTCCCAAACATTAGACGTAGCGGTGTCGCAGAATTCACTGGTTTGAACCCCGCTCGGGCCGAGTAGCATAGCCGGGATTAAAATGATACCACGTCCCGGAATAACGGGGGAAATCGAGAAATCCGCCTCCCAGGCCCATAACAATTGAGGGCCGCATTTTTTAGGTGTTTTTAGGTCCAGGTAGCGCAGGCCTCTAAAAACTGCCGCACCTAGGGGCCCCCATCACTATGCCAGCACGTAGTGCGACGTAGTGCGACGTAGTGCGACGCCACACACCCATAATGAAAGCACCCGGGAGGCGAATTTCCCGATTACCCGCGTTATTCCGGGACGTTGTATCATTTTAATCCCGGCTATACTACTTAGCAAATGATACCCCGGCCCCACCGCCTGAAATTCGCCGTCGCGCAGTGGCAAATGATACCTCCGGGAGAAATTTGTCGCGCAGTGGCAAATCATTACTCCGCCGTGCCCCAATTTCGGGGCACCGCATTGCGACCTCCGATCGCGAGCATGGCTATATATGAAGAGTTAAACTGAACAGAGTGAACGCCTCGAGAAATATCTGTGCCAGATCGAGCCCTGCTCCATCCGGACCGATAGTGATCTTCATCCCCTCAGGGGCAGGGGCTAGCTGCTTCACTTTGCCGCCGGCTAAGAAACGTAGCTCTAGGACTATATGAGTCGTTTGCGGGCTAGTAAGTCCGACTCGATGAAGCAGTTTAACAGCACTCTTGTCTTTGGTGACATATGGCACACCATCTACCCGTAGGGTGCCCTCCTGGAGGTTAACACCTTCTTCTGGTCCATCGAATGGACGACGCAGCAGGAGCTTTCCACCTGTAACCCCAATCCGGTGACCCACCCTCGTCAGGGAGACACCTTCACCTATGTAGGTGAGGAAGGATGATCCCCGATTGTAGAGCTTTCGAACTTTCCCATCCCTTTTCACAACAGTGGAGAGGGTAGTAACCTCTATGTCAATGAGTGCGGGAGGCCTATATAGGGGCAACCATGGTTGCCAGATACCCCCAGGTCCGGCGCGGTACCACACTTCTTTCTTCTCAAACATGAACTGCAGGTTTTTTGCAAGGGTCAATAGCAGGCGATCACAGACCAACGGCGGGGCACCGCTCGAATAGGGTTTGACCAGGTGAAAGCTGATGTCGCTATTTAGGGTATTGATGTCTACCGCATCTGTATCAGAGAGCTCAATCAACGGCTCGAGGACGTACTTCTTCTTCGGGAAATCGTACCGAAACACGATCATGTGGCCATCTATGTCGCGACGCAGGCGCCCTTTCGACACATCCTTGAGGTCTGTGAGCATCTCCACCCCATCACCCCCAATGGGGTGGAGGGAGAATGCCTTTGAGCTTGCTTCGTACTGTAGGGCGAAGGACTTGCCATCGCTCTCTTCTACCTTGGCAGCATCAACTGCGTACACATCTGCGAGGTCAGCAAGGCCAGACGAGTGAGCAAATATGGGTTCCATAGCACGCTAAAAAGGGGTTTAAACGAGACATATAACCATGCCGATGGTCCGACTGCTGCTCTCCGGTGGTGAGAACATAATCTCACCCTCTCTAGAGGGGAGACGGGGGGTACAGTACCGTGTAGAATGGGTCATCTTCGAGGTGCCCCAGCGGGGCACAACATACATACACGCCGATGTGCTGCATCAACCTCCGGGCCGTGCACACAGCAGCTCACTGGTAGAAGTCGGCCGGGATGTGATAGAGTATCTCCCAGGTGCCAACAGCATCCTATGGAAAGCTATCAGTCCTAGCCTGTTCACGCCTGTAAATCACCTGTTTGACAACCCCTCCATTAACATATACGCCAGCACGGATGGGGTATCGGACGCCCATTTAGAGTTTACACTCTTATTACTCATTGACCTGACGACAACATGATATCATACCAGCAATATCTGACATTTGCCGAGATATTGAAGAAAGAGGGTTGCCCCTTCATGACCACTGCACAAAACGAACAGATGCTCGCACAGCAACAGATCTGTCAACAAGAAGGAGAGCGCCTACAGCGGGAGAACTGGTATCAACAGAACGCGTGCAGGGCAAGGAGGCACGGGGGAAATTTCCGTTACTGGCAGGCCCTCCTGGAGGAGAGTAAGCGGGATGCAGGAGTCTTGACAGACGACGATCAGCCAGATGTCTATGATTATGAGCCAGGTGTCTTCACAGACGAGGATGAGCCAGAGGTCATACAGTGGGAAGAGGAGATAGCGCAGAAGTGTAAGACCAAGAAAGCCATCCAGCGGTGGACCTACTATCTTGGTCATAAGGTGAAGTTCCAGATGTCACGTCTCAGAACGCTACTGGCACCCGACATAGTGCTGGATGACCACGTTTTAAGAGCCATCTGTCTCAAGACCAAAAAGCGGGCAGGGTTTGCCAGGCTCTCCAAAATGAACCCTTCTATGACTCATAAGCAGATTCTGCAGGTGATGCCGGTTTAAGCCTCCAGATATACTATGGCAAAATCAGAGTGGCGGAAGCAACCAGAACTATACCCCTCCCTGACTGCTGACGAGGGCGGTACCATTCACGGCTGGTGACCCCAGCAGATAGATACCATCAGGCAGAATCGCGTCCATGAGGCAGAAAAATACGGCAGAACGTGCAGTCGATATAAGACAGCCTACAACGTCCTCGCGCATACAACCACTGCTGCGGGCGTGATTGGAGCCAGTGCTGGTGTGGCCACTCTCGCTACAGGGGTGGGTGCCCTCGTCGCCATCCCTCTGGGTGGCGTGACACTAGCCACCACTGTCTTGGCCACGGGCTTGGGTGTGGGGCAGTGGCAGATCACAAGGAGGTTGGAGAAGCATGCTAAGTATGTGACACTAGCACAGAGTATGCCACGGACTATCGACGAGTCTGTCAGCAAAGCTCTCGAGGATGGCCAGGTCACCGATGAAGAGTACCGCCATATATTGAAGGTCCAAGCCCTGTACCGCACTGAGAAACCTAAAGTTCGACAGCAATACCTCAAAGGCTCCAGCGGGTGGGTTGATATGGAGGAGTTAAAAAACGAGATGTTACGGCGAGGTCACCTCGCCGGTCTCTGGAGCGACTACAAATATTCTGCTGTGTTAGCTTTAAGAACACCAGTATAGATGGCCTTCCCACTGGACCTCACGACAGTCAACCGGAGCCAACCGCCCCTCCTGGGTACACTCTTGACTGGCCGGAGAGGCCTACTTAATGATATACCAGAGCTAACACCTTTCTCTATCACAGTGGATGGACGGGCCCGAATCAGCTTCTCCATCAACCCACGACCACTGACGAACCGCCCCATCACCATCAAGGATGCGAAACAAGCTCATACTTGGATGGCTGCTCCAAGCCTCTCATACTGGAATCAGCAGCTGAACTTTGCCGTGTGGTGTGCCACGGCGGGCTGTGGAGTAAGTTCCACCATGCTTCACTCCTATTCTGGTACTCCTGAAGCTGTGCTCATCGCTGGACACTGTTGCCCCTATCTCCTTCCTAGACTTCGATGAGAAGGGAGACCCGCGGGAGATCAGAGGTACCATCCCAGCCCGAGATCTCGTCGGGAACACTGATACGGTAGGACAATCAGCCATTAACAAGGCCAAGACTGTATACAAGGGGATGGGCATCAAAGACAGGGCAACGATGCGAGGTATGCTCGGAGTCGACGAGGCTGGAGCCATCAAGGTTATGGCTGAGTCCTATGCACAAGACCTGGTTAAGGATCTCCTGAAACCCCGGAGCTCTTTCCAACAAGACGGAGAGAATCTCCGGATAGGCACCATCGGCCTGAGCAATATCACGATCGATGGCAAAAAAGGTGCTACCGACAGCCTCCAGCTACCAGAGGTGAAGAAGTCAGTGTTCTTTGGTTTGCCGTTTAAGCTCACATAATAGTCATGACTTCCCGTGCATGTATCGTACAGATACTGAATGTGCTAGACACTGTGGGTGCTGACACAGGCCCTCTACGCTATCTTCTATCGCTAGCTGGGATTTCATGCTTGATGCCTCCATCGCATCCTTCGTATCCGCCGGAGGTACAACGCTACCCACACAGCAGGCGCAAAAGCTGGTGCAGGAAGTGCTGCCATTTAGTCTCCCAGATATAGACGAGGCTATCGCCGACCAAGTGTTAACCATCCCCCGCGCACATGTCTGTACCATATGACAGTAGGCCAGGCGATGCTGGCCAGGTGGTGCTGATCATTGCCCCGTCAGGCCACGGGAAAAACATCTTGCTGCGGGCTCTCCTGGACGAACATCTACACTCTCAATACATCCTTCTGGTGTCTGACTCCGCTGCTGAGGCGGTCGACTGTAATGATCAATGGTACAATGGTCCAATCACCAAGACGCAGAACCTGCAAGCCCTGATGGAGAAGCTGCTGGCAGCCCGACTGACAGAACCACTTGTTCTAGTTATCGATGACCCTGCAATGGACCAGAAGACAGTCACCTACCTCAGCAACATCACCAGGCGCATCCGGCACACAAAGATAACTGTCTTCATCCTCTTTCAGAAGTACACCCGCGAGATCTCTCCAGACATCCGCCACAATGCCCGGTTGCTATACTTCAGCTCCAAGTGTGGACGTGCCCTGCTCGAGACCATATATGACAGCCTAACCCTCAAGGAGCCCAAAGGGGGCTTTATCGCAGGTGTGCAGGGGGCAGCTGAGCTGTACCGCTTCATCTTCAGCAACAAGGAGACAGGTGAGCTGTCACACTTCAAGCCCTCTCTGGAAAAGGCGCAGACCTTCACCTACAAGCTGAACCCAGCCAGGAAACTAGCCTGCTCTACGCGTCATCGCTGACAGACTGTCCGCGGTCGCAACTTTTTTTGTTCAGGCTGCGCGGTCTCCGCTACTTCGTCCGCTACGTCATCAGAAGCTTGAGGAACTTCGTCAGAAGCTTGAGCAACTTCGTCAGAAGCTTGAGGAACTTCGTCAGAAGCTTGAGCAACTTCGTCAGAAGCCCGGAGAAACTTCGTCAGAAGCTTGAGCAACTTCGTCAGAAGCTTGAGCAACTTCGTCATAAGCTTGAGGAACTTCGTCAGAAGCTTGAGGAACTTCGTCAGAAGCTTGAGGAACTTCGTCAGAAGCTTGAGGAACTTCGTCAGAAGCTTGAGGAACTTCGTCAGAAGCCTGAGGAACTTCGTCAGAAGCTTGAGGAACGTCGTCATAGGCCTGGAGGAACTTCGTCAGAAGCCTGGAGGAACTTCGTCAGAAGCTTGAGGAACTTCGTCAGAAGCTTGAGGAACTTTGTCAGAAGCTTGAGGAACTTCGTCAGAAGCTTGAGGAACTTCGTCAGAAGTTTGAGGAACTTCGTCAGAAGCCTGTCGCTGAAACTCTATCCACTGAGGGTCAGATGGTAGGAGTCTCTTCGTCTGGAACTTCTCACGGAAGACCCACTTTTTCCATGCGCGATGAGCATCTGACTTGCGAGCCGTTTTGATGAGGTAGTCCTGGTAGTTATCTGGGAATTTCAGAAATGCTGACAGATTCTTGACCAATCTCCTACGCCCTCTTTCATTGAAGATATGCTCAACAGCCTCCTTGCTGCCAACAGTGAACCCCTCTTGAGTACCTTTTGCATGACCAGTGTCATGGCTCTCCGCTACAGCGGCACTGACCTCCTCCCTGAAGTAGTTATTTGCGCCAGACTGGAGGCTATCCAGCATCTCTCGCTCTTCCTGGCTATGTAGGCTAAATACGGCAGCCCACTTCCCGACCGTTAGTAGATCTTTGGGGTCGACCCTCGCCTTTTGGAGAGCTAGAATAACAGGACTGTTGGTTTGGCCCACAGGTAGGTCGAGTGTCCTGCCCTGGGTGCTGTCAAACTTCCAGTAGAGTATCCGAGTCAGGAGTTCTTTTGTACTACGAGCTGGCGCTCCTTCCTCTATGGCAGCCAGTATCTCCGCATCCGTCGGCGGTGTAACCTTGACTCGCTCATGGACAATGTTGATGTCACGAAGCAGGCCTCGGACCCTGTCACTGTGGGACAGTGCACGTCGCGGCTGTCATGCCGACTTGGCCTGCTGCCCAAAGATAATCTGCTGGAGAACTTTACCAAACATGGCAGCTGTTTAACCCCTCTATATACCCAGACCTTAAACATGCTGCAGTATGTGCAACATCCAGATGGGGCCATTGAACCTGCGACATCGCACTGTACTGATCCCCGGAAGGACTGCATGACGGTCATTCGACCCAGTATACACGATGATAACCCGTTGTCCGTTGCTGGGAAGTACATTGACTTTGCAATCTCGGCACAGATCCACGAGATCAAAAGCATGACACTCGAGTTCAAGCTTCAGAGCACAACAGAACAGACGGTAGAGCTCCCGCAGGTTCTGAACAGGTGGGAGATCGTACAGAGCAACAGCACCGTGGACACCACCTATGTGAACGATGAGTACCGAGTCCTAGGTCCGCTGGCTCGTGACCCAACCTTCTATGCGAAGGGAAAGGGGTACTACGCTGTGGGTGAGGGGTTCACGACATTCGAACTACTGGTAGGTGTCGAGAAGCCTGTGGCAGTTCCACTCTTCACCCTCCTCGAGAACACACAAGTGAATCCAGCTGCCATGCAGGATAGGTTGTTCCTCCGGGTGTACACTGAGCCTCTCGCAGATGTGTCGATGAATGCTCCAAGACTTCATGTCTGGCATGACGAGAATGACCAGGAACTGAAGCAAACGGGATCCAAACAGCGGATCGTGCATGTGGAGCGAGAACACCAGCAGGTCCAAGCCACAGCTAACCAAGAGGTAGAGCTGACATTGCATCGTGGTGCATCGGACTGTGTCGCTGTTGTGGTCCTGGTTCAGAAGGGAGTCGTCATCCAGGAGGTGGGTAAGCTGGACGACTTCAAACTTGTGGTTGCTGGGACCAACGTTCTTGGTGAGGTACGCGAGCTGGCTGACTGCCAACTCTACAGACAGAAAACTAAGTCATACGCACTTCTGCGACTAACCAGTGGAAGCGACGACCTCGAGTCAGCACTCAAGGGCCGTCACCACGTCGGTGGCAGGAACATCCCACCTAATCAGGGCAACCGGCTCAGCTTCAACATCGGAAACCTCATAGCTGGGACTCGCCAATTAGGTGTGACGGTACTTTACTTTGGCTATGCTAAGGTATGCGTATCGAACACATCAGGTATTCAGCTTGAGCGTGCGTAGAGCACGACCCCTGTCGTCACCGCTGCAGCTGCCACTACTACTATAAGCTCTGCTGTCTTCTGACCTGTCGATGCTTCATAGTCGAGCGTTGGCTCAGATACGGCCTCGTAGTACTCATCGAGACTCTCATCTGCCTCTTTGAGGCTCTGGTTGGCCTGAGCTCGGAGTTGTCGTCGGCGTGCCTCCCTCTGGCGCATATGCTCGAGTGCTTTGCTGTACTCAAACTTCTCCATGGACAGCTTCTCCATCGCCTGGTTATGGCGCTCACGCTCGACCTCTGCCGCCTTCTTGTCGGCGAAGCTGAGTCCCCAGTTCGCTAAGGCAAACACGCCCACATTCAAGATTGCGGAGGCCATGCTATAGACTACAGTTTAAAGCTACTATATACGGATATGTATGAACCAGAGGCTTATGAAGATCCAGTCGAGGACTATGATCAGGAGGATTATGATGAGGAGGATGCAGACGACTACGATGTAGCGGAGACCGAGTATGATGAGCCTGAACCCCGCAAACTAATACACAGAGCAAAAGGAATCTATCGCACTTACGTAAAAGGTTCTATCAGTCCGCTGGCAGCAGTTGGGGCTCTGATCGCTCTGTTCACAACGAAGGCGGGCGAGATGGTCCGTAAGATCGCCAACAATGCTCTCCAGGGTGTGGAGAAGATTTCTGAAGCCATACCAGCCATCGCCTCAGGAGTAGGTACGTTCTTCAGAGTCGCAGGCCCTTGGCTACCGTATGTTGCCATGGCACTTGCGGCCATCTGGGCTGCCGAACATTTAAGCCGTACTATATAAGGATGGCGTCTCTGTATGACCTAGTCAAGACACTTAACTTCCGAGGGTTAGTCGATAAGCTACCGCTCATCGAAGATCCAGCAGAGACTAGACGCCGGTGTAAGGGGGTGTTTGAGGAGGTCTTCAGTGATAGTCGAATGCATAACGGCCATCTGTTCGTCTGTGTAGAGTTCGCCCAGGCTGTGCGTGACAGGACGGGAGTGGACGTCAGTGATACCCTCACCCAGACCGTGCGTGACAGGACGGGAGTGGACGTCAGTGATGAAATCCGGGGTCTTTCTTGAGGAACTCTACTATCAGCCTGGTGGATATTACTGTGAGCCCCACCAACCACTCGAGGCTGTACGTCGCAAGGGCCACAACTTCACCTTGGAGACAATTAGCCAGTGGCTCAGCCGCCAGGTGATGTGGCAGATATACAAACCTCGTCCACGGCACATCAGGTATGCCCATTTCGATGAAACTGTCCTGAATAGAGTTCACCAGGCAGATGTTCTATTCCTTCCACACGACTCGGTTGGTGGTAAGACCTACAAGTATGCCCTCACCATCGTCGACGTCGCCAGCAGGTACAAGGCCGCAGCACCGCTCACAGACAAGTCAGCTGGCCAGGTGGCCCAGGCATTCCAGCGTGCCTACGAGGATCCGGAAAATCCCCTCCAGTGGCCAGAATTGTTGCAGGTGGATGAGGGTAAGGAGTTCAGAGGCGAGACTGCGGCCCTCATGCGGAAACATGGTGTGGCAATTAGACGAGGTGAAGTTGGTCACCACCGTGCCCAGGCAATCGTCGAGCAGTGGAATCGGACACTGGCAGAGAGACTGTTCCCACACCAATACGCCCAGTAAATGGCACAGGCCGGAGAGAGGTCCAGGGTGTTGGTGAAAGGTTTGCCCCGGGTGGTAGAGCGATCCAATACTGAGGTAACTCGGTTAACTGGTAAGAAGCCAGTAGAGGCTATCCAACGATCCTCTGTTGCCCAACCTTCTGGAGGAGCGGACAAGGAACAGGTGTGCCTTCCATCTTATGCTCTGGTTCGGTACCTGTATGAACCTGGTGAGTTGGAAGGTGGGCGACGACGTGCAACAGATCCTAACTGGTCGCTAGATGTCCACAGACTTGACAGGTATGTCGAGATGGAGGGGCAGCCTACGCTGTACTATCTGGCACGCTCGGAGAGCTGTCCCAAACGTCCGTTTGTTCGGGAGGAGCTTCAGGTGGTCCCTCCAGACACACAGCTACCACCGTCGTCAGGTGCCTGAGGGATATGGTACTCGATTGGTTCGGAATGGACACCATCTGGCAACACATGCCGCTTATCGTAGTAGGCTGAGAGCCCGAGTTTTTCCTGTTCATACGTCACCATGCCCTGGTTGCGCATGCGTAGGCCTCGGTTTGTAGCTCTGTCCATGCTACAGTTTAGGGCCCTAAAGAACCTTTGCCAAGAGACATCGTTCTGGCATTTAGACATACCTTTGGCTGAGCATTTCACCTTTCCCCCGGGGCTCTCCACGTAGTAGCACTTGGAACAGAGGGCGATACCACGGTTGCCTTCGAACTCGAGCTTGAACAGTCCCGGAGTCCGTCCAGACCACTTGTCCCAAGCTAGCCACTCCCACTTATGAGCCTCATACTCTGCTCGCATCTCAGGGCGAATGACTTCGTCGAGGCTGGAGGCAGCTATTGCGATGTACGCAGAGTCTGTGTCCATCTGGAGGTACTCGAAGCTGTCACGAGGCACATAGTGATCCAGGAAGTCGTAGTAGAACTCCAGCATCCGCAGCTTCGCGAGCTCGTATACGGCTATCCCCACCTGGAAGGGCCGGCGAATGGTGATTTTTGCCTTGCGTCTCTGGATCTCGTAGGACTCGCCGATCTCCTCGAGATCCTCGAACCATGCACTGCGGAGGGCTCTATCTACCACTCGTTCATCCTTGGTGAAGGTCGTGTTGCTGTGACGCTCTAGAGCCTCGATGAGCTTCCCATAGGCACTGTTGCCTAGTAGCTTGAACAGATCTGCCAAGAGCGCTTTGCTCTTATCAACATCTCCTGTACGGCGAGCATCGGTACCATTGTTCATGAAGCACTCAAAGGGTCTCTGGGGCTTGTAGTCTATTGTCCGGTAGACAGCTGTAATCTCTAGCCCATGGGCCAGGTAACACTTGAGTGATGGCGCATACAAGAGCTTCCGCTTGGCTGAGAGTGCGCCGACTAGTTTACTGGTTGTGGGACGTTTCCTACCTGTTTTCTCTAGGTATGCGAGCATCTCAACAGATACTGCCTCAGCTGGAATCTCTCTGTTGTGGAAGAGAGGTGGCATTTCCTCGAACTTCGCCCACAGGGCCTTAGGAACCTCTATGTCCACTTCAGCGAAACCGAACCAGTGGTCAGCCAGCAGATCCTTCTTAAATCTGGCTACGTCGCTAGCACCGGACCACTGCCGTACTGTCTCCTTACCACAGGGCATCTCTCACAGACACGCTCACTCTGGCGGATGCGGGTCACACCTGCCTCGTGGTATCTGGTGAACACGATGCTGGGCCCTCCAACAACCGCGTCCTTCAGCATATCGTAGGCCTCCTTGCCCGGGGAGTAGAGGCTAACATCCGGCATGTGGTGGGCGGTTCCACGTGAAAGGTACTGCAGAGACACTCCTGGGAGAGACACAGCATCCTTGAGGATGTCTATTTCTCGTTCCGTGTAGAACTCCCGCATCCGCTCTAGGGCTTCGATGAATGGACTGACATCCAGGTTGTTATAGTACCTCAACCAGTCGGCGAACATCCTCATGCCGTGAGAGCTAAACGTCTGTTTGCACTGTTTCCACTCCGATAGCTCGAGGAGGTAGCCACCTTTGAGCTTGGACCACCACGCTGGGTAGTCGGGGAGTCCGGGGTAATTAAGCTTCTCGGGGGTGTCGAACCATTCATACGGGAGCCAGCTCTTCTGCTGTGTACATCCATAGGCTTTGATCCATGCCTCGTAGGAGACTCCTGGCCCCAAGTAGTTAATCACATCGAGAAACCTAAGCTCGGGGGTCATGAGGAACATGGTCTTACTAGCTTGCTTGGCGACATTCACTGTGCCAGTGTTGGTCAGCTCATCCACGAAGTGCTTCTTGATCAGGTTTAGGTCATAACGGCCAGAGTTGAAGCCCAGCACTGGGACTTGGTCACACCACTCGGTAATCAGTCGCTGCTGGCGTTTTGGGAGCTTGTCCATGTCTGAAGGGATGAACTGTGCCCGGACTTCTGTACGGATTCTGTGCGCTCGCCTGGTAATCTCCTCCATGAAAGCCTTGATCAGAGCTTCTGGGTCAGGATTGCAGAGGTGAGTGGGCTCACTGGCGGAGCCTTCCAAGGAGCAGCCGACTGACACAGAGATCGGTATGTGGTTACTCTCAATCGTGAGAGTCTCCGTAGGATGAGTATTGACGCCATCTAGGAGCGCCTCGAAGTCATAGACGATGAAGTACGGGTATGAGACGGTCCGAACTCGTTTAGGGATGCTTGGGCAGCGTTTTATCCCGCACTCCCACTGTACCACAAGCGTGTATCCAGCTGCTCTCAGCTTCTCCTCTCTCCGGACTGTCTTGAGGTATTTTTGTTCGGCCGCCTCACCTTGCTGGTGCTGAGGGCATCCATGCCAGAAACAGCCATGGAACTGGTAAACGGTGTTGGTAGTCGGATCATAACCATCTGCGGGAGCCCCCTCGATCCAACGCTCGCCACCGTGCCCACACTCTACATGGTGTATGTGGATACCTTGGGTTTTCGCCTCATACGTGACCCAACGAGTAGCCGCTGAACTGGCTGGTTGGGGTGGATAGAAGGCTTTCTCATGCGCAGACTGTGGTGCATCAACCTTCTCCCATGGGCACTCTATGGTTGTTATGCCACCTGTACAACGGTCAGCATGACGCTGAAGATGGCATGCCTGTGTAAACCTCTGCTGGCAGTGACTGCAGACTAGTGTATGTGCCAGCTTGGAGATGTTCTTTATATAGAAGGCGTGGTGATCGTACACCCCGATGGTCATAGTGTCGTGGTAGTGGGCTGCTTGCCGGATCAGGTGCCAGGTGCCCTCTTCAGTTGGTTCATACACGCGAATCCCGATCTTCGCGAAGAACTCTACCTCATCCAGCTTATCCAGAGAGGTTTTTGGCACGTCAGGCACAGTCCCGTCCAAGTCATAGAACTGTCTCGCGAGCTCACGCGCGGGCTCAGTACTTCTATCGGGCCTCGCCCCCTGATGCACTGCTAGGCATCACCAGAGACACATGTTATCCTTGTAGGTGTCAAGTGCCGCCATACTCTTCTTCTGTCGTAGCCAGTTTGGGAGCGGGCCTGTCCCGAGCAAAGGTTGGTGGTCGATGACAGACTTGACCACAACGTTGATTGATCGGACGAAAGCCCACTTGGTGTTGGGGCGGTCGATGTTGTCGGGGTCGAGGCGGTCTTGCTCTCTTGCCGCCACCCAGTCCTGAGCTGCTCCTATCGTGTTCAGCCACGGACTCCCTGGAGCGTTCATGTGGAAGAGCATCACCCTACCATCCTCGATGTGTTTGATGCGATAGGTGTGGGTATACCGGAGGTAGAAGGCGTTCTGGGCAGTCTGCTGCATCTTACCCATGATCTGCCCTGTAATGTCTCCATTGAGGCCTTGGAAGAACGTCCAGCGTACTGCCCGTCTTCCTCTCTCCTCCCCTTCCATCTCACCCAGACGCTCATTGACAATCTGCTCACCCTCTCGCCTCATGCTCCGGGATAAGGGTTTAGCCCTCGGCCCCCTCATCATTCGCTTAGCGATCCTGCGTAGTGCAGGTAGGCGCTCCAGTGGATGGTCTGCCATCCGCGTCACTACAGCTTTGGCTCGTAAGCTAGCCGTCACCTCCTCATCCAACTGATGAAGCTCCCGCCGCCGCTGTGCTTTCTTGTGGGGATTGAAAGGATCATCTCTGGTGGTCGCGGGAAACCGTCCCGTCTTCACTGATCGGCTCAGTCGAGCAATGAATTCCTCGGCACGGGCCTGTCCGATCAGCTGGAGCAGGTCGGCTTTCTTGGCCTTAGAGGCTACTCTAAGGCCAAATTGCCTTGCCATAGCGCGAAGTTGTGCAACAGTAATCATGGTGTATACCGCTGAGTAAGGCTTGTCTCTAAATGGACGGTCAGACCCTGTAATGCGTGCTATATCACTGAGTATGCTTGTCTCTAAATGGACGTTCAGACCATGTAATGCGTGCTTGATCAGCTCGTATACCGCTGAGTATGCTTGTCTCTAAATGGACGTTCAGACCCTGTAATGCGTGCTTGATCAGCTCGTATACTGCTGAGTATGCTTGTCTCTAAATGGACGTTAAGACCATGTAATGCGTGCTTGATCAGCTCGTATACCGCTGAGTATGCTTGTCTCTAAATGGACGTTAAGATCGTGTAATGCGTGCTTGATCAGCTCGTATACCGGTGAGTATGCTTGTCTCTAAATGGACGTTAAGACCATGTAATGCGTGCTTGATCAGCTCGTATACCACTGAGTATGCTTGTCTCTAAATGGACGTTAAGCCCATGTAATGCGGGCTTGATCAGCTCGTATACCGCTGAGTATGCTTGTCTGGACGTTAAGACCATGTAATGCGTGCTTGATCAGCTCGTATACCGCTGAGTATGCTAGTCTCTAAATGGACGTTAAGACCATGTAATGCGGGCTTGATCAGCTCGTATACCGCTGAGTATGCTAGTCTCTAAATGGACGTTCAGACCATGTAATGCGTGCTTGATCAGCTCGTATACCACTGAGTATGCTTGTCTCTAAATGGACGTTAAGCCCATGTAATGCGGGCTTGATCAGCTCGTATACCACTGAGTATGCCTGTCTCTAAATGGACGTTAAGACCATGTGCTAAGTAGTATAGCCGGGATTAAAATGATACAACGTCCCGGAATAACGGGGGTAATCGGGAAATTCGCCTCCCGGGTGCTTTCATTATGGGGGTGTGGCGTCGCACTACGTCGCACTACGTGCTAGCATAGTGAAGGGGGGCCCCTAGGCGCGGCAGTTTTTTAGAGGCCTGCGCTACCTGGACCTAAAAACACCCAAAAAGTTTGGCCCTCAATTGTTAAGGGCCTGGGAGGCGGATTTCTCGATTTCCCCCGTTATTCCGGGACGTGGTATCATTTTAATCCCGGCTATACTACTGGGCGAAAATTGAAAAGGTAAGAATTACATACCAGATGATGAATGAGCTATATCCTAGTGCGAGTGCGTCGTCAAAGACAGGGTTCATAGAACTAATGCTTGACAATGATAAACAATACATACTTGCGAGTGCCTAGTGATATAGCAGAATGGATCTCAGCATCGTAAAGTATAACTATCTGGAATGCATATGTTATTATCACAATTTTCTCTGCTTTAAAGGATCCTGTGTACTTTTGAATTAGTCCTCTAGCATGACACAATTTAGCTCCTGGGTAGCAGGCAACTTGTGTTTCTTGGTGGCGCTCATGATTAATGCGACTCGGGTTCGAAGCTCCAAAGATGAGTATTTTGTTCGTGAGAACAAGTAGTCGCCAGTCCATTTTGTTTTCGATTTCCTGACGAAATTTACAAAATGTGTTTCTCTCCTGCATTGTTAGTTGTTTGGGCCTATTGGCACATTTGATTTGTTACGTATATTTCAAAATGCACTTGAATATTTGGAAACTAATTTTACCGAATGCTGGTGCTTCCTAATGTACTCCTATTTTCCAGTAAAATTAATTTTAAAATATGTAACACCTTATGAACATCTTGACCTTCAAAGGTGAGATATTGTTATTGAAAGGTCGAAATGTGTAAAATGCGACGATTGTTTTTGATTTTGGTGATCTTTATTTGTCGGTCCTAGTGTCTGTTGACCCGTCAGCCATTGTCTACATAGGGCTCTGACTCCATAACAGATAAGAACACGTGATAGCTCCAATTATCTTGATTTGCCTGTTCATTTGGAGTAAAAGAAAGTATAACTGTCGTGACATTAGGAAATATGGGCCACTTATTTGTCATTCAACAGGCATAGGCCTGCGCACGATCGCCAGCACAGCTCAGGTATACGTACTCGCGAATGGAGGCGCGATGGATAGATAATCGGCTGGTGGTTATTATTAAACGTACAATGAGAAATAGATAGCGAATCGCATAATTGAGATTATCTGTCAAGTCTAGCGTCAACCTGAACAAGTCACGATGAATGGAGGAACCAAGTTTTAGTTATGCCCAGCCCATCTTTAACCGAGCTCCGCTCATGTATTTCCAGTGTTGGGATTAATAGATCTGGGCACTCTGAGCCCCAATTTCCGGAAAACTATACGGTAAGCTGTTGAATATCTTGAACCTAATTTGGCTGGCATCATCAGCAACAGCGCCCATTCAATATAGTTTCAAAATATTCAACAGGGTGTTTATTAAATACTAAGGACATACAATTCGTACATTAACGCATAGTCTGGCATCAATTAAGCGTTCGGGACGAACATAGATACGTGATATCTGACGTTATCGATTATGACGTCATCCGACACGTCACCTAGTTGAGTATGGCGTCATAAGATTGATGGATAAACTGGAATCCACTATTGAGTAGGTCAATTTAAATGTCAGATGATTCCATCCATTGTTAGCGACACTGGAGTGACCTAGTTCTAGATATGGCACGCCCATTTATTGATAAGCTCCGCCCACACTCTGTCCGTGTTGGGATCGATCTAATCCTGATATTCCAGAATCCCAATATCAAGGTATATACAGTTAAGCTGTTACATACTTTCAAAATAAATTGACTTCAGTCAAATTAGTTTCAAAATATTCAACAGAATGCTTATTAATAGTAAAGGCATACATTTCGTACAGTTTGACGGATTATTATATGTTCGTGATGGATCTCGATGTATCAATCTTTGCGCATTTCATTGTGACATTTGTCCACACGTGATATAATTGATTATGACGTCATATACCTGAGTAACAGATCGGGTCTATTCATGGCGATATTGCGATATACAGTAATCGTTTCTACGCTTAGCAATGTATTGATGGGGCTTGTGTAGCAATAGACACCTTGAATTCCAGAGACTGATTAAATAACAGTTTTGGATCAACAAATGACCAGCTTGCAAGGCATTTCAAGGATCGTCGCGCTGGTGGTAACAGGGAAGTCGCAACTATATCTAAGGGAGACGACTCTTATCGGTTACATAGAAGTGTTGACGTTTCAACAGTATAGTCTATAATTACTGTCTCTACGTTTCGGCTTGGGGCCTAAGTGAATGCGTCCTGTGGACACCGGTGTTGGTTACCGTTGGTTATCGTGTATACACGGACGTCTTGGTAACGAGTTTAGCCATTCTACGGTCAGTTGCCGGAGTGTCAACAAGTTTTATTAGACCAGTTCATTCTATATTTTCTCGACGTATTTTCCCGACTGTTTTCGTGACTTCAAACACAATGGTCGTTGATGTAGATATTCTACTTACAAACTGACTGTCCGGTATACATGATTAATTAGCTCGGAGTTAGATAGCGGTCCCGGACGCTCAACTATAAGCTATTAACAATTTACAGTTGGTGAAGCAGCTAGTGTTTACACGAAAGAGGAACAAGAGCAATATAAGTGCAATTTACAAGTTGTCAAGATTTTAGAATAAGTTAAGCCGAGCTTGGGCGTTTCGTTAAGAGTACACCTACACCGTTACCACAGGGCAGATATGGTCATTAAGCTGGTAAAAAATAAACATATATGATTCGACTTGCTGATCATACTAGCCGACATTGATGGTGAACCCATATCTTCAAGGTGGATGCGTGTGCACACGTGTATACAAAGACGGTTCAATTTCATAGCCAGGTTGTGGTTCGCATTCAGCAAGAAGGGGGTCGCATCCGGAATCCCAAGAAGATGCAATTGCTTTACGTGCTGAATGTGTGATTAGTACATTTGAAAACTGCAAGTTGCGACTAAATTGCGTATTTCTGAATTACTCTATAGTAGAATATTTGTAAACAAATCTTTATTAGCGCATTCATATATATCTATGTACACATATGGGTGAAATTCTGGAGCCGAAACTATTACAAGCGATATGCCAGGACATATCGACATTTACCTGATTGTGAACCAACTATCTTTCAATGGGTAAAATGCGAATAAGTAACTATATGGACATACTTGGTAATTATGATATTATTTGATAGTAGAATCGCGCAATATTTCGTACAGCACTAGTACATAATAATACATATTGCATTGTTTATGGCTAGATGTTCGAAAACTGATTACAAACAGAGTGCATAGATATTGGTACGTAAATTATTGGCATCTGACAACTTTTGGTCACTACTAAGTTGCATATTATAAAATCACTTTAAGATGTCATTTTTTAGAATCAATATTTTATTAGTGAATTTATATATCTATCTGACATTTAGGGGCAAAACTTATTACAGACAGTAGGCTATCGAAAACCATGGATCTGCCAAAAATCGCCAAAAATTGTGATTCCCCTAAATCAACGCTCAAAGCAAAACTACTGGCTGGTACTGCTGCCAACAAGCCGCTGACCGCGTTAAGTTACTTTTGCACTAAAATACACTGCAATTTAAACCGTTCCTATGATAAACTAAAATCATTATATTATTTAAATCATACATCATTGCAAAGCGGATTTAATTGCCGAAACATTACTGCATTATTTGTTATATTTTTGTAACGTTTTCGTTGAAACTAATTTGACTGGGCACTGTTGCTGCTGTAAGCAGCAACAGCACCCAATCAAATTAGTTTCAAGAAATTTAACAGCTTACCTGTATAGTTTTCTGGAAAATGATAGTGAGGGATTTCAGGGATCGATCGATTCCAACACGAGCGAGCTGTAGGTGGAGCTTAGCTAAAGGTGGGCGGGCCCTAACTGAAACTGGAAAGGTCCCCTATGCGTTCCTGTCGTACTTGCCTAAGTCATTCATGACGTCATTGATTATAATGGCATTCTACGTCACGTAGTTGATTACGACGTCATGTGATGGATTCTAGACACAACCAAGTGTATGCGTAGCGCTGCGCGGGCATAGAAACAGATGATAGGCCTACACGAATATTTTGGAACTAATTTGACTGGGTGCTGCTGCTTATTGAATAGTAACGCTCTTCAATTCGTACAGCTGAAGGACTTTTGAATGTTCCTGTTGGACATAGCTACGCCAGCCATTACGTATTTTAACTGTGACGTTAACCTACCGGGGTGGTGGTGGGGTGTGTGGGTGGGGTGGGGGGGGACTAATTCATTATAACGGCAAGGCGCTACAATATCTGACCGCCATAGCTAAAGTGTGTTACATGTGATTCGACTGCTCGGGCTATGGTTTACAGCTCATAAATAAGTTCAAATCCTTACAAAACATAAACTTAAATTCTGTCTTGTTTTGCAAATATGTTGATTTATTCGTTAGATGTTCTATACCATCGAGTCGGCGGTTTACAGTAGGCCTACAGAGCATACATGTAAATAAGTCACTATATTTGCAAATAAAAACAGAAATTCTACCTTGTTTTTCAAACGTGTTAATTTATTTTTGAGGTTTTTTATACGAAACCGTGACAGGTTTCGCTGAAAGTGGGAGATAAAAAAAAACCCTCGCTTAACCATTATCTTGCTGTTTCACGGTCAGTACAAGAAAGAGTCGTGTAGATTATGTAAACAATAATGCTGAAAGGTGTCTACATGTGTGCAGCAACGGTTTACAACAGCTATTTAAAAAAGGAATAGAAGTTATCAACTAGTTATCCTATGTACATACATGTTTGGAATTTCAGCGATGTACGCGTTACGTTTTAACGCATTTCTTTAATTCTTACGCCTCTCCGTATAACCGTATTTCGCCTATTTATTTTTACCACAGTATTGAAGTTCCGTATTGTGCATGCTATTTAAACAGGATTTCTATTCCAATTAATAAAAAAAAGAATTTACTGACTTTTGGAGGCTATATACATAGCTGATCGTCTGCGTCAGATGTCAGTCAGTCAGCGAAGATCCAGCAGTCGAGACTATCTCACCCCACCCCACCGCATAGTGAGCCTATGCGTATGAGCGATCTAGCCAATACATATCCTAAATCTATGCTTACAATCTAAAAATAGAGGCGCACTCTATCTATCTCTCTAGTTAGCTGATGGAGACCACACTCCCTTACGCAAAATGGCCGCTCCTATACGCATTTTAGCCACAACCCTAATAGCGGCCACGCAATAAAACAATATGGCGTGAATCGGACGTTGGATCCGGGACTCAACAGACGATTACCAAACAATACCAGAGCATGGGCAGAGCTTAGCGATATATGGGCGGGGCATAGATAGAAATTGATCCTTCTATAATTCACCTTTCCAGTTTATCCATTCATCATATGAAGTCATAATTAGCTACGTGACGCGTATGTTAGCCACCTACAACGTTCAGTCAAATTATTTTCAAAATATGTAGCAGGTCCAGAGATATAACCCATGGAATATGTTGTCTGCAAAAACTCAGCAGACAAGCTAGGTTATGGTTATGTTATAATTTCACAAATTTACCAGCGAATTCGAACCTGAGAAATGTATTAAACCCACACGTGACCATGTAAGTATGCAAGTACAAATTAATCCAATACCCACGTCGATGACATAGTTTTCAACCGGACTGTTGTGAGGTCAAAATTGCCGATTTTGGAAGCAATCGTGCAGAAACATGTTGCTGTTATGTTCTAGCTTTTTAGCCCCAAAATTGGCAAACATCTTCGGGATCCGACGGGCATGCAGCCACCCACGTGTGAGGAAGGTTGGTATAATTATTGCGAAATGCTTAAAAGTGTCCATTTTGAAAACAATGTTATTAAAAGATGTTTCTGTTGCCTTTTAGTTTTAAACCCAAAAATTGGCACACGTCTTCAGGACGCGACGCGTAAGCTTTCACCAAAGGTTGAAGAAGATCCCTCTAGTAGAACCAGAGTCAATAAAAATACACCATTTGTCCTTTTTTAAAACAATGGTGCCGAGAGCTGTTGCCTTTAATTTATAACCCCAAAACATCTCTGGAAAGCCATGGGGAAGATTCCGTCCAAGTTTGGAGAGGATCCCCCCTGTAGAACCAAAGCTATTCGAAAAGGTCTTAGGAACAACAGCAACGAGAAGACGCACTCCACGCTCGCATTAACCCTTCCATCTAGGGACGCGGGTAAAAACCGTGCAGTCTCGATAGAGGGCCGTATTAGACACAGGACAGCAGAGATTATGAGTGCGTGCGTGCGTGCACGTGCGCTTGCATGCGGACGTGGTGTAGTATCACAGTGTGTACCTGTACATGTGTATATGTGCGTGCATGTAGTGGATAGATGGATACAACTGGTGAGCAGCAGGGTAAGCCAGCAGGTTGGTGGTTGAAAGAGCGAGATTGAGTGAGTGGGTAAATATGTCATTAGGTGACTATGTCAGTGAGTGAGTGGGTGGGTTATGTGCGTGCGGGAGGAGTGAGAGTGGTGTGTGCGCGGGATGGATAGATTAATGAATGGGTGGATGTGTGAGAGGGTGGGTGAGTGGGCTGGAGGGGGGATGAATGTGGGAGAGAAAGCAGGGGAAGAGTTAGTGAGCGAGTGTGTGCGTGAAAAGGTAAAACTAAAATCTGTTCATTATCATATTCGGTTTGAAGATATTTATTTTTCATAATCCGTTTTAAATATTGCGTATCACCAGCCACACCTTGAAATCTGTGGCTCCAATACTGGGTGAAAGGGACATTTCCAGTTTTAGCTATGACCCGCCCATCTCTAGATAGGCTCCACCCACACATTGCTCGTGTTGTTATGGATTGATCCATAACTCAATGAATGTCAGAAAACTATACAGGTAAGCTGTTGCATATTTTGGAACTAATTTGACCGGATATTGCTGCTGCTGCCTATGGCAGCAATAGCGCCCAGTCAAATAACTTTTAAAATATTCAACAACATGTTTATTAAATAGTAAAGACATACAATTAGTACAACAACACCAGTCCTAGTACATCACTAATTAAGCGTGCTTGACGAACTTATCTACATCATCCATGGCGACATTGATTATGACGTCATCCTACGCGTCCCGTAGTTGATTATGACGTCATATGACGTCAAATAATGGATGGATAAACAGGAAAAGTCCATTATGTTAATTTTCGCAATATCGTCATCTGATTGTACGTTGGAGACTCAATCTGGACATATTGTATGTCATGCTTTGATCCGTACTGGCCTGAGGCAACAAATTCCTTGAATATGGAATATGCTGAACATTGAATATTTTGAATTTAATTTGACTGGAGCCGTTGCAATCTATGACAGCAACAGGGCTCAGTCAAAATATATTCAAAATAATCGAGAGGTATTCTGCACTCACTACAGCTGCCTTGGAAATCACTTCCCAGTATTTCAAAACTATTACAAATATGTATTTCCGTACGCGTGTGAAAGAATGCTGTGGAATCCCTTAAATGGAATCCAGTCCATATAGACGAACACTTGAAATAAAGCATGCACGCGCGGTCAATCCGGACGAGCATCTCTCCAGATTTATCCGAGAAGTCAGGATCTTTAACAGGCTTCAGGCTTTCCGGACATCTTGTCAAATATACGGATTATTTTAGTTGAAATAGCGTTATTCATGAAATAATTAATTTGTTTTATATAATCCAATTTCGACACTATTCAAGTCTACCCAATGGACCTTTTCGGTTTTAGCTACCGCCCGCCCATCTCTAGCCAAGCTCCACCCACACCTCGCTGGTGTTGGAATCGATCGATCTCTGAACACCGACTATCGATTTCCAAAAAAAAGGCACAGTTAAGCTGTTGAATATTTTGAAAGGCAGCAACAGCGGCCAGTCAAATTAGTTTCAAAATATTCAACAGCATGTTTATTCAATAGCAAAGAATTACAAAGACATACAATTCATACAACGTGTCGGACCATTTGAGATTTAGTGGCGGTCTATATGGAACCCTTTGTGACGTAGTGATTGTGACGTCATCATACACGCGCTGATCTGATTATGACGTCATGCGAGGTCAGATGATAGATGGATACTCTGGAAAGGTGAATTAGTCTGAATAGACGTATAGTTTATTTACATAGAATTATAATAATATTAACAGACACGTTATAGTCTAAATTGATGATCTGTATGCATTTCTACACGCCACTGGAAAAGACAAATCACATGAGTGGGCTCTACGTCCGAAAAGGGCACACCCCGCGGTCTCGCGCTTGCCCAAAGTTATTCTCCAGACACAAATCATGACAAGCTGATCAGCCTGGTTCATGTAACTTCACAATTCAATTCAATTCAATTTATTTACACCCAGGCCACAATGTGTTATATGGGGTCCATTAATGCATACATGTACACGGTCAATGGCGGTTACATGGAATGTTGGTAATTATTATTATTATTATTATTATTATTATTATTATTATTATTATTATTATTATTTCAACATAATATAAGTACCTAGGTAATCAAAACTCCCTCAAATTTAAAGGCGCTCTTCCACGCCAGGACATCTGAGGATCAAATCGCGAAACCTGCATACCCACGGAGGCTCACATTGTGCACCCAAATGAAAGTAGGACGAGGACGAATCCCAGCACGTGATAACCCCGCTCAGTAAAAATCAATATAATCCTCTCCTTTGTCAATTTGAGTTGAATTTGGGACCCATAATCTCGATTCAAATATATCAACCACACGGTACAAAGCT
>CM067361.1:18895561-18903232 GCA_034401795.1 Chaetoderma sp. LZ-2023a | reverse complement strand
GAGCGAAGTGCAGCGTTACATGGGTAATATATAGGTAAACTACGCGATGCTGTACGTATAATAGTATATAGATAATAATCATGTATTTATCTTTGTTTAAGGAGATATAGGTTTGTAAAGTTTATATTAAAGAATATAATTATGCACATAAAACCTGCCGTCACGCAATATATTGTCAACTGTAATGCCTCATATACAAAACCTGAGTGTAATAAAGTGTACTTGAACTTGTCAAGATGGACTGGATTCTATTTAAGGGATTCCGAGGCATTGTTTCACACACGTATGAAAATAAATATTTAAAAAAAATATTTGTAAAATTTTGAAATACTGGTAACTGATTTCCGAGACAGCGGTAACTAATACAGAATAGGTGTTGATTAATTTGAACCTATTTTGACAGAACACTTTAGCTGCCATAGATCGTAACAGCTCCCAGTAAAATTACGTTGAAATATTCAAAGTTCAGCATATTCCATATACAAGGTTGCCACGGGCCGGTAGGTGCCTACTGATTAAAGCATGATATACAATATGTCCAGATCGAGTCTCCAACGTACACGCAGATGATGATATTGCGAAAATGAACAAAATGGGCTTTTTCTGTTTATCCATTCATTATTTGACCCCATATGACGTCATAATTAACTACGCGACACATATGATGATGTCGTAATCGATGTCGTCATGGATGATGTAGAGATGTTCGTCAAGCATGCATAATTAGTGATGGACTAAGCGTTGTATGAATTGTATGGCTTTACTATTTAAAAAAAAAATCACGCTGTTGAATATTATAAAACTAATTTAACTGGGTGCTGCACCCAGTCAAATTAGTTCCAAAATATGCAACAGATTACCTGTATAGTTTTCTGGAAATTGACAGGCAGGGAGTTGAAGAATCGATCAATCCCATCACGGGGCGAGGTGTGGGTGGAGCCTAGCTCGAGATGGGAGGGCATAGCTAAACAAGAATGGCCCATTTCACCCAGTATTGGACCCACGGATGTCAGTGTAGGACTCCAGCTTTCAGGGCAGTATTTAAAACTGATTATGAAAGATAAATATCTTCACACGGAATATGATGATGAACAGATTTTAGTTTTTCTCCCATTATTGATATATCCGTGCATCCCACATATGTACGTAAACACACGCACGCGCACGAACAGATGGGCAACGCACACACACACGCACGCACGCACGCACGCACGCACGCACGCACGCACGCACGCACGCACGCACGCACGCACGCACGCACGCACGCACGCACGCACGCGCACGCGCACACACATACGCACACACACGCACACGCACAACTGCAGGCACGCACACGCGCACATACACATGCACGTGTACGCACGCACACACATACACAGGGACGTATGGACGGACGCACGCTCGCACGAACACACGCATGTAAGTACGTAGGCACACATGCTCGAGCGCTCAGCCGCAAACACACAGGCGCACGCGCGCACGCGCGCACGCACACACACACACACACACACATGCATGCGCATGCACGCGCACACACACGCTCATTAACCCTGCCCCGCTTGCTCTCCCACATTCATCCATCCTCCAGCCCACTCACAGACACATTCGTTTCAAGAATCTGTCCATCCCACGCACACACCACTCTCACCCCCCCCCCCCCCCCCCCCCCCCTTCCCCGCACCCCCCCCCCCCCCCCCGCATGCACATAACCCATCCACTAACACTCATTGACATATTCACCTACTGATATATTCACCCACTTACTCAGTCTTGCTCACTCAACTATCAACCCACTGGCTTGCCCTGCTGATCACCATTTCCATCCCTCTACCCATTACATGCGCACACATATATACACGTGTACAGGCACATAATGCGATACTATACACCCCATCCACGTGTAAGCGCACGCGCAAGCACGCGTGCAGGCATGGACGTACCTAGGATCGTTATGCTGTCCTGTTTCTAATACATCCCTCCATCAAGACTGTAAGGTTTTTACCTGCGTCGCTATACAGAAGGGTTAATGAAAGCTGTGAGTCCATTAAACGCCCGTCTGCCGCGTGGTTTCCATTTCACCATGATCCATAGTGCACGTGGGCGGCGGGCGGGCATCACATGTTCTTGTTCAAAAATAAAAAGATGCAGCATAGGCATGCAAATGTAACCCGATTCCGCGAGCGTTGAAATGAACGCGCGTCAAAAAATGGGCCTCTGCCCGATTTTCTCGTAGCGTCGCGTTCATGCACGCCCCAGCCGCACGTGAAACGCTTGGTATCGAAACACTTCATTGAAATAACTTTAGTTCCAAAGAAGCGGCGATTGCGCGCGGCTGGCGGCACGCGGAAACAGCGTGTAATGGAAACACAGCTAATAATGCGAGCATAGAGCACTTCTTCTGGTTGCTGTTGTTCCTAAGACAATTTGCAATAGCTTTGGTTCTACATGAGGGGTCCTCTGTAAACCTGGATAGATTTTTTGTTTTAAAAATTGACAAATGATGTATTTTTATTGATTCTGGTTTTACTAGAGGGATTGTCTCCAACCTTGGTTCGCGTCCCGAAAACGTGTGCCAATCTTTGGGTTGCAAACTAAAAAACCCAACAGACATAGCGTTTAATAACAAGATTTTCAAAATGGGCACTTTTACACATTTCTCAATAATTATGGTTTTACTGTATGGACCTTCCTTAAACTTGGGTGGCTGCATGCCCGTCGGATCCCGAAGATGCGTGCCAATGTTAGCTTACTGGCTAGATCGTGACAGCAAAGGATTTCAGCAAAATTGTTTCCAAAATAGACAAGTTATTCCTCACAACAGCCCGATTAAAAACTATATCAATGGCGTAGGTAGTGAGCCAATTTGTCCTTGCTTACTTATAGTTTCACTTGTAGGTTTAATCCACTTCTCAGGTTGGAATTAACATTTAGATTTGTGAAATTCTAACATATAAACTTAAAGTTAGGCCTGGGAAACATTTAGAAGACCGATCAATCAGTGAAAATATTACTATCAAAAGTGCTGTTAAATAGCCTGTAGTGTTCGAATGGGCCTTTCTAAGCACCATTGCAGCTTTCGTCATTGATATGCGTTTTGGTGTTATGACTGTGTACTTTGTATCCACGCTGATTAATCCAATAATCACGAGTAATCACTGAGGGTGTGTGGCTCGGCCACCTATTCCTTGCACTGGCAAGAGTGTTCCATCCTACGAGGGTTAAAATGGGTATGAAATGGGCATTTCCAAGTTTATCCATCCATCATATGACGTCATACGCCATCATAATCGGATAAGTGACGCATGTGATGACGTCGTAATCATGATGTCATGAATGCCTCGATATAATCCGTCTTCAATGGGTACTAGCCTGACCCGTTGTACGAAGTGTATGTCTTTACCATTTAATAATCCTTCTGCTGAATATTTTGAAACAAATTTGACTAATAGGCAGCAACAGCACCCGGTGAGATTAGTTTCAAAATATTTAACAGCTTACCTGTATGGTTTTATAGAAATTAATAGTCATGGAATTCAGAGAGAAGGGCGGGGCATAGCTAAAACTGGATTCCTCCATTACTTTGTTGTTGTGAGAACAATGTATTAATAGAACTTGGCAGTTTTAGCTATGCCCCGCCCACCTCTATCTAAGCTCAACACTTTGCCGTGTTGGCTTGTTCGATCCCGAATGCCTTGCCTAGAAATTTCCTGAAAACTCTGCAGGCAAGTTGTTGATTATGTTGTGACTAATTTGGCTGGGTGCTGTTGCTTAGTTACAAAATATTCAACAAGATATGTATTAAATAGCAAAGACATACAATTCGTACAACAACGCATAGTTCGGCTTTAATTATGTGTTCGTGACCTACTTATCTACGCCATTCATGACGTCATAATGACGTCATTGATTGTGATGTCATTCTACATGTCACGAAGTTGATTATGACGTCATATGATGGATATAATCTGATACAGTGGAAATGTTCATTCAAGGTGTATATTCACACCAGAATGATTGAAAATAGGATTGTTAAAATTGTATTCTTTTATAGGCTTAAATTATGTGTCTATGTGTAATGACACGAAATACATCTTAGCATATGATGATTTCATTACGTATAAATTAATATAATTTTTTAAGTTGCGAAATTGAAATAGAGGCACACGCAGTTTAAGCTTCTAAAAGTATACAATATAAATAAGTTTATTTTCAGTAATTTTGCTGTAGATATGCACCTATAAATTGTTCATTGAAAAAAATATAATTTTGAGCGCTTTAATGCGCTATTGACACACATGGGGTTAAGGGGGGAATCCAGTTTTATCTAAACCCACCAATCTCTAACTAAACCCCACCCTCGCCTTGACCGTGTACATCGCTCGATCCCGCCACTCTCTGAATCTCAATTTCCAGAAAACTATATTCTTTTTTCAATCTTGTATTGAATGAGGTCTTGCGAGACACGATTGGAATTGTATTATCCCATGTATTCCTTTTTCAAATCAGTCAAATGAAAACATTGATTTATGAAATTAGTATTCACTAAGCGAGAAATAGCTTTAAATAAACCCCGCTTATTTCGTTTGTATGCAGATCAAACACCACGCAAAATTTCCTGTAATTTATCCCCCTAATAAGCTGGTACCGCGATACTATTTCTGACGGCGTGTCAGGCGAGAGAAAGTCGCGGTCTACGTACGATCAATAAATGCTTTATTTATGCGGTATTTTTATCATTCCAGATCCGAGCCGTTGGAACAAAAATACAAATATGATCCTGATTTGGGAAACTTTGACGTTTACCCTAGTTTCATTTGCGAGTTAATTAGATCACGGCACCATTATAAAGGAGGAGTCCAGCGTTAGCTATACCATGCCCACCTCTAACTAAGCTCCACCCACACTTCGTGTTGGGGTCTAGCAATCATTAAACTCTCTGACTATAAATTTCCAGAAAACTATGCGGGTAAGCTGTTGACCATTATGAAACTTATTTGATTGGGTGCTGTTGGCAGCAGCAGTGCCCAGTCAAATTAGTTTCAAAATATTCGACATAATATTTATTAAATATCAAATTACTTATTACAGTAATGCTTTGCCCGTCATCAATTAAGCGTTCGTGACGAACTTATCTACACCATTCATGACGTAATTGATTATGACGTCATTATCCACGTCACGTAGTTGGTTATGATGTCATATGTTTGATGGATAAACTGTAAAGTTCCATTGCGTGATCATATCTATCACTTAAGTACCTGACTTCATAATGAAATACGTCACATGCTTGCTGACGTCGCAATCAAAATTACGTATCTCCGCCAGGAAAAGACACACTAATCTTGACACGCAGATGTGGTCCTCAAAATATAGGGAAGTGCTTTCAGCATTAAGTAACATGTTTCTGTTTTTGAAAGATTTTAACTTATTTATGAACAGTGACATACTTCAATGGATGCTACCAGTTTGAGCTCTGACCCACCCATCTCTATCTAAGCTCTGCCCACGATTTTCCCGCATTGGGATCGATCGAAACCTGAATTCCCAGAATCACAATAGCATGGTCACTATACAGGTACGTTGCTGAATATTTTGAAAATAATTTGATTGGGCACTATGACAACAACAACGCCCAGTCAAATTAGTTTCAAAGCATCCACAAGACTGTTAATTGAGTTGTAAAGATATACAAATCGTAAACGTGTCGAACTATTAAGTGTTCATGACGGACTTAGATAGCTGACCTGCATGTCGGGACAGACGGATCGAGAAATGAAAGCGGCATGAGACACTAGCAAACCATCCATTGTCCAGTAAGATGTGAACATTTTTTTTTAACTAGGGAGACATGAAAATTTACAGGGCTCACCATTGGACCATCCATGATGTCATATCAACGCTTTCATGACGAAGACGGCCAAACCGGGCCCTGTAGTGGTCTTGGGAAATTTTCATTTGCAGGCCAAGAGAAGACAATTTTTTGAAAATGTACAACTTAAATGACTGTCTCAGTAACTGAGCAAGTCATTTCAGTGGTAAATTGTAAGAAATATGGACATTCAATAAACATATATGTTGATAATCTTCAGCAAATTTAGACACTAAATGGTTAAAGGTCCCCGCATGTCACATATGAGGTTTTGATATTATGTCAGGAGGGTTTCCTTTTCACCAATATACATTATTAGTTTCTTGGGTTTTTTAACAATCATTCAGTATCTCACAAATTTCTGAAAAAATAACGAAATAATTTAGATGATTGTTGCATAGCCATATCTATTAGTTCATTTATTTATTTAGTTTCAGTGTGTATTCAAATTAGGGTCATTGAGACAGTTCATAAATTACCCTGGACTTTAAATAGAGATTCTGGAGCGAGGCCACTTTTCATATCACTATTATGGACCGAGTTGAAAATTATCAATTTGCACGAGCTTTAGCGAGGGAAAAATTGATAATTTTCAACGAGGTTCATAATAGTGATATGAAAAGTGACCGAGTTTGAGATTTTATTCATCATATAAACTGTAATTTTGAAATCTTTGCCAATAGTTGCTGATGTGACTTTTATCTGACTTCTCATTGTTGATTTTCGAGAAATCGATACCGCCACTGTGACGCACCGCTACTTGATAACAGATACTGAATGCGCAGCAAAATAGTGACAAACACACAATCGGGCAATGTCAGCCGTAAACCACACTTTTCTTCTAAGACTATCGCAGAGCCACCGGCCATCAATCGTTACTTCGCTGCCGACTGATAAACTGTCAAACAATGACATTTTGCGATGACGTTTCATGACTGACAAATCGTAGTAAACAAATCGTAGTAAAACAGTATGCGTAGTAATCCCTACGCGTCACGCTCACATCAATCGATGCTTTAATTGGTCGATTTAAATGGATTGCACACCCAACAGCCAATGAAAAGACTCCGTTGAATATGGCACGTGTGCTCATATCGAAAAATATGGAACAGGCTAGAAGGCTTGTTTATATGATACATTATGATATTGAATACGTATAACAAGTTGAAGGTGCTAATTTACAGCAGAATATGATGATTTCATTATGTATAAATTAATATAATTTCAAAAGCTTCCAAATTGAATTAAAGGCTCGAGACCCTAATTCAAATTCACAACTAAACCTACGAAATGTATTTATATGGAATGAAATCAGCATATCTTAAGATTTATTTTGTTTCATTACATTGAAGTTAAGCCTGTAAAAGTATATAATTTCAACAATTTTATTTTCAAGCATTCTGGTGTGAATATGCGCCTTTAAGGAATTCACCTTTCCAGAGTATCCATCCATCATCTGGTCACCTATGACGCCATCATCAGCTCAGTGCATGTATGATGACTTCACAATCATTACGTCACGAATGGTTCCATATAGACCGTCAACAAATCTCAAATAGTCCGACAAGTTGTATGAATTGTATGTCTTTGTATTCTTTGCTATTTAATAAACATGCTGTTGAATATTTTGTAAATCATTTGACTGGGCGCTGTTGCAGCAACAGTACCCAGTTAAACTAGTTTCAAAATATTCAACAGATTGCCAGTGTAGTTTTTTTGGAAATTGATAGTCAGGGTGTTCAGAGATCACTCGATCCCATCACGAGCGAGGTGTGGGTGGGGCTTAGCTAGAGATGGGCGAG
>CM067361.1:18740561-18890561 GCA_034401795.1 Chaetoderma sp. LZ-2023a | reverse complement strand
TTTGAAATGAAATCCAGATGCACTGAGACGGAGAATGTACTTCTGGTGTGAAATATGGAGCTTCCGTTCGCTGTAAAATTATTCTATTTTGTGAATTTTCAGCTCGATTTTACGAAGTAAAACTAGCTATTGCAGGGTCGTCCGAGTTCAACATTTCTTTATATATGTCATGTTTGATTAATTATACTGAACACAAACTTGGGCACACGCCTCCTTATAATGGCCTTGAGGTCATAAGGTTAAAGGTCAATGTCACTGATCTTGGGAGAAATATGGTTTTTTTTCAACTTTAACATTTTTCCGTGTAGCGCAACTTTTCTGTTTATAGGTCCCTATCTCATATTTGGTTACTCATACTGGACCCAAACTGGGACATCTGCCTCCTTATAATACGGCATCACACAATGGTGTTGGAGGCAAAGGGTCAAAAGTCATGGTCACTGATACGCATGTCGACCATATGTCATTCGTCGTCCCTCCGTCTACTTTTGTTTACAAACGCTACTCCTCATTAACCGGGCTCTTGTATGCAGTATATAGATTGTTCAATGATTGTGCAGAAAGTCTTAGACTTTATGAAAAATGTACCGGAAATTGTCAAAGCGCTACTCATCATTAATAGCTTGACAGATTTCAACCCTAGTTGGCTGGACAGACCCTATCGTGGTAGGCTCCAGAACATCTGTGTTGTAATGGGCCGATTTTTTGTAAAAATCTAATTTTATGAAAAATGTACCGGAAATTGTAAAAATGCATCTCCTCCATAACCGCTTGGTGGATTCTATCCAAATTTGGCTGGAAGGATTCTATAGTGGTAGGCTCTAAAAGTATATTCATAATTTTGGTTGGTCTACTTTTTGGGTGGGCATTTGGAATTTTTTTTAATTTTCAAGAACCATTGAAAACTCCTTGATTAGTGGCCCGATTTCAACGAAACTTGGGTGGAATGATCTTATCAACATATCAAACGAGAATGCTGATTGTTCAATTTCTTTGGTGGGCATCTTTGATTTTGCGAAAATCATCCATCATGTCTACCGGTATTTAGCCTAAATGCAAATGGTTCAAATGCTAATGCCCAGGTGAGCATACATACCCTTGTCCTCCGGTTGATAAGGGTACTGAGGGCGGACTGAACAAAGAAATAATAGGTTTCTTCCAAATCTCATAGTCAAAATACGGAGATGACGTTCCGTTAATATACTCAAAGAAAATAAGTTATGGAAGATGGACGGACCAACCTATTGACAAATTGATAAAAAAAAAACACCCAAAAAACCCCAACAACAACAACCAAATCAGTATTACACTGACGGGATATTGGCGAAAATCTTGCCATCGTGTGCTTCGAAATGCAAATCTAGCTTTGTATCTAGATCACAATGACCTTGACCTCAAAAGTCTGAATGACTGATGTTCCTGCTGGTTGAGGTAACTATAAGACGATGCTTAGTTCCAATACTTTTGCCAAATCTGAAACAAAGGCCAGATGCGCTGCTGATTCCATAGAGAAAAATAGAAAAAAAGAAAAGAAAGCAGAACCAAGCTGTTAAAGTACAAATATTACAATGTCCTTGACCTCTGACCTCAATAGCATTCCACTTGACATAGATAACCATGTTCCCAAGTTAAATTCAAGTAGAGTGAACCAGTCCTGAAATATAAGACAATTATGTTGAGCTAAAGCAAAAACTGTTTAAAAAATTGAGTTTTAGGCCTATACCAAAGCCACAGTGATCTTGAACTTTGACCTCATGGCCTTAATATCATTGTGCTCCATCCACCTGATATAAGGAAGCATGTGCCCAAGTTTAGTCCCACTCAGGTGAACCGATCCAGAGATATAAACTCAATCGAGATTAGACTCTGACAAACAAACAGACAGACGGCATAACGGGACCCGTCAATATTTTGGCAAAACTTCACATTTTCGCCAATAATAAATGACTTCTAACAAGATGTCCAAGGGATCTATCGACATTTTAAACTAGATAAGACAGGTTCTAAAAAGCAATCTAGCATTCTAAGAAATTCAAGAGTTATGGCCAGAAATAAAAATTTAGCCTATGGTAATTATAGGAGTAATATTTAAGTAATTTCCTGGACATCCAAGATCGTCGCGGAATAAATTGAGCAAACCAATTTCTCTTTAGGACTGTTGATTGAAATATACCACACTATGATCGTTCCACACAAGTCTCATTGAAGTTAGGCCATAGATAAAGGAGGCGTAGTGTTTTATTTTATTTAAAGGATTACCTGAAAACCTTTGGGGAAAATCCAAAAAACATCGATCAATCAAAATGATTAATATAAAGCCTACCGCAATAAGATCCTTCCGCCAAAATTTGACTACAATTTGTGGAGTGCTTTAGGAGGCGATATGTTTTTAAGGATTTCAGGAAAATTTTCGGAAAATCCCAAATGGCCGTTATATTCTAAACAAAATTACCAATTACAATTATCGTTAGATGTGTTGAAGCATACCACCATATGATCGTTCCACCCATCTTTATGTGAAATTGGGGCATTGATTTAGGTGGAAAATATCGTCTTAAAGTGTTTCAGTAAAAAGTCAGGAAACCCCAAGATAGCCATAGAAGAAACCGACCAATCGAAATTCTGGTATCTGTTATCGAGCCTACCGCAATACGAACTAGCGATTTAGGAGGAGATACGTTTTAAGAGTTCCGGGAAATTGTCGGAAAATCAAAGATGACCACCACAAAAATTGGTCAATCCAAATTCTCGTTTAATATGTTAAAGCCTACCGACGGATGGACGAAGAACGTAAGATGGGCGGTCGCCATGCCATAAACTTTCAGGTCAGCTGAGCTAATAATATGCTCCTAGAAAAGCTTAGAACAAATACGTTGGGAAATGTTATGCCCATAAGCTAGTTAACAGACGATATAATGAGGATCTACTAAATTACCTGCTTTCAAATGCAAAAGCGGTATAGATGCGACATATGCAGCCTTGGTAAAATGTCACAAATTTGACAGGTCGACCAACCGACAGACGAACAGACAGACTAACAGGTAGATGTATACCTGCTGCGGAATCGCAATTAAAACTTGTCCGATGACTACTACTACTACTACTACTACTACTACTACTACTACTACTACTACTACTACTACTACTACTACTACTACTACTACCACTACTACCACCACCACCACCACCACCACCACCACCACCACCACTACTACTACTACTACTACTACTACTACTACTTGCTGTTGCTGTTGTTGCTGCTGCTACTTCTGGTGGCGGTGGCGGTGATGGTGGTGATTCTGTTGGTGGTGGTGCTGGTTGTTGTGTTGGTGGTGGCGGCAGTTGTTGTTGTTATTGTTGTTGTTGTTGGTGGTGGTGGTGGCGGCGGCGGTGGCGACGGTCGTGGTGGTTGTGGAGGTGGCGGCGTTGGTGATGGCAGGGGCGGTGGTGGTGGTGGTTGTGTTGTTGGCGGTAGTGTTGAGGGCAGTTGTGATTGTGGTGGTAGTGGTGGTGGTGGTGGCGGAAATGATGGCGAGATGATGATGATGATGGTGCTATGGATGATGATGATGAGGAGGAGGAGGAGGAGGAGGAGGAGGAGGGTGGAGGCGGTCCTGGCGCTGGTGGTGATGATAATGATGATGATGATGATGATGATATTTTATGTTATAATTGGGAGGATGCAATGGTAAGGGCGGAAAATTAAACAATTTAGAACGTTGTTTTCCGTTTTCGAAATCTTAAAATAATCTTTATATTTATTTCTCCATAACCGACCATCTGACACCTGCATCTTTAATTGCTTGAAACGATCCACACAAAATATTAGTTGTCTCTATTTCCGCCCAAGCATGATAACTACACCAATCCGTGGCGCTTATTATTACTCTCGCCCCGTAAGGGGAAGAGGGGATTACAATTGTGTCTGTGAGCACGCTGGTGTATGTGTAGGTGCGTGTGTGCGTTTCCGTCCGCATCTGTATAAAAAAAACTTCTTGCCCGATTGGGTTCATCTTTAACACGAGGAAGGACATTGCCGTGTAACAGAATTCTCAGACTTTGGCCGTGATCCGGAGAAAAAGACCCCGGAGCATATCAGATCACATTCTGGATAGATACATATCTTGAAATCTACTGATACGATTTTGCACACATTTTAACGCAACAAATTGTGAGACCATACACTAGGATTCCACAATTTTGGTGTGATCTGTAAAAATCAGAGAAATCTAAAAAAATCAGGATAATTCAAAAGCACTTCTTACAATTTAACCAACAAATGGATGGGCGAGGGTCTGCAATCTCCGATTGCTGTTGTTGTAAGCTGTAGTCCGCCCTTGCTCCAACTCAAACACTCCATCCACCCATCCATCTATCCATCCCGATAAAAACAGATCATGATCGGATCAAATGCTGGATCTATTGCTGTTATTGTTGTTTGCATGCTCTTCACTCATTTGTATAGTGACCAAGACTGTTTTGTTTGATATAGGCTGCAGTAACATATAGGTCTATAATATAAAACATTTATGTATTTCCGATGACGACGTGCCATTCTTATCCTACTTCAACATCTGCACGGTTTTAAGACAATTGCACCGTCGGATAAAATTACTATTGTCGGACTACTGGGTTGTCGGACTACTGGGTTTGTCCATTTTCTGTTTGTCGGACTGTTGGTCTGTCGGACTACTGGGTATAATTATCGGACTATTGGGATGTCGGACTAGTGGGCTATCGGACTAGTGGGTAAATTTGCCGAACTATTGGGCTGTCGGACTTATGGGTTGTCGAACTAGTGAGTAAAATTGTCGGACTATTGTGTTGTCGGACTACTGTACTGTTGGACTAGTGGGGCGTCAGTATACATAAGCAATATACACGACTCGTGTATAGTGTATGGTTATGGTGTGTGTATCGTCCATACGGACATTGCATTCTGAACACCGGAACATGAGCTGGAGGTTACAAGCTTATGTATGAGTCTACAAAATATCGGCATATGCTGACTTTGCTTCTGAAAGTCAACTAATTGAACTAGAATTACATCTTTTAGTTGAAAGTCAATTCGTCAAAACACCATTGAATTGCATCATGTGTATGCATCATTCAATAGAGCGAACATAATTTTATGTTAAAATATTTACTTGCCAGCCACTGATACAATGCATAGTCCACTCATCGTATTATGTTTCAAAGAGATAAACGGTAAAGTAGTTATCATTTAGAGAACAATTTTTAAGATCGCTGCTGGTGGCTGGCGGCCATATTTGATTTTGAATCATCGTAAATTTCTGTGGGTTACTTTCTTCTTCAACATACTGACCTACAGTACTGCAGTTACGTTATACACCTTAAACCTGTAATGCTTTCATACACCAATACGATACTATTAAAACAACATCCCGGAATAAGCTTTTGCGACTGACTGCCTAACTAAAGGACGGTTTACTGATCTGCTACAGTACGGCTCAGAGATAACTTTTTTGTTTGCAAAGCAAAATAAAACTTATTGTTTATTTTTGACATAATTTGATTGGAAGCCGTTGCTGCCTAAGGCAATCAAATTACGTCAAAAGAATACAACAAAACATTTGTTACATCATGTTCAAAATTACACTAACAAACACATTTCTGTTAACTTATTTGTTAGCTTTAATGTACATGGAAAGAGTGGAGGATGCATGGATACAAGTGGGGTGGGGTTGGGGAGGGGCGTTACATAATCAAGCACATTTATTAATGTTATTACTGTGGCCATCTTGCTCATCTTGGTTGCATTTTGTCTAGGAGCAAGAAAGTATTGTTGTCCTCTACTTAATTGAAGAGTTAATAGAACATATTTTTTCAGAAAGAAGCTGGTACCCAATATGCCTAGAAACGTTTGCATAAGCGAATACAACAGCAATTTATGAAAACCGGTGTGTGATGGCCATAGTACCTCTGGTGGGTATCGTTTCCAAATGAGAGCTGACCTTATTTTACAAATTCACAAGTAGTATCCAGTTAGATCCTGATCAGTAGGGCCTACATACCAAAAATGTTATCACTCTTTATCATACTTTGACCAACTTCATATGTTTGGTAATTAGTCCCCGCTACTGATAAAACATCTGCAATTACAATTTTAATTGTGACAAGATAGAGGCGTTTATGCTAGCAAAGAAGTCTATGGTCACAGAGCTTAATGGCTAATGATAAAACATATTTTTGTAGTCCAACACCTTAAACAGTCAGAGACCGCACCCGTTTGCAAATAGAGGTAATGGAAGACAGTCGCGCAGAAGATGTAAGTAAACATTTTTTTTAAAGTAGTTAAAGGGATACTAATCTTATCTCAGATGTTGTATTGTACCGATAGATTATGGTTTATAGATTCCATATCATTCATACCCCCGTCACATTCCCTTATCTGTATCACAATCATCTGCTTTGTAATATCGCTTAAATGTTGAACAGTGATCGCCACCATTTTGTCTCCTCATGCGATAGTGTGTGATGTCATGCAGGTGCCAATGCATTACATTCTTTATTATGTTATTCTTATCCCGTTGAATATTTTGAAACTAATTTGACTGGAAGTTGTTGCTGCCATAGGCATAGGCATAGCCATAGGCAGCTGCCATAGGCAGCAACAACTTCCAGTCAAAATAGTTTCAAAATATTCACTAGCTTACCTGTATGATCGATTTTATAAGAAATTAAAACGGGCACGCTAGGATTTTTTTGATTGGTTGAAAAGTAAATAATGATAGCCATCATAGGCTGTAGCCTTGTACTAACATCTAGCTACTAAAGCCTGGATATCTTTCTTTAGCGGCATGATAAAAGCTTATAATTACAGGCATAGTCTATGTGTGGCATATTAGATTACTTGCATAGCTATCGAGAGATGAGGTTAGTTAAATACGAGTTTTAATTCAAATATGTTTATCCTGCATTTACTTGACCGAATTGAGGTTTAAGTTTGTTTAGATATCTGTATAAAGAGAATCTCTACAATTAAAATGACAGTTATCGTGGTGTGTACCAGTTTCTATACATGGATACAGAAAGTTAACATACTCAAATTTCTAAGTGACAAATATGATCAGGTGATAGTGGAGAACAGAGGGGCGAGTGGCGGTCTAAAACTCATAACGGATAATATGGACAGGCGATTTAGAGTTAAAACGCGATCGATGTGAGATAATTTAATTTTTTCTGGTCTAGCTGAACTGGACGATGAAATTTGTGTTGATATTGGGAAGAATTTTATTAAGGAGACAAGGAAGATACAAAAATAAATTTCATTCCAAAATTTGGCCTACACCACCGCACAGGCCCGCGAAATCACGATCAAGAAAAACATCGCCCACTCCTCGCACGTTTTTCCCGTTTCCAGGACCGTGAACTGTTAAGGAGCAGTGCTCCAGTAACATTAAAAGGACTATCCGTACCCTACTGAGTAAACGAACAGTTCCCTCCGGAAATACGGGAAAGGAGATGCCATCTAATGCCGGATTTTCGTGCCGCTAGGCAACAGCGGCAACGCCCTTGGCTGGTGGGAGATAAACTGTTTGTTGGTGAGCGACAGATATACACCGACGCTATAACGCGAGACGACCATCGACGGGAACCAATGCAATGTAATGATCTGGTGTTCGCTTGGTCAGATTACCCACATATGCTACCAAGAACAGTGTATAATACAGCAACTCCCAGTCGACAAAATTATGGGAATCCACAGAAGTATAAAGTAGCATATCTGCCATTACCAAGGGCCGGGCAAGTACCTGCGCCTCGCCGAGCATCCACACCATACAACAGGATGGCTGGGCTAACAAACGATGACAATCTTGCAATACGCCGCAAGAACAAATTGCATCGTCCTAATGAGAGATTTGAATGCCAAAACTACACAACTACCAGACATAATAATCGACGACGACCAACTCCTACAGTTTACCGCAATAAACCTCGATGCTATACTAAATATCCCGTGGCCTTCTCCTTAGCTGAGCGTGTGATTGTGACCGGCCATCTGCCAGTCGTCCTTCAAATCGGTGCATGTAAAAGCTTTGGTGGATTTCAAACAAATGTGGCTGGAAGGACCATATCGTGGGAGGCATCCGCACCTCCAGAAATTTAGAAATTTGACAGATCAATTTACTGACAAACATTTTGGAAATTTCAGAAATCAGAAATCATATAAAACTTAATGGATGATTAGATTCTGACCAGATTATCGCGAAACGCGGATGGTAGGATCTTATGTGAAAGGATTCCCAGCATTCATATATCAAGTTTTCAATTATCTATTTGATATTTTTCGAAATTTTTGTGAAATCTGATCCTTAGCTGGTGGAACAATTTCAATGAAACCTGGCTGGAAGGATCCTCCGTTGATAGCCTTCCGAATTCTAATCAGAAATTTGGTTTGTCGATTTCTGGTCTCTTGCCTCTTTATAAGTAATTTAAAATACGACGGCTCCTTAGCGAATGGACGTTGATGGAAGGACACTATTGGCTAGGCTTCAGTCTATATAGAAATTAGAAATCAGAAATACAGCTTGTCGATACAGAAATTTGTTTGGTCATTTTACCTGGCTATCATATTAGATTTTCCGAAAATCCATTAAAATGCTAAATTCTCTTAAACCAATGGGTCGATTTCAAACAAATTTGGGAAGAGGGACTGCTAGTGTTTTCCGCTATAAAGTTGATTTGGCTAATCTATGAAATCTTTTAACTTTTAATTCTCCTGAACAATGAGTTGTGATTTCAACTAAATACGGCGAGACGAATCATATGGATGTAGGCTACTGGTAGTTGATTGGCCAATTTGGATCTTGTATTTACAAAATAATAGTGCATCGCCCAACTACTGTTCAAAGCCTTGGGCCAATTTCAAACAAAAGAAAGATTGAATAGTCATAAACTATTCTGTACATAAATTTGCTTGGTCCATTGAGTGGTCAGTTTGCTTGGTTACAGCTTCGGATATTCTGTAGAGAAATCTATTTGGTTATGTTGCCTGGCAGTTAACTAAAATTTGTGAGATTCCTTAAATGAATACGACTGCTGATTGTGCGTGCATGTTTGCATGTGTGCACGCGCGAGCATGGGCATGCGTGCGCACGTGCGTGCGTGTGCCGGTTGTTATTAACTTAATTCCCCATGTGTAACAGTATGTTACTGTATCCGATGACAACATTGCTAATCAATAGGACTTCATTTTTAAAACTTGTCCAGGCCGAACATGGAGCAAGGATATCGTTTGCTTGTCAGAGACGACGACATCGACAGTACCCTCTTTATCGCTTCAGCGAGTCCTCAAAGCTAATGGTTTAGGATTGAAGAAGGTTGAGTTCCTCAGCACAGCCACTCCATCTGATGTCCGAGATATATTTTACAGGTATTAATTCTTCTGCTGTCGGTATGTCTCTTATTGTTCTTGATGATATCCTATGATTGCTCCTCTCGCTGGATGCCTCCTATTGCTACCCTTTGTTTGGTATGTGCGCTGGGTGTCTCCTTGGAAAAGATCAATATGAGATGCTCAGCGCGGTATTATATATCACTACTATACACATACGTACGTACGTACGTACGTACGTACGTACGTACATACATACATGCTGATGCTATGCGGAGTTGCAGAATGGCGGTTCGATTCCCCGACCGGGAGATGGTGATCAACAAATTAAACTAATGGGGGCATCACTGTCAGCTAAGTTAGCACATGGAAATTGAAGCCGCACGTTGCCAGTGCGTCAATAAAATAAAAATACATACACTGCCAGAGCCGTGCTGGAGTCAGAGTACAATATGCGTAAAAGCCTAGGATTGATTGTGACAGATGCATCCACAGATAGTCCCATATGAATCGTCAGTGTGTCAGTATATCGGGCATGTGAAAGCTGGTCGGCCAATCCTTGACTTTGTCTTGGTGCGGTGGTCCAGTGGAAAGATGCCTAGTTGCTGATGCTATGCGGAGTTGCAGAATGGCGGTTCGATCCCCCGACCGGGAGATGGTGATCAACAAATTAAACTAATGGGTGCATCACTGTCGGCTAAGTTAGCACATGGAAATTGAAGCCGCACGTTGCCAGTGCGTCAATAAAATAAAAATACATACATACATACGCACGTACGTACATGTACATATGTATGTACATACGTACGTACGCATGCATGTACACACATGCACGCACATATGCACCTGCGCACGCACGCACGTACATGCACGCACATACCCACGCATGCACCGATAAGATTATCTTTACATTTTCTATGTTGGATCTTCTGCAAATTTCCAGGAAATGATTTAATACTGATTTAATCTAAATTAGGCTGCATGAAACTTACAGGCAAAGGCTTCTGATTGTGTGGTCATGCAGCTGTCTCGTCCTTCCGGATGGGCCCCGCGGGTCAGCCGCTCCTCCACAATATTTTACTGACTGGAGCGCTCAACCATCTCCTTGGAGAGCGCTACTTGCCTCGAAAGAAGCAGGAGTAAGCGTCCAAATTTACAGTATTCCTTTAACTTTAACATTACCGTTACAGCACTATTAGGTTGTCCTCGTGACAAGCGGTGCCCGAGATAGCTTTCCGCTAGAAACGGCTAAGACAGACAATCTCTTCACTCTTTTAAGTGGAAGAAAAACAATCTGATCAAAAAGAGGTGCTTAAGGTGCTGTGTCTAACTTTCTGTAGAGGAAAAGCAAGTTAGATTATAGCGTACATTAAGAATTAACAGTACATGCACGATTCATTCAACGTCTTTTAAGCACGGAAGAAATGTTCAGTAATCACAGTCAACAGTCCCCTCAGATACGATGACTACGTCATTGGCAGCCAAAGATCACAATAAGCCGAGATTACAACAAGCCAAGAGAGTAGTACTTCAGAAGGAAGTATAAAAGTTCAGCATTTCCTCAGACGGAAGGTGCGGTCACAGGGAGGCAGCAAGGAGGAAGAAGAAAGTTCAGGCGACACAGTCAAATCCCAAAATTATTGACGGTCACAGAATACAGAAAAGTCCCGTTGTCACGTGAGAAATATTCTCTCCGGAGAGGCGGAAACCAAACTTTGTCAGAGACTAGTACCGAGCCAGGGTTTCCCCTCGAAGTGTTCTTTTATATAGACGTCGAACGGTGGCAGAGGTGGTCCCGAGTGGTGATCTGGCACGGGCAGTGTCTTGCCGTCGAGGTGAGGTTTTCAAATCAGCAGTTTTCTGTCTCAGTGGAGATTTCTGAAGGCGGAAGAATTACAAATAATTAGTTTTAAATAAGGCTGCATTTTCTTGGCGGCCTTTGAAAAAATTAGGTTATTCACTGCCTAAGTAGATATCGACCCGCCGCGAGCAGTGATCCCCCCCCACCCCACCCCCACCCCAGCAGTTACACAGCGCAATTTCCCATTCTGTCGCCACAGTCAAGGCCGTAGAGTGAGCCGCTTCTATACTCTCAGCTCTATATCTCATTATTGCTTCGACAAATGGCTAGCCATCTTAGGCGATCAACAGCAAATTGGTAATCATTCTTACAAACACGCTCAACTCCTATAGTATCCAGCACGAAGCAACAAGTTCAATGAGGAGGCAGTTTATTCAACTTGTCTTAGAGTAGTTCAATAGTTTCATTATTAATGCACTGTCAAATGAACAGGGGATCATATGTATAGCGCTTAAACCATGCAATAGCATGGAGTTCAGCACAATATAAATGTGCTATCTATCTATCGTCTGCTCAAATTGTCATGGTCCAGGTAAGTGCTAGAGATGTTTGTTCGTTTTTCTTGTATATTACAGATCATTTCCCAAGCTAGAGGGCTGTGGCGGAATTGAGATTCTACGTACGTCCGAATTGGAATTGAAAAAACGAATTGAGGTGGAATTGGAATTGATAAAATGGATTTGACCCCATCCCTGGTCATAGTTACATAGTCCACTTCTGCTTGTTAGGCTATGCAGCCTGTAGTAGGTCTTCGCTATCTTCATTGGTGGCCGGATTCTGCACTTGTTGAACTGGTATGTTGGTGCGGACAGACATGAGCAGGGAATCTATCGTGTATGAGGCCTCTGTATTGTCTGTCTAACCTTGCCTTGAATGAACTGCTGGACGGAGCCGTCACTACTGACTCTGGTAGACTGTTGTTTACTGAACAGCAGTGTAATTAAAGCCAGACAATTAATTGTTTGACAGATTTGATTATGAAAAATTTAATTTTCTCAGATAATGGCCATTTGCAGACCAAGAGAAGACAATTTTTGACAAATTTTGTATTAATATCTTAGGTGAATTCACTATCACTACACACACTCATTCACTGTCCGGTTCTCTCTCGCTATCTAATCTCATATGTCTTGTGGCGCGTGCATTACATCCACAAGTCACTTGATAGTCGCAGCTCGTCCCACCCAAGGGGCATTAGCTGTAGTGGTTCAACTCCACTGGGTGCCAGAAAACAATGTGTGTTACAGAAGACTCTTTCTCTCTCTCTCTCTCTCTCTCTCTCACCCCTCCCTCCCTCCCAGCCTCTCATTGTAACGCCATACCCCAGCATATTAGAATAGTTGTAATGTAAAAATGACAGCCTTGCAACAATGTGATGATGATGATGTAGTTTGCAAAAGTAACTACTGTTTTCCTAATAAATTTATACTTTTAAATTGATACATTCTAAGTCCTTTAAATGCATGCAAAATTCAACATTTTCTGCTAATAGTTTGTAATATACTTCAAGGTATGAACAATTTAAATATTGTCAGGTGTGATACTCACTTGCAAATTATTAAATAATGTTCAAAATATAGACAATCTTGGCTGATAATGCTGACTTTTTCTGCAGAATTTTACTATTTTTTAATTTTAAACTGATAACGTCTGTCTGGATATAGGTAAATTAGGTATGGAGAAAGTGTGGAATTTCTGCAGAAGGCACATATGAACATCATTCTGATGAGGAAAACAGTTTTATATTTAGATTTAGTGTTTTTACTGAAGTTTCATTATGCTGCATGACATTATGATGACTAAGTAAGTAGAATTGCTGATATGCACTGTATGGATGTGTTGTGTTATATTTCAGGTGTTGCATGCAAGGAAATTGCTGATGGAGAACTATTGCCTGTTTCCAGTAGGATGTAGCCATCACTGAAGATGAAGCAAGTGAAAAGCTGGATTATCTACTGATTATCTACTGATCTTGACCACAGGGTTCATATATGGATCGTGAAAAAGCTAGACAGTCAGGGAACATTAAAAGTAAAATTTCAGGCCTAGCAAACTTGTATAAACTGTACTTTTTCATCCAAGGCATGGAAAAGCGATGAAAAATCAGAAAACCACTATTGTGGGGAATAAGAATTGTCATGACAAAAAAGAAACATAGGCAATAGACCTACAATCTGAATGTATCTAGCATGTTTAGATTTCAAATATGTATGGACACTGAGCATTATTATAACTACAACCATACTGTAGTGGTCTAACTCTTGGACAGTATCAGAACCAATCATTTCAGTGATAAATTTTTTTTAAAGTCTCCTGCAGATGGTCTCTGATTCAGCAGAACTCTTGCTTTTTGACTACTAAATGCTTGAACATAATAATTTAAAATCAAATTTAAGGGAGTGGCATGGTTCTCAACAATGGACTACTTAAACGAGCACTCTTCTTGACTCTTCTCTCATGCACCCAATAGTTGCCTACCTGTAGTGAACACTGATAATGCACAATCAGATCGAATGAAAGGTTCCATTGAACCAATAAAGAACCAACATGGCCACCAAACAGTAAATTATGATTGGTCCATGACAGCCATGTTTTATCATTGATCAATTTCTTTTTAACAAACTTTAATCACCCTTAGTTATCGATGAAATATCAGGAGTTTCAGCCTGAACCGTAAGCACTTCCTGTGATGTCATTTTCAAGAACAAGATGTTCACCTGAAAATGGATCAGTTAAAATTTCAGGCACTCAATATGGGGTACTCCTGTCCGAATTTGGTTAAAACCCGGAATTGATTAACCCAATAATACTCACTCCGCCCAAAAAATTGCTTCTGCAGTAGATTTGAGAAATGTCCATTTTCAGACCAGGACTCCAGTAGAATACTATTTTGTAAATTTACTACTGGAATGACTGGCTCGATAATCAAGCCAGTCATTCCAGTGATAAATTTTCAAAAATAATCTCGACCTGCAAATGGACATTTTATATGAGAAAATTGATACTTATTTTGAAGAATTTGAGGGGTAAATGGTTAAGGATGAGACATCTGACCAATCAAATTTCTGAATAAAACTGGAGCGTACCACCATAGGGTCCATCTAGTTAAATTTGGTTAAAATCAACCGAGCGGCTGAGGAGATGCATTTTGACAATTTCTGGCAACTTTTTCATAGAATCCAAGATTTTCACCCCAAAACTGACTAATCAAAGTTCTGAAGCGTAGTACCATATGGTTCTTATAGCCAAATTTTGTTGAAATCTACCAAGGAGATGCATTTTGACAATTTACAGTAAATCATTTATAAAATCTAAGATTTTCACCAATCAATTTATAGATCAATCAGAATTCTGAAGAGATCTTCTAGCGCCTAACACCCAGGGGTAGATTTTAAGGATTTGTTCTACTAACATAGACAGGATAGGTCATCATTGATTTTACTATCCCGCAGCAAACTTCACTAACCCAATGTTTGTAAGCTCAAAGCTGATCACTTCTTTAATCCAATCACTGATACAGAGAAGCCGTTGAATATTTTGAAATTAGTTTGTCTGGAAAGCCGTTGCTGCCTTTGGTGGGTGCTCAACATAATGACATTAGAATAGTTTTTTGTATTTCCTCCTTTGAGAGCAACTGGCCCAGACAGGTTAGTGCAGGTGCAGTTTTATTAGCCCATATGAAGTTCTACTATCCTCGGGTTAACAGGTTAGTCTTATAATCGAGCCCTGCTAACACGATAAGATTCTGCCAGACAAATTTGCGTGAAATTGGTCATAGAAGATGCGATTTGACAGACAGCTGAGTCACGATCACCACGGCATAAGCTCACTTTGTCAGCATTTATCTCATAATCGGCCATAATTGTCATGATTTTTTACCTGCGTCGCCAGATGCAAGGGTTAATATGAGAATGGAGTGCTTCGACTTCTTTTGGGTAAAAATCACAATGCAACAGCTTTCAGCAACAATTTCTTCAAATTGGACACTGTGAATAACTCTGGTTCCACTGGCCGAATATTTGTCCATGGGGTCCCGAATATGTGCACCAATTTTGAGGTCAAAGCTAAATCTCAAACAGTAAAAGCTTTCAGTTGGCAACATTGCTTCAAGAACAGACACTTTTGAAGTCATAGCGGCCCAATTGAAAAGTATACATGTATCAACGACATGAATATTGTGCAAATTTGTCCAGGTTATTCATTACAACCGAATTACGATTGCATAAGCTGACCCAGGATATGCAATTTGACTGACGGACGAACACCATGACATAGGCTCACTTGGGCCTTCAGGTCAGGCGAGTTAATAATGATCTGATATTTTCCGAATATTCTCAGTTTATTGAAATTTAGCCATGCACAAGAATCATAGTAATTTCAACTGTTGATGCAACAACAATCTTCTATGAGTCCATGTGAAGGCCCATGCTTTCATTGTGCTATGATTTCACATAGAATGACTGTACTAATACATGAGTGTACTGTGAAGGCCCATGCTTTCATTGTGCTATGATTTCACATAGAATGACTGTACTAATACCCGAGTGCACTGTGAAGGCCCATGCTTTCATTGTGCTATGATGTCACATAGAATGACTGTACTAGTACCTGAGTGTACTGTGTACTGAATGCCCATGCTTTCATTGTGCTATGATTTCACATAGAATGACTGTACTAATACCTGAGTGTACTGTGAAGGCCCATGCTTTCATTGTGCTATGATTTCACATAGAATGACTGTACTAATACCTGAGTGTACTGTGAAGGCCCATGCTTTCATTGTGCTATGATTTCACATAGAATGACTGTACTGATACCTGAGTGTACTGTGAAGGCCCATGCTTTCATTGTGCTATGATTTCACATAGAATGAGTGTACTAATACCTGAGTGTACTGTGAAGGCCCATGCTTTCATTGTGCTATGATTTCACATAGAATGACTGTACTAATACCTGAGTGTACGGTGAAGGCCCATGCTTTCATTGTGCTATGCTTTTCTGACCCCTGTTTGCATTAACCCTTTCACGGATGAATTCCCCATATCTCATTTTCAAGGCAACCATAGAGGAAAACTTTGAATATTTTGAAATTGATCTGACTAGAAACTGTTGCTGCCTTAGGAAACAACAACTTCCAGTTAAATCAATTTCAAAATATTCAACAGAATAAATTTTATGTCGTAAGGAAATTATTTTTTTTAGGGAATTGTCAATTAAAGGGCTTTGCTAACACTGCCTTCCAGCTTTCTTATATTGTATTAACCCCCTTGAAAAAGCTATAGACTGTCAGACTGACACTGGAGTTTCATGGATAAAACCAAAAGAATTAAGAGACTCATGGACAACAAAACATCATGGATAAATCTTGCTCACACATGATGCATGTGGTTAAGGTAAAGGAAAATGGAGCTTGCAAATGGTGTTGATTGGTAACACCGTACAGTAATGTAACTACTATCACCAGTAAAGAAGATACAATGAATCAGAATAACTTAAAGCAACTAAACCACCTTAATACGCATCCCAATTCTCAGATGCGTGAGGAGAGAAAAATTCTGTTCCTTTTTACAAGCATTCCTGTTATTACTGTACTTGTTATATAACAGTGATCTACTAGTATATCTGCTAGTTACAGCGATATAAAATACCCGAAACTATTCTGAAAACAATTTGATAGGCCACCGGTATATGCAGCAAAGAATTTCGGTGAAAATGGTTTCAAATTATTCGCTGGCATCATTTTGTGACCATTGAAACAATCAGTGAAAATTACACTAGCCAACTGGAAAACATTTTGACCGAGAATCCCTGCTGCTGCTAGCAACTACTTCCAGTTAGATTGTTTTCAAAATAATCAGCAGTATTGCACCAGTAGCAAGCAGTAAATAAGCTCTGTTATAGGTATCAATGCACAAATGGAATACTATTTGCGCGGCACTTAAACCCCACTGATAGGCGCTTAGGTCCACTTACATCTTTGATTGTTTGCAACATGGGTAAAATGATTGCTCTGATTATTCAGATAAATAAATTTTAATGTCTATGTTTAAAGTTATTCTGATTCGTCTCTGGTATTTTACTGGAGTTAATAGTTTTACTCCTCTATGATGGTACGAATCAACAACATTTCGATGTTCATCTTTTCGTTTTCTTTAAATTATAATATATTATGGTGGCTGTTCTGGAGGTAGCGTTGATTGACACACATCTTTGAAATTAATGATAATTTCAACAATTTCAAATGACTAATAACGAAATTTATCCATTTAAGCAATAATAAAAGTTTTTATTGTAATAGATTATTAAATCTGTTGTATCGCAACAGTATATGTATGATAATATTCTCAGAACATAGAGTCATAGACAGTAGAATTCCGCCTGGCAGGTGATTAAAGCACAATATGTACCGAATTTTGTCCCATATAAATCAAATCTGCAGACAGTGAGTGAAATGTAGCCGCATGTGTGAATACTGCATATTGTTCACAGTAGGTTATCAATAATAGGTGTGTGTCACTGAACGAAGCCTCCACACTGAGTGTCTGACATGGCGATAGTTCTCATCCTCCCAGGGGATTATAGCAGTTCTTACTAAAGCACACACCATAACATCACATATTCAACTGAGCATGCACATGACACGTCGTTATCTCAGAAAGTGGGTCTAGTCCTCTAGATAAATGGTTAAACCACCTAAAATCACAGATTTCCTCAAGAGCAGTGTCACTCTCAGGATACGACTGACACTGCTACAGAAGACTTCAGTACATGAGTAACACGACTATCACAGACCTGCAAAATAAAGGACAGTTAAAGAGAGATGTTTAAATACATGTATGGAGCATGTTCACCGAGTTTGTTGAATAGATATGAAAGATATTGAAGGACTTTCAAAAGTCTACTCTTTAAGTGAACAAGAATTCAAACAGACATATTTTGAAATAATACTGCTTTTAAACTGTTATTGTCTTGAATAGCTTACAGCATTATTCTTTCTAAAATTTACATCAGTGTATCTACTTTCATAAAGACCTGACCTTTTAAATTACAGCCTCTCGATATCAAGAGCTATTCAATAGTGATGTTGTGAATCTTTTGACGCTAATAATTTGACTGGAAGTTGTTGTTGCCATAGAGGGCAAAAGTTCCCAGCCAAATTAGTTTCAAAATATTCAACAGAATCTCCCCTACATTATAGCAAATCGGTAATAGCCGGTCTGTGAGAGATAAAGGATTAATATCCTAATTATTATGCTTTGACTAAACATAATTTAATCATCTTGTCACCTTTAGTCGTTTTACCTTCAAAATATGGAGACACTAGTGCTTCAGTTATTGTACCTGTAGGCTTATCATGATTGTCTCATTACCTTTGCCCTGTAGAGGTAATAAGGTATTGCATTCAGATTTGATAGCGTGTCTGGAGCTCAGTATCGCTCACCTGGAGTACTGTTGCCAGCAATAGTTTTTAGTTTTAAAAGCACACATTGTGGCCAGACATTTGTAAGAGTAACCTGTTAACCCTTTAATGGTCAAATTTGGTCAAAAATTTTTAATATCTGCCTATTGAATGTCTATTTACAAGAGAATACAACTTTTAAAAATTTATCACTGCAATGACTGGCTTGGGTATAAAGCCAGTCATTCCAGTGGTAAATTTTTAAAATTGTATTCTCTTGGCCTGTAAATGGGCATTCCTCAAGACCATAACAGAGGCCGGTTTTGGCTGGTATGAGCATTAAAGGGTTAAACAATTTTGGGGGGATTTCTGGAAACCCAAGATAGCTGCTGAAACAAATCCACAAATCAATTTTATGCATATTCTATTCGGATGCCTAACACTATAGCAGCCAAGTTTGATTGAAATCGGCCCAGTAGTAAAATGTATTAATTACTGAGGAGTATCTTTTACCAAATTTCATTCCTAATTTCAGAAATCCAAAATGAGCACAAAAGATTTAACAACCAGATTCTGTATAAATGTCAAGAATCATACATGTCTCTCCAGGAGAATTTCGAAGCGGAGTAATCACCTGCTCTCCTGAATTTAAATTTAAACCAGTGAGGCGAGCAGTGTTAGTACTCGCCTCTATATTCTATCATCGTTACTAAACAATATAGGCAATCTATGAGCTGTTCGCCTAGAATTAACCGTAGGCAAGAGGCGAGCAACCATTCGTCTCTCCATAAGTCATGGTCATATAATGTAGCATCTTAGAGGTAATTGCATACAGGTCTTGTTGAAATATACTGCCATCTTTAAGACAAAATGTGTTTTGAAAGATTTTTGAAATCCTAGATAGCCATTGTAAAAATCAACCAATCAAGTAATAGTTTGTATCAAAAAATTCCATAGGGTTTAAGGTCATGCCAGCCAAGCTTGGTTAAAATTGGGTCATTTTTAAGAAGATTTAATTATACGTCTTGAAAGATTTAAAAGAATTATAGTAAAATCCAAGATGTCCAGGTAAAATCTTCAGGTGGCCATTGGAAAATTTACCAATCAAATTTCTGGATAAATTCTGGGAAACCTACCCTCATAGAGCTATCTAAGCACAATTTGATTAATATCAGTGGTTAATGGCCAGAAGTATTTTTTATAAAAGATGGGCAGGCGACAGAGGCAAAGGTCACCATGGTATGAAGGAAATTTCAATTTCCCTTTCTCCGAGATCTAACAATACTCACCATTCTATTACTTCTGATACAGCTAACCCTGATAGCTGGGCCCTAGGACTATAGACTTAGTAAGCTTTACCGACTACTGGAACCGGGTACTCGCCTCCCAACTGCCGAGTACCCGTTTGCCAGGAAGCTCATATCGTTTGCATAGCCACCAAACAAGAGATACCCATGGCTTGCCTCCGTGGGGCTGGGAGGCTGGGTCCGTAATAGAATGGTGAGTATTGTTAGATCTCGGAGAAAGGGAAAATGAAATTTCCTTCATTCTCCTTCGATCAACACTCACCATTCTATTACTTCTGATATACACCAGATTTAGTCAGTAACCTGATGGGAAGGGGCAAGCCATAACTGCTACTTTTGCCCTTGGAGAAAGAGCTAGACTTAAACTTGATTAATGGAGACATAAAAGGACCATCAAGTTAACGGAACCGAATCACATTCGCATCACTGCCCCCCCCCTCCTTTTTTTCTCCTAAAAAAAGGGAGAGAACTCACGAACATTCATCTCGCCTGAAAACACAAATATGCCAAGAGGGTTAACTGCTCTTTGCATATAATTAGCCTGGGAATGAGCATGAATATATAAGATGAATGATCATGATATATAGACATAATACAAAAAAAACTCAATCTTGAATTACCTCACGATATTTGGATTTCAGACGTGGAGCCTCCAACCATTCACTTGTCCGGCCATCAGTGACACAATCTGGGTGATATCCTCTCGCTCGACCATGTCTGCTTCTTAATTCCTTCTTACAAATGCCAAAAAAGGAAGAAGAGCAGTGTGATCATATAGCTATCGTCTCAAAACAGCTAAAGCGAGTGGATTGGCGAAGTCTGACACATCCCTCATATAGTAATCCGTGAAAGAGGACTCACAGTGCCATTGTGCAACAGCCATGATGTCCTTTGACGGAACACCATTGTAAAGGGCGATAGAAGTGGCTATTCCTCTAACATTGTGTGCCCTTGCGCATTGCACATGGTGCCCAGTCGCAATCTCATGGGTAGTCTGAATGCATTCGACTACCCAACGAGAGATAGAATCCATGGATGCGGCGCCATATGGCTTCCTATGGCAGATCCACAGATGTCTATCATTCGACCGTAACGAGTCTGTCCGATTTGTACTTAGTCAAGGCACGGATTGGGCACCAGACACTGGCATCTCGCTCAAACCTACTTAGTTTCGGTATAATGATCGGTTTGCCGGGATATCTCAAAGATTGATTCTTTGACATAAACTCTGCTCTTGGCAGTAGACGCAGACCCTCTCTGGAGACAATAAATCGGTCCCTCTCTGCTAAAAGTGCATGGATCTCACTGCGCCTTCTAGCTGAGGAAGCTGCCAATAGAAAAACCACCTTTAGAGTCAAATGCTTTAGACTAGCCGAACCCAAGGGTTCAAAAGGTTGCTTGGCCAGTACATTAAGCACTAAAGATAGACTCCAGGCTGGAATGACTACCGGTTGTCTCGGACAGAGATTGCTCACCTTCACCATCACACTCAACTGGGCCACCTCTGGACTATCCCTGTTGGCTAGACAAGGGATAACTCATGCCAAAGCTGACTTGTATCCAGCAATTGTGACAGGAGCTAGTCCTGAAAGGAACAGCTCACAGAGAAAGTCTTGTATTTGCTGAATAGTGGAATGAAAGGTATCAATACCCTTTTCTTCACACAAGTCTGCAAATCTGTTAATCTTGTGGTTATATGACTTGAAGGTTGACCTTCTCGCAGCTGCGATGAAATCTGCAGCTTGTCGAGAAAAGCCCTCCGACATGGAACGTTGTTCGATAACATCCACGCAGTCAATTTGAACATTTCAGGATGCTCGTGTAGGAAGCGTCCCTTGGCCTGGGAGATTATGTTCGGAATCTCGGGTAACTGCACTGGATTTTCCACCAGCAGATCTCGAAGATCCGTGAACAACGCCCTGCTGGGCGAAAATGGCGCTATTAGCAGGACCAGGCACGGTTCCTCCCTGATCTTCACCAATATCTTCGGTAGAAGAATGGTGGGTGGGTACGCATAAGCGTGCATCGCTCTCCAGCTTAACGCCAGAGCGTCTGTATCGACGGCATTAGGATCTGGAATCGGCAACACATAAGTCATGATTTGAGCATTTTCCCTTGTGGCGAACAAGTCCATGCTGGGTTTGTCCCAATGCTCGAAGATCCTGTGAAGAACTGGAGGGTTGAGAGACCATTCTGTTAGCAGAATTCTCTGTCTGCGAGACAAAGCATCCGCCAGTATGTTCAATCGCCCAGGAATATGAGCTGCTTTCAAAACAACTGAGTAATTCCTGCACCATTGAATCAAGTGCCACACTTTGATACATAGTGTCAGTGACTTGGCCCCGCCTTGGCGATTTATGTATGATACTACTGTCGAGTTGTCCGACGTATCAATATCGCCTTGCCCCTGACTTTTGGAAGTAACTTTTCCAATGCCACTTCCGCTGCCATCATTTCCAACAGATTGATATGCAGCCGGCTCTCTTGGAGAGCCCATGTGCCCGAGACCTGGTCTTCTCCCAGGCAGGCCCCCCCCCATCCCTCCAGCGATGCATCCGTGTACACAGACAGCTGGGGGTGGGGTAGGTGCAGCGAAAACTCCTACTAGGAGATTCTGACGCTTTTACCACCATGCAAGATGCGGCATTATTGGCTCCAAAACTGGCACCAGTTTTGACAAGGGTTCTGTTCTCTGTTTCCACAGAGACATCAGATACAACTGGATAGGTCTTCGCATCAGAGCATCATACGGGATCACCTGCTCCATGGAGACCATCATGCCCAGCATCTGAAGAAACCGCCTCGCCTGAATGTGGTTTCCCAATCGAAAACTCTTGAGGATGGCTAACAGAGACACCACTCTGGGCTCTGACGGGTAAAACCCTGCCCTGCTCGAGATAGAATCGCATCCTTAAATAAACGAAATGTTGAGCAGGTGTCAACTCGGATTTCTCCTAGTTGACTATCCAGCCTAGATCTGAAAGCAACTTCAGAGTCAAAGCAGAATCCACCTCTAACGTGGCTGATGAGTCTGCTTTGATCAGCCAATCGTCTATGTAGGTGTGAAGCGCCACGTTCTATTTTCTGAGAAACGCTGTCACCACAAGGACCACTCTGGTGAAAACCCTTGGAGCTGTTGACTGCCGAATGGGAGGATATAAACTCCCATACTTGATTCTGAAACGCAAATCTCAGAAACCTGTGACAACTCCTGATCATTGGAATGTGGAAACATGCATCTCTCAGATCGACCGATACACACCACATTCCCTTCCTCAATCCTGCCATTACCGACCTCGGAGTTTCCATCTGAAACCGAGGCGTATGGATAAACTAATTTAATGGCCTCAAATTGAGTACGGGTCTCCATCTCCCTGTGTTCTTGGGGACAAGGAACATGTTTGAATAGAAGCCTGGAGTGTTCCGGTTTGCTGGTTATATTGCTCCCTTCAGAAGCAAACCTGACACTTCGTTTTGAATGGCTTCTAACTTGTCTGGTTCCCTTAGAACGGGTGTCCAGACAGGTGCCAAAGACAGATTCTGTGGTGGAAAGTCCCTAATGGGGGTGTCTGGCTCGCGATCCGCTTCCCCCCCCCCCCCTCTCTTGACGAGAGAGAGAGAGAGAGAACATTTTTGTCTTGGCTTGGCCGGTCTAACTTGCACCGCTGTTCCTGTCGCACAGGTGCGGTCCAGGCAGATGCGAAGGGTACGATCCACTCCCTTCTGTCCGCCCTTCGAGGACTTACCCTTCCCCTTGCCCTTCCTGCCTCTCGGGCGATCAGGAGCAACATTGGGGAGGGTAGGGGCCCCACAACCTTCTTGGTTTTCTTCGCCGTAGGCGGCTGAGAAAACCCAGCAGAATACAGAAGCAGCACTAGGCTTAGCTTTCACCTTGCTTTTGTGCTTTTACTGCTTCTTAGAAGGTTGCCCGGTCAGCGGCTTGACTACAGCCCCTAGTGCGTGCGCTTGACGCACTAGCTCTAGCTGCAGATTAACTGCCAACTGATTCTGCGCAATGCTGGCCACCAAAGATGCTAGGGCCTGTCAGGGGCATCCCAAGAAGACGCTCCCTGACGGCAGTAGCTGGACGCATATGATCAAGGACCATCTGCCTCCTGGACGTAGTCACACACGCGTGCACCCTTGCCAATGCGTCCATAGACAGCACCAGGCCGTCATTAACGCAGGAAAGCGCCACAGGTGGCACAGGGTGGCCTTCTCCCGCTTCAGCCCACACCGACTGAAGAAGACGATAAGTGGTTGACAGCACTCATTGCTGTCCTCACACACCCATCACATTGGGACAGGGCGTCATTATGGTGTACCTGAGCTTTGTCCACCAGTGCCGGGGCGGGACCACCCGCTCCAGCACTCTGGACACCCAGTAACCAGCAGTCATCCTCGGTGACCAACGGGACAACACCATACCTGTCGTATTCCCCCCGTGGAATACGACACCTCGCCCGCACCTCGTTGGAGGCCGCAAGAAGCTGGCCCTTGGCCATGCGATGATTGCTATAAATAGCATCAAGCAACTCCATAAACCTTGGATCCAGTCCAACAGACTGGATCCGGGCTGCGGGCAAGATCCCCGTCCTAATCGATGCAACCGATGGACGAGGTGCATCCTCCTCGGCCATGGTCGAAACCACAGACGGGTCTACCCTGGCTAGCCAAGCCAGAGCCTCAGACCAATCTGTCTCCGAGGAGGACACTCCCGTGAACACGTCACCTGTTGACATGTTAACGGCCCTACCAGCAACGGCCTCCCGACTAGGAGCCATTGCTGATATGCCAGGAACCCCGGTACTGTACAGTTCCACCGCCACCCCATGGAACACGGAGTAGGTCCGCACGGAAAACCGTGCGGACCCATAGCGGTTGAGGAACCATGGCCAAACACGGGCGCCAACGGCACCCCATGTCTGACCGCCGGACCAGGCGAGATAGGTGAGTACCACGCCTGGCCCAGCACACCCGTCACCGTGTCGGTTGGTGGCAAACCAACCATCACGGCACCGGAGTGGCCTCAACCACGGGCGGAGCCACTGCCCTGGCTTGCGCCAAGCCAGACAGATGGAGGACGGTTTGGGGTTAGAAATTGGAACATGCGACACAGACGAAATTTTGAAGACCTAAGTCTTTTAACTATGGAATAACATGGAAATATACAACCTGGTTATCATCGGTAGCATCCATGGTAATCCAATATATCCTTAGAGAGCGCACAAAGCTATCACAATTACACAGAACAAAGACTTAATATAAACTCAAGACTTCCAGCAGCAAAAAAGCATGTGTCTCTTGTTGCTATGCAAACAAGAATACGCTTCATGGCAAACGGGTACTCGGTAGTTGGGAGCCTGGTACCCGGTTCCAGGAGTCGGTAAAGCTTACTAAGTCTATAGTCCTAGGGCCCAGCTATCAGGGCTAGCTGTATCAGAAGTACTAGAATGGTGAGTATTGATCGAAGGAGAATAAGCTCGCTTAGTCACTTGTCCCTTCAGAATGGGTGTGCTAAAAATTACTGATCAAATTTGGATAAAATTTTAACACAATAAAGGCTGATACTGGGAAAAGCGAATTTTCAGATGTTGGCTGTGATCAGTCAACCAATTTGGCTCAAATTTTAATAGGAAAGTTTGTAACCGTACATTAGGCTTCCACAACATTGCCATGTTTCATAAGGAAAATCCGTCATTAGGTGGAGGGTGGTGATCTTGCTCGCTCTATAGTTAATATTTACTGGTAAGCAAATGTTTTCTTATCAGACTTAAAGTTCATGTTTCTTGTACAGCCATAACCGAATCAATTTGGGGTTCTAACATACATTATGGACAAGAGATTAATTTTTGAAAACTTATCACTGGACTGGATGACTTGATAATGGAACCAGTCATTCTAGTGGTATTTTCAGAAATATAATTCCCAATACCTGCAGATGAGCATTCAGTAAGGAGATATGCTGATTTTTGTTACCAAATTTAACAATTAAAGTGTTAAATATCCAAACATTTATCCAGACAGACGAGATCTCTCTTGACATAAACAAAACCTTTGTACTACAATCAATTCCGGAATCATAGTGTAATCCTCATCCCGTAGGTGGTAATGCATTTGGTATCCAGAAGTGTATCTACTACTGAGCTGATTTGGCTCAAATCTTAGCAACAAACAAAGGATCGTTCAGACTTTGGCCGTGATCCGACCACCCGTGAAAAATTCAGATGTACATGGCCTACAAATCAAATAATGGAGTTACGGATATCCCAGAAGCTACTGGTGTGATTTGGGTTAACACAGGGAGGTGTGTGTGGGTGTGTGTGGTGGGGGTGGGGGTGGTGGGTGGAGTGATTGTACACTAATTCCACTACTTTGTTTATGTTAAAGCCCATTTTCTAACTTGGAGGCATTTCAAAATTAAATGGAAATCTAATCTCACCCATTCATCGAAGAGGCTATGGGACCAGTTAGTGGTGGCCATTGTCTTTATCTATGTCTGCTCATTAAAAATAGAGAGAACTAACATGACAGATGCCAGTATATACTGGCGGTATAACCTTTTTTATTTTGGCCTTAGAGAAGATTGTGTGCAATATATCTGATATTAGTTAAGCCCTCTATTGATTTTTTTAAGAAATTTTAATTTATGACTGTAGTAATCATTACACTGCTCTGATAATTCTCATGCCGGTTTGTGCATGTAGCAAAATAACCTAATGCACACCAAACATACACAACAGCAAGATGTTTTAACAGTAACTAAATCAATATACATCATTATTATAGTTTTCTTACAACACACCTTTCCAGTTTTAGCTATGCCCCACTCATCTCTAGCTAAGCTATACCAACACAATGCTCGTGTGGGGATCGATCGATCCCTGCACTTTTTGACCAACAATTTCCAGAAAACTATACAGGGAAGCCGTTGAATATTTTGAAACTAATGTGACTATTATTAAATAGCAAATACATACAATTCATGCAATGTGTCGGACTGTTAAACATTTAAATCGACTAAATTGAGTCATTCGTGCTGTAATTGATTACGACGTCATACTACGCGTCACGTAGTTGATTATGATGTCATATGATGGATGGATAAATTGGAAATATCCATTATGCTTATGTGTGTGAACAAAAGTAAACCTCCATCAGCGTGCTAATGTCTATTTCCAGCATGCTAAACAGTTGACGATTGGTTTGGTTGAGTGGAATTAATGAAAACGGGTGTTTTAGTAATTCAATTAATTACCTTCTAACAGGATTAATAAAATAAAACGAAATGTTTGACCAATTACAATATGTAAATAATAAATTTATGATTATACCTTTATAACCTGAAAGTGAATTGACACCTCTGAGTGTGGTATCCAGTCAACTCGGCCCAATTACAACTCGGCCTAGGTACCAACTCGGCCCAGTTTTTTCTCGGCCGACTACCAACTCGGCCTAATTTCTAACTCGGCCTATATCCAACTCGGCCTAGTTTTATATTCTCCTTTTATATCTATAGGCCTACTGGACAAAAAAATGTCTGTTATATCGAATGTTTCTAACAATACTGAAAAAACTTCGTGATCCCTAACTTTTTTTGTCCAGTATATAATAATAATAATAATAATAAGTGAATTTATAACGCGCCAAACTCCACGCAAGCATGCTCGTAGCGCAAGACAATGAAATGATAATATAAACATTAATTTAAATTCTGGTACGCTTGTTTAAAGAGATGAGTTTTAAGATTTGATTTGAATGTTGTAAGATTTTTTGACAATTTTAGATGAATAGGGAGGTTGTTCCATTCAGTGGCGGCCGAGAAAGACAATGTTCTAAAGCCGTATGAATTCATTTTGTATTTTGGGATTTTGAGCATTTGCTTGTTTAGGGATCTAAGTGACATATATAGTAAGTGTTACCAACTCTATTTATTATGTCTATAGCTACGATGTCTGATAATGTTTATATTATCATCAGATTCATGCGTATCTATAGGCTTAATAAATAGTGTTGGTAACACTCATATACGATATATAAGGGAAATGTGAAACTACGCTGTATATTCAAAGTTGATTATTTGCGCATACTTATGATCGTTAATTGCTTTAAACGTTCACAAATAGTGTCAAATAAACAACCTTCTATATAGCGTTGGCTGCTCATAGTAGGCCTATTTTGTAATATTGCCCATTATTTTTATTATTTTATAATATTCACGACCAAGTTAGCAGATGATCGTAATTATTATTCAATAATATAATAAGAGATAGAGAAATACACTTATAGGTCGACTTACTATTCACTAATTACGTATATCCCGACTTTTCTGATCGTTGACTATGTGAACTAATAAGTAGTGTTCATTTTAACATAGTCATGTGACAGATATCCGTGTTGTCCATCCAACTATACGTCACAAGTCTAATTTAAATGACCACTAATTATCAATTCACTTTTCATGCTGATATTTAACCTGTACGATTAAATCTCTATTCTTGGATAATTGATTATGAAAGTTATTTCTCCCGTAATCAATCATACAAGAATAAGAGATTTATTATTACATGTTATCAGCATAGAACACTGTTCTCGACTGACCACATATTTGAGCTAAACGGGATCTGTGAAGGTATGAGATCGTTTCTGATTAGCTCTTGCCATAGACATGTTTATTCAGTATTATACACCAACCAGTGTTTTATGATCCATATTCGTATAAACAATGTCTGCCGGGTTTGGATGACAATAGGGGAATTATCTTCACCCACGGCAATTATTGTTTGTTTTCATAGTAATGGCTGGCTGTCTATATTTATAGACTTCATGCCGAATTCACAAATAGGTATGGTATAATATTGGGAAGGTATGCTATTTTTTTACATTCACGGGTGGTCGAGTATATAGGTGATAAATTAGGGAATGTTCTTGTTGAAAATTAAAAAAAACCATTCATTGGAGTGGTGGTTCTTTAAAGAAAAACACAAAACGGATTAAATGATACAATTTGAGTAGTTTATTAGTAATTAGTCTAAGCAGCAGTAGCAGCAGCAGCAGCAGCAGCAGCAGCTGTTTATATTTATATACACATATATACACAGCAAGAATATGACTCCTTCATCTGACCTTTTATGACATAATGCTTAAAGTAGCAGTAGCAGTAGCAGTAGCAGCAGCAGCAGCTATAGCGGTAGTAGTGGTAGTGGTAGCGGTAGCGGTAGCGGCAGTAGTAGTAGTAGTTTATATTTATATACACATATATACACAGCAAGAATATGACTCCTTCATCTGACCTTTTATGACACAATGCTTATAGTAGTAGTAGTAGTAGTAGTAGCAGTAGCAGTAGCAGTAGTAGTAGTAGTAGTAGTAGTGGTAGTGGTAGCGGTAGCGGTAGTGGTAGCGGTAGCGGTAGCTACAGCAGTAGTGGTAGCGGTAGCGGCAGTAGTAGTAGTACGGTAGTAGTAGTAGTAGTAGTAGTAGTAGTAGTAGTAGTAGTAGTAGTAGTAGTAGTAGTAGTAGTAGTAGTAGTAGTAGTAGTAGTAGTTTATATTTATATACACATATATACACACACGACAAGAATATGACTCCATCATCTGACCTATTATGGCATAATGCTCACATAGTAATGACGTAATAATAAGTTTAGCACGTAAATGATGACGTAACAATCATTATACGTCATAAAAACATCGCCCTAGGCAGCAACAGCACCCAGTCAAATTAATTTCAAAATATTCAACAGTTTACTGGAAAATGAGTCAAAATCTACCGATTCCATATTATAGGTATATTATAGGCCTACATCTTGAATACGACAGTCTGTATTTTGATAGGGAGGTGGTCGCTGCCGAGGAGCTGGTCTTGGATGTCCCAGCTGGGGGTTGGTCGGAGGCCAGGTGTTATGAGGCACAGGTCCAAGACCGACCATTCTCCATCACTAGAGTTATATCTGGTGGGTCTATGGTCATTTAGTAGGCACAGGTTGTAGTTGTCAATAACCTGTTCTAATACTCGGCCTTTGGGGTTCGTGGTTTTGCTACCCCATAGGGCATGGTGGGAGTTGAAGTCGCCCAGAAGTATTGTTTCACCTTCTAGGCCTTCAAGGAGCTTGTCGTAGTCCGAGGAAGAGTGCAACCTGGGACTATAGACGTTTACAATATTAATAGTTTCGTGATTGATTTCTATTTCTATCGTAAGGTGCTCTACGCTACTCTCACGTTGTGGCAACCTTTTGTAGGAAAGATTACTTTTTATGAGGGTCGCTATGCCGCCACCGCCTTCACCCCTAGGGGTGGTTGCAGATTCGGTGGTACGGTCTTGTCTTTCGACATTGTAGTTGTACCTTTTGAAATCCTGGTTGGGTTTCAGACGGGTTTCCTGTAGACATATAATGTCTGGGTGGTCATTTTCGTTGTGGAATGTGTTCCACAATTCGTCGAGGTTGGTATTAGACCGGGTGCCTCGAACGTTCCACTGAAGAATTTTGACCCCCATGATTAGTTCGAAGAGGAGCAAAGTTCTACGAATTTCGCAACGAGGCCGTCCACATCAACCTTGTTCCTTGCTGCTTCGTTGTCAGTGCAAACTGATGATATGATCGTCTCAATGATCAATCTGAAGGTTTGTACATTTAAGACAATTTTATGCTCTCCAGCCATCGGGGTGGGACTTACCTCGCTCGTTGGTGTCCCTCTGGTGGTCTCGGCCGGCAGGTCACTGCATCTGCCAGTACTGCTAGTGGGGTTCACAGGTTTGATAGCCTGTTTTTCCACTAGAGGTACCTCCAATGTGCCGATTGGTTCAGCCCTTTGGTTTCGGGCCCTGCTCCTGCCTATGACTTTGAGCCCTTTGCAGGCGGGTTTTTTAGGCGTTTTTGTTTGCCTTTTGGCCTGTTTGCCGGCTTTTCTGGCCGGACTCCCAAGCGGAAGGGTGGGCGTGGCCGTCTCTATTGTAGGTGGCTCAGTAGGAGCCTCCTCCCCTCTTTCCTGCTGTCTCGGTACTGAGCAGTCCCTCCTGGGGGTGGCCAGCTTCCTCCTTACGGATTCAGCCCTTTTCTGCCATGCTGTTCTTTCCAGAGGTATGGCTGGTCCAGGTGCTGGTATTCCAGTTGGCTGTTCGGTTCCCCTGCTTATTTGCTGGGTAACCTTCTTCTTTGCCTCCCCGTATGAGACCTGATCTGTCGATTTGACCTTGAGGATGTCCTTGGCTTTTTGCAAAGCCGGACATCCGCGATATGCAGCACTGTGGAGCCCCTTGCAGTTTCTACAGTGGGCGGTCTGCTGGCAGTCCTCACGTTTGTGGTTTCCTCCACAGTTTACGCATGCGCTGGCTTTTGATCTACAGTGCTTTGCCACGTGACCCAGCAGGTGGCATCTAAAGCATCTGACGAGCTCTGGGATGTATGGCTTGACTTTGAAGCTCATCCATCCCAGTTTTACCTTACTTGGCAGTTCGTCCGACTTGAATACCAGTTTCACTGCATAGGTCGGTCTGGCTGTTCCGCCAATCCGACCCACCCACTCCACTTTGCGTTCCCCATGGGCGTTCAATTCTTCCTTTATATCGTCATTCGTGAAGTCCCTTGGGACTCCCGATATGACACCTACCGCTTTTTTTGGTTCAGTGTTTTTTGTGGTGTGCTCTTCGATAGACACCACGTGGCTGCCTATCGTTGTGATTTTGAGCAGCTTCTGAAACTGCCCTTCACTGGTGGTGGTTACCAAAACCTCCCCGTCTCTTTTGTCTAGGCCTGCCAGCATGCCCACCATGGCATACAGCAACCTATATATTACCATACGGGTTAACCCCGCAAAATCATTTCCCGCGAGTCCCTTGACCCTGACCCTCCTTCCCTGGGTACCATTTCTCAGCCCCCCTTTATGTCCCACTTCCCTCCCTTCCCTACTGGACGCACCACCCGGGGAACCCCCGCTCTGCGTGGTGGTTTGGTCTCTCCCTCCCACTGGGGAGGCCCCCTTGTCCCGAGACCTCTTGCTGGGAGTGCCTTCCCTTCCTCCCACTTCCTCCCCCTCCTCTAACACCCCGACCATCCTCTTCCTTTTGGGGCCTGGTGTGTTCTGGAGATTGCTCTCCAGGATTACCACCTGCTGGGCCACCTGTTCTTGGGTGAACTCATCCATTGCCACTTCGTCGTTTTCTTTGACACCACTTGGCGCCGCGTTGGCTGTGACTTCAGGAGGCTGCTTGAGGAAGTCAGCTTCCTCCATGTTACTTACCCAACGGTGTGGATTGTTTAGAGGGTAGTGTGTAGTAGGAAAATTTAGTAGGTACAGTATGAGAGATAAGATAGAATGCAGTAGGAGTAATGTGTTAAGGAGATGAGTAGAGTAGGCTGTGAAAGGCTGAAGTGTAGAGAGAGGAGGTAGAATATGCCTAGTAACCGTTACCAATATATCAGTGCTGTGTCATCCCCTTCTGTAAAATTTGCGAAAATTCCAACTAAGCACTGAAAGGAAGATTTCAACAAAAAAAAGAAAATTTTTTAATTTTTTTTTTTTTTTTTTTTTCGAAAATTGGTGTCGAAGTCGATCAAGACTAGCACTAATGGCCGACAAATGCGGCTGTTTGAGTGGCGAAAAATCTAGTGTTCTAACGCACGCAGACGAACATCCAAAAGAAAATTGATCAAAAAGGTTTAAACAGATTTTAAGGTTACGAAATTTATTAAAATAATTTAATAACAATATACCTTGTAGTTACGACTCGGGGAGCACAGCAAATAAACGTAAAAATAAAAGCTTTGTTTTCGAAAAATGGCGCCAAATACAAACGAGCAAGACAACCCTAATGGCCGACAAGAACAACGATTTTACTGGCGGAAAAGCTAGTGCTTGATGCACGCGAACGAGCCTCAAACGGAAAATGTTTAAAATAGCTTAAAGAAAAGAATTATCAAATAACACTGTTCCTTAAACTCTAGTCTCACTAAGCACTATAATTTTTTCGCAAACGCAATAATGGACGCAAATTACACTAATCTAAAACACGTCTATCATCAACGAACGCAAATTTCCAATGTTAAGCCTACAGAACAAGAACGAGGCGCCATTGCACAGGAACAATTGGAATCTGAAAAAGGCCAACTGGACCGAATACAAGCACATAATGGCCATGGAGCTGGAGACACCGATTACTAGTACCAGCACCGAGGAATATTATGAGCAGTGTATGGGGATTCTCTACAAGGCTGCCAACTCAGCCATCCCCCAATCAAAGCCAGACAATAACCCCAAACACAAACGCGTGCCTTGGTGGAACAGGGAGTGCCAAGAAGCAGTTAAGCTCAAGAAAATAGCCTGGAATAGACTAAAGAGAAACTTCAGCATTGAACGCCTAGTCGAGCACAAGAGACTACAGGCCAAGGTAACAAGAACCATCAAAAAGGCAAAACGCGATCACTGGCGACAATACTGCTCTGAAATCACTCGGTTCACACCCTCGAGCCAAATATGGCGCAAAGCGAAAGCTATTGCCAGCGAAAAAACCAAATCCAAAAACCCCTTACCCACCCTCATAGCAAATGGGGTAAAGCACGCCAACGACAAGGAAAAAGCTGAAGTGCTTGCCACAGTCTTCATTGCAACCAGTAGCAGTGATAACCATGACCATGACTTTGTAGCTACCAAAACAAAGGTTGATGAGCATATCAATCACCTGTTCAGCTCAGGGAAATGCGAAGATCCTAACAACCGAGACATCAACAAAACCTTCAACAGAATGGAGCTTGAGCAAGCCCTTGGCAGAGGCAAAAGCTCCTCACCAGGTGAGGATGGCCTGAAATACGACATGCTTCGTAATATGCCAGAGGAGGGTAAACAAATGCTACTCAATCTCTACAACCTTGTATGGAGCTCTGGAAAAATGCCATCAGTATGGAAAACGGGGATCGTGGTTCCTATCCCAAAACAAGGGAAGGACAAAACTGACCCAAGATCATATCGGCCAATCTCCCTGACGAGCTGTCTATGCAAAGTCATGGAGAGGATGATCAAAAACCGACTAGAACATGAGTTCGAACACAACGGTCTACTCCACCCTTGGCAGAGTGGCTTCAGAAAGGGCAGACGCACTACGGACCACCTAGTCAGACTGACGGAGGCAGCCAAGAAAGCCCTAGATGCCGGAAGAGGAAACACAACAATAGGAGTTTTCCTAGACGTTGAGAAAGCCTTTGATATGATGTGGCGAAACGGAGTCCTAAAAAAACTCTATGACTTTGGCTACCGTGGCCGCATCCTATTCTGGATACGAGATTTTCTCGATAACAGAAGGATTAGCGTCCGCGTTAATGGGCAAATGTCTAGGGAACAACCATTGGAAAACGGCACCCCGCAGGGTGGCGTAATAAGCCCCCTACTGTTCAATATCATGATGAGTGATCTACCCAAAGACATTGAAAAAGACCATGCACTGGGTCCCAACGCAATAGGCGGGTCTATCTTCGCTGATGACACAGCATTGTGGAACAAATATGCGAAGATAGACCGTGCACGTAAGACCATGCAGAAAGTTCTGGACATAGTCTCACGGTGGTGCAAAAAAAATGGCTTCAAACTGTCTGCGGAAAAAACAGTTCAAATCAATTTTACCAATGTTAAATACATAAACCATCATGCAAATCTGTACCTCAATGGTCAGAAAGTCAAGACATGTGCTGAAGCCAAATTCCTGGGACTAACATTTGACAGAAAGCTCACGTGGAACCCCCACATCAAGAGTCTGAGGGAGAGATGCTTCAAGCAATTAAATCTCCTTCGCTCATTAACAAAGCACACCTGGGGTGGAGACCTGCCGAGCATGCTTATGCTATACCGCGGCCTAATCCTGTCAAGGATAGACTATGGATGCGAAGCATACGCCACAGCGAGAAAGTCACTGTTAGAAACCATTGACACTCTCCAAACAAAATGCCTGCGCATTTGCTGTGGTGCCTCACAGAGTAGCCCTCGAGATGCAATCAACGTAGAGTGTGGAGAAATCCCATTAGATCTGCGAAGAGAGGAACGGCTTCTCAAATTCTGGACATACCTACAAAGCTCTGCACCCACCCACCCTACCAGGGAGGTATGTCTTCCATGCAAGGAGCACCTAAGACACAAGGTACTGCCCAAAATGACCAAAAAGACCAAACCACCAGGCCTGTTAATGACAGAGCTCGTCAGTGCCACTGAACTGGTAAACGTCGAAATAGAAAGCTCAAGGCCGGCTCCTGACCCGCCATGGCTACTTCCGCAGATCAAGGCGCATGACAGCCTATCCTCACAGATAAGCAAGAAAGACCCACCAGCGCTAATCAAGAGCTACGCTCTGGAAAACATTGACAACAGATGGAAGGAGCACAGGAAAATCTATACCGACGCCTCCAAAATGCCCTACTCTGGCGAATGCGGAGCAGGAGTAGTCATAGGCGACCAGGAAGAAGTCCTCAAGTACAAGCTTCCGAATCACCTGTCAATATTCACAGCCGAACTGGTGGCAATTAAAAAGGCTCTAGAATGGATTAAAACAGCAAATCCAGGCAAATACGTTATACTCACAGACTCACTAAGCTCAGTGAAGAGCTTCAAATCTAGCAGCAGCAAGAGCAGGGACAACCTAATCAAGGAAATCCGGCAGCTGTATGCAACTGTGGTGACTGACAACAACACCGTGGACATCGACTGGGTCCCAAGCCATGTTGACATTAAAGGCAATGAACAGGCGGACGAGGCAGCCAAGCAAGCGCTCAAAGATGGAACTATGACCAGCATAGGACTCTCAAAGTCCGAAGCGAACGCCCTGGTCAAAAGCCACATCAACAGCAAATGGCAAAGACAATGGGACGAAAGCACAACTGGCAGATCCCTGTACAGAGTCGTCCCTGCAGTCAAACGCAAATACCAAAACCACATCCCAGGACGCCAAGGCGACATTGTATTACGCCACATCAGAATGGGTCGGATCAGCGTTAACCAGACACGAAAAAAACTCAACCTGTCAGACACAGACCAATGTGAGGCCTGCAAGGAGACTGAAACTCTAGACCACTTCTTCCTACGGTGCACTGAATATGCAGACATTAGAAAGGAACTCATCAATACGCTGAGAAAGGGACACTTCAATCTTGACCCTATAGAAGACATTATAGCGATGCGTGACCGACAGATCAACCACGAATTAATCAAGTTCGTGCTTGCATCGGACAAACACATCACATAATCAGAACACATTCTGATTAGCCCAAGACACCGACCGAGACAACAACTGAGACAACCCTCGTGAGGTGTCAGGTCCGAAACGCAAATCACTCCCCTAGGCGCATGAGGTGTCAGGTCCGAGGGGAATCGCATCACACTTTTTCCCCTAGGCGCATGAGGTGTCAGGTCCGAGGGGAAATACGTGTAAGCGAACGATTTGCTGTGTGCATGACCTATACAGCATGTTATCTCTGATGTCAAAAAAGCAAACACGTGAGATGGCGCAAGAAGCACTCTTCTGCGGCGTCTACGACCCCGGCCTGTCCTGCGGCACTTACTGCCTTCCAATCCCCGGCCTCTACTGCGGCATTTAGTGCCTTCCCACCATCGACCTCTACGGCTATTGCGGCATTTACTGCCACCCCACCACCGACCCCTGGTCACTGCAGCATTTACTGCCTCACCACCCTCGTGAGGTGTCAGGTTCGAGGAGAAACGCAAATCACTTCCCCTAGGCGCATGAGGTGTCAGGTCCGAGGGGAATCGCATCGCACTTTTTCCCCTAGGCGCATGAGGTGTCAGGTCCGAGGGGAAATATGTGTAAGCGAATGATTTGCTGTGTTGCATGGCCTATAAAGTATGTTATCTGTAATGTCATTCTATGAATGTTACTAAATTCTTGAGAACTTTTTTTCTGGCTTGACTATTCCACTTAAGGATCGTGACATTGTCATGAATTGATGACCCAGAGTATGTGAGTACATGCCCCAAAACACCTGTCCACACTGTCTGTTTTCTCCTTCTTTTTCTTTCAGCATTGTTCCCCTCCTTTTCTGTCAGAGCTGGAGCTGGAGCTAAAATGCAGCAACGAAAACAACAATGACAGACGGGCAGAAAGACAGATGGAGGACTGGAATGGACAACAGAACAACAGATGGGCCGGCCTGGCGGCGGACCGCGAGGGATATGGACGTGTGTCCATCTCTTTCGTGGCCCGTAGGCAGGTATGCTTGTCTGTCGAACAGACTGACAAACCAATCAACAAATGGACAGACTGACGGACAACTCTGGGCACAGCAAGCTGCTGGAGTACGCTTAAGCAATGTACTTGGCCCCACTTGCTCAGTCTTCTCGGATGGGACTTTAAACTGAGGTCCCGTCATACAGTGCCCATCACTGTGTGAACGTGAGCTAGGGTTAGGTAGGCAAGAAATTTCGGCATAGTCAAAGTAAACCGGATGCTGAATGGATCCCTCCTCGGATGGAACCACGCAACATACGGATTACAAAACCAAAACCAAATTGCTAGAATTAGAATCTTTCGGAATTTTCGAGGGGACTATGGAGGGATGTAACCCGGATGACTGATCGAGTTCGTCCTCGGACGGACACAGTCACCATACGGGCTACCTAACCAATCAAAATCAAACAAGTGCGCGCTGGTGCCTGCTCGGATGATGGCCAGAAGACCAAATGGGTCCCAGGACCCGAAAGACCCCACACCCCAAGCTCCCCACTCCCCCCAAAGGGGTCGGGAGGTCTCTGACCTAAAGCCCCCCCCCCTTGGGTGCATCAGGTCATAAGACAGTACGCACCTCCCCCGACCCAACACCTACCCCATCCCTTACCCACCCCTGTTAGGTCCAGGTTAGGCCATCCCCATTACACACGCCCAAGCATGAGGAGCAACAAAAAAAGCCATGGAAAAGAACAGCAACATGAGACAAAATCGAGAGACAACGATCAACACACACACACACACAGAGAGAGACACAAGCTAATGCACAAACCGACGTCACAAGAATTCACAAGAATTCAACAGAAACCATAAAGGCCAGGCGTGAGTCTAGACCCTAGCATTGGGAACTAGCATATAAACGCCTCAAATATTACAACACACACGAATACGACAGTCCACATGGACTAAGCGATGCGATACAGATTGTATGCCTTTACTATTAAATGAACATGCTGTTGAATATTTTGAATCTAATTTGACAGGTTGATGTTGCTGCCATAAGGGACGTTTGGATTCTGGAAATCCCAAGCATGAGCGAAGTGTGGGTGGAGCGTAGATAAAAAAGTTATTTAATTAAACACTTTATAAATTTAACACCAGAGTGCTAGGAGTTAAATGGAAATCCCAACCTATTCAGGCGACATTAATTTTGCACATATATCTAGGAGTTTTTTTGCGTCTCTGTTATTCATAGGGCTTTCGCGGTATTTCTCCCATGCCGTGCAAAGTTCGTGTTGACTCTTTCGGTACTTAACGCGCTGTCGGCGACACAGCTTCTCAGCATGCACTAGTCGCAACTGCAAGTTGACAAGTTTAGCTTGTTGGTGCAATAATTGGACCAGCAGGTAAAACTGAAGCTGGCCACGCTTGGCAGCACGGTTGAGCATGGCGTGCCAACCCTCAACGTCATTGTTGGTGCGGACTAGTTGGTTGTAGACACTCCATGACTCTACCGTCCATATCCTGCTTGACATCCACGTATCGTGCATATAGGTGGTTAACCTCGCAAGAGTGACTGTGTGAGCCTTCGCACGAAGCTGCCTATAATAAATAATAATAATAATAATAATAATAATAATAATAATAATAATTAATAATAATTCACAGCAAAATGAGTGAAAATAAAATAATTTAAATCATCTACTTTTAGAGGCTTAATTTGTGGGTCTATGTGTAAGGAAACGAAATAAATATTAACATATGGTAATTTCCAGTTGGAAATTTTCAAACACTTAGCAATATGGCATTCGCAAGAATATGGCAGTTAAGGGTTAACCTACTATAGTAGGCCTACAACAACACAATTCAGAACGTTGCTAAATATTTTGCATCAAAGATAAGAATATTTTGAAAATAATTTGACTAAAAGCCGTTTTTGCCATTCTCGCTCGTCGTTGAGTGCCGCCGCCAACAATCTCGTATTGTGTGATAGGCGGGTCGGAAGAGTCTGCATTAACTGGAACTGGATCCTCTAATGTGTCTTCTTCCAGTCTGGATGGTGTCACAATTTGACTTTCTAGATAAAATGTGGCAGTCGTATTAGTCGGTGATCCAGGCGGTGATGGTGATGCAGGTGGTGATGGTGATGCTGGTGATCCAGGCGGTGATGGCGATGCAGGTGGCGATGGCGATGCTGGTGACCCAGGCGGTGATGGTGATTCAGGTAGTGATGACGATGCTGGTGATCCAGGCGGTGATGGCGATGCAGGTGGTGATGGCGATGCTGGTGATCCAGGCGATGATGATGGTGATGTAGGAGCTGAAGACAACAGGACAGGTGTAGGTGGTGATGAAGGTGGTGACGATAGAAACGATGACGATAGGGAAGATGGTGATCCTGGTGAAGAACTTAATGCCGTGCCACACAATACATGTCGAAACGTCAAGTTATCAGTTGTAACAATGCTATCACAAACCCTTTCACCTTCACTAGAACTATACGTCACATCTGCATTATCCATGTTCGCTACCATCTGGCGCATGTCGGCTAGTCGATTTGTCTCGGAATCTGACTCAAAAACGTCATCCACATCAGTATCTACATCATATAGGCCTATATCATCTGTCTCCCTATCACGACACTTTTGACACTGCCACTCTATGGACGTCCCGTTACGTACGGCAGTTCTATATGCTACTTGCGTAATATTCGTGTTGCAAACTCGATGTTGCCACATACCACATGGTTCACAGAGAAGCCCTTGTTGCCGATTTGTAACTGGCTTTTTGCATTCAAAACAAAACATGGCCATAGGGCCTATTACTGTCTGCACTAATCGTATACAAAAACTATATAATGAATAAACTAATTGATTATCGTCAAAATTACACAAATTATTTTGATAGATTGAATTTCAAATCATTTGACATGAATTATTTTCCACGATATATATATATGTTTACATACATAAAGGATTCCATACATGTTTTTCTTGAGTAGATATCAGCTTGGTTTCGGCGTCTATCAAAGGCCGATAATGGTGTAAATTATTAAAATTATTACTCACTAATCGCAGAAGGGTTAACAACTGTCTTCAGAATACATTTGACAATAATACTAATATTATTAATATTAATTATTTTTTTATAAGACTGACTTACCTTCGTAATGACCATACACGTAGCATCGTTCAACGAGGGGTAATTGTTCATAAGAAAACTTCCAGATAACAGTAGTCAAAGGGCTACCGCCGTTAAGCGTATGTGATTCCAACAACAATAATGATCGCTATGTCCACGGGACGCGTGTCTGATCAATCACTTCGTGAAAATATTAGTTTTCACATCTGCACAATGCATGCTGTGTATACAGTGTATACAAGGAATGTTGGATGAGGGTGTGTGCGGGTGTATATATACACCTGTGCAAAAGTTAAGCACCACCCTATTTTTACGCACATGCGAGGGTATATTCATGTGCTATGAAGAAAGCAATAGCATAAACATTTATGTACTCATCCATCTTAGTGCAAGAGGTAATAATGCAACTAGAGGATTGCTGATTATGATGGTGGGGAAACACTGTATGTTTTTGTTTGAACTTGAAAACGAGGCCTGAATATGGTTACGTTGACACAACTGACAACTATTGCCCTACAGTTGACACACGTGGCTAGATTGTCATTAATGGTGTCTGAAAACGAAGTTTAACATCTGTGCACGAGTTTGAGACTGTCATTATTAATACCGGGTATATCCACCTTGTGCCTGGATGACGGCCTGGACACGACGTCTCATACTGGTCACCAACCGACTGATACGCCATTGTGGTATTCGTTGCCATTCAAGATGGAGTGCGTCTGTTAATTCCTGTAGGTTCTGCACAGGAGGATCCCTCCTTCTCACCATGTTTCCCAGAATGTCCCAGATATGCTCAATAGGGTTCATGTCAGGGCTCCTTGCTGGCCATGGTAGGGTTTCGATGGCATTCTGGCGGAGGTATTCATGCACAGCTCTAGCACGATGTGGTCGGGCGTTGTCATCCATGAATATAGGGTGGGTTCCAGGTGCATGATTTACAAAATGAGGGACCACAACTCTATCCAGTATGGAATCTTGATATCTTTGTCCATTTAGTGTTCCAGGTACAGTCAACAGATCCAGCTTACAATCAAATGAGATGCACCCCCATATCATAACGGAACCTCCACCAAATGGAACTTCTTCCATGATGTTACGTTGGTCGTACGCCGTGCGTCTGGACCTCCATACACGAGTTCGACCATCTGTGGCATGAAGCAGGAACAGACTTTCATCGGACCAGTGTACCCGTCTCCAGGATCTCATGTTCCAGTGTCTTCTTTCGTTGCACCACCTCAGACGCTCCTCTTTGTGGTGTGCAGTGAGGAGAGGACGTCTGACAGGTCTCCTAGCTTTCATGCCAGCAGCATACAATCTCCTTTTGACGGTAGACATTGACACTCTATTGCGCGTTTCCCATTGCTGGCTGAGCACTCTGCTGTTGGTGAATGGAGATCTCCTAACAAGGCGTACTAGGGCTCGATCATCACGGGCAGTAGTCTTCTTCGGTCTTCCAGATCTAGGCCTGTCCTTCACCTCGTTAGTTTGCCCATGTTTTGCAATCAAACGACTGATTACAGTATGGTTAATGTTCAGCTGTCTGCCAATCTCTCTGCATGACATACCAGTGGTATGCATGCCTATGATTTGCCATTTCACACGATCACTTAACCTTCGTCTTGCCATAGCGGTTCACAATCAAGAGCTAATTCTCTCTGTACAAATAAACCACGGTCATGAACACAAAATTCCTAATCTTGTCGCCTAAATCTGTATGTAATGTTCTACAACTCAAACTGGACTTTTACATAACTGAACACGTGTGCTGTTTCCCGCCACGCACGGACATCAAGCGGCGTGAAGTCATGCATGCATGTGCATTTCGTACTTGGAATTATGTCAGCTAACGCGGGGACAAAAAGTATGGCAGCCTAGTTGTACCATCATGTTTCTACGTTCTATTGTTTTTGCTGGTGCTTAACTTTTGCACAGGTGTATACAATGACAAAATAACATAAGTCACAGGTTTACAATACTGCCGTGTTGCATCATAATCAATAATAATAATAATAATAATAATAATAATAATAATAATAATAATAATAATAATAATAAATATAGCCGCTAGCGGCGATGCATCGGGGACCAAGCGTCTGGCCTTTTGGCCAATCAGCGTTGTTTGAACAAAATCAGATCTCTATTACCTAAAGATGGTTGATGGCGGCCAGATTTTTTAGCATATCAACTTCTCTTGAACAAACTTTAATGGAGGTACATGTACGTCCCTGAACAAATGTTCCCTATTTGAGATCAAACCGTGCAGCGGTTTCGGAGACGATCTTAAAGTAAAAAAATTAGGCCGAGTTGACTTATTAACTTAGGCCGAGTTGACTTATTCTTTGAGCCGAGTTGACTTTTTTTTCTGGGCCGAGTTGGAATTGGGCCGAGTTGACTGGAATTCCTGAGTGTAAAGTATCTCCATTTCTTTCGCCACGTTGTCCTGCACTGATTCAGTCATGGCTTGTCAATCACCGCTACCAAGCCAGCTTTTTCAGATGTACTCCAATCGTTGGACTATCAAAAGAATTAATTGGTATATTCCGTTCAATGTGACTTTTAGTGCTTACGATACACAGTATTTCTTCATTTTGGCTTTCTATAACCTCAAAAATGCGTGTTTACACACAGGCCTTTGAATTTTCGTCCATCCATCCCTCTACCACATATCCCCCTACTATATATAATATACACTATACTATATAGTAGGGGGAATATGTGGTAGAGGGATGGATGGACGAAAATTCAAAGGCCTGTGTGTAAACACGCATTTATGAGGTTCACAAAAACAAATAAACATCGTAAGGAACCGATTCTTACACACCAGTACCCGAGTACCCGCTAATTGCCTTTGCGCGGCCTCGCTAAGCGATCGTCCGGAAATGTGTATTACATTCTACGCTTCAGATGCAGTATTGATCAATATTTTAATTCTATACGCTTTTTAGCCCCAAATCGACATCCAAATATCATATTCCCAATTTCCATACAAATCTGTTAAGGTCTGAGACCGCGTAGTCTATCGGGAAACGACGGCGTTTCTACTTTTTTCACCGGTTCCACTTGTGACGTCACAAGTACGAGGGATTTCCCACTTCCCAGAAATCAGAGTTTTTGTTCGGCAATCCTCGGAAATTAATGATAATTTGCCTATATTTTTTTAATACGGCATTTATATTATTAACTAATACAATTTTCGAGTAGAGGAGGTTTATTTACCTAAAATAACTATTACTCTTGGTAGCCGAAATCTACACTTTAAAGGTCATAATTTGCCAGAAAAACAAAATTATTGTGCGTATCATATGTCCTTTTACAGGACAGGAGAAGGCTACTTTTGAAAATTTACCATTGAAATAACTTGGTTAGCAATGTATGGGCTCCAGTGGTAAATCTTCTAAATTATGATCTCTGGGCCTACAAATGAACATTCATCAAAACCTATGTGACTTCAAAACTTATAAATATCAGGGGAATAGTCAGTGCAATGTCAGGGAATTTATACTTCAAAGCCCCTAAGAATGGTGAACCCTGTATATTGTTATAATGGCCTAATAATGTCAATGATATGATGAAGTCATAATAATAATCTAAACAATAAAATTAAATAATAATGATGATAACGGTACTACTGATTATAATAATGTTTGTAATGATATTATGTACATAGTTATTTTTAAGTATTGATTTGTTCATTTGAGTATCTCTAATACCGTTCGTTTGCCTCTACCGCAGGATCTTTCACCTGGCTGGTGAGATAACACATACACGTTTTTATAGTTACGGTAATACTTTATTAATGTACAACTTACGCTGGGACACTGTCACTGGCTCGTTTGCACAGTTAGCCACAATCCACAGTTTGATATTCAAGTTGTGGAGTGGGACCAACTATCCAAAACAACAAGTGACCGTGCCCAACGCCAAACTCCAACTGACTGCCGTCCCATGTTCTATTCGAACCATGTGACTTCAGTCCATAGTCACGAACCTTGGTGACAAACAGTTTCATCTGGTCCATGCCAACACATTTTGTATGCACTGTACTTGTGTATAGATTAAGTACAACATTAAAGCATGGACACAATATATTCGACAATCCTCTTTCGTATAAGCCTATAGTGTATATAATAATAATAATAATAATAATAATAATAATAATAATAATAATAATAATAATAATAATAGTACATTTATAATGCGCTGAAATCCATGCATGTAATGCATGCTCTAAGCGCTTACAATTGATATTTATGTATAAGCCTGTTTAAAAAGATATGTGTTGAGATTTGATTTGAAACTGGATAGAGTGGGAGAGATTTTGATATCAAATGGTAAATTATTCCAGTTAGACGAAGCAGCAAAAGAGAAAGTTTTGTGGCCATATGTTTTTGTGCAAACGTTTGGAATTTCTAATAACATTTGATCTGCAGATCTGAGTTGCCGAGGAGGATTGTATATCTGTACAAGCTCAGACAGATAATCTGGCGCAGAGCCGTAAACACACCGATATGTTAGACTTAGAATTTTGAACAGTATTCTTTGTTCAATCGGAAGCCAATGCAGATCTTGCATGGCTGCATATAATCCGTAGTAGTGTGTGTAATTCAATGGTGGTGTGTGTCACTGTCGATGTATGTTAGTTCACTTTGCGTTTATCTGTGGGCGTGGCTTGTTCATTTATTCACGTATGTCCTGGGCGTGTGTGCCCTGGGATCCTCTGTATTCTCCTTTATGGGCGCGTGTGTATATCCATTTCTGTCCTGGATTGTGCTGTGTATATGCTGTGTCCTGGTGCGCATGTGGTATGTCTGTTTATGAACCGTGTGGTCAGTTGCGTGTGTCTTTCTGCGTGTGCTGAACCTCTCCCGTCCTCTGTATCAATGGTACATGGATATAGCCACATGGACACACCAACACATATGGACGGACATAGTGACACACGCACACACGGACGCATCTGCATCAAGGACGCGCACACACGAACGCACGCAAACGCTTGGCAATAGACACGCGCAGACATGCACACGCGACGACACAACTCCGGAATACGCTGAATGACGGACACGCCCAGTAACACGTGACAACATAGAACGGACAGACCACGAGCCTTACAGCAATAAATGGACAAATATATGCATAGACTATTAATCGACACGCCCTACATGGAACAAACAGTTATTAGTTGGAATGGCCACGGGCAGAGTATAACTCTTGCAATTCAATGTAACATGCATGTTGTAATATGCTGCTTTACGATTGTATTATATACGTTAATTAGTATTATTCAAATTAGTTAATTATACTCATAAGACACATTCACGCGCATACATGCCCGCCATCACTTAGTACACACACATTTGTTGACATAACGACAATATCATATTTAAAAGTCAGACAGTTAGTTAGACAGGGAGTTAGAGTTAAAGTTAGACAGTGAGAGTTACGGTTACGGACTCGGACGGACTTCCCCAGCGGTCTCTGACCGCTAGTGACAGGTAGTGAGTAGTGAGATTGTCAGCTATGTAGGCTAGTTAGCTGACTGGTCAGTTACAGAGACGTACTTAAGGTTAACTTTGTTATATTTTATTATAATACTTCTCTCTTAGGAATCCATTGTAGTTAAGTAGAATAGGTTTAGTATAGGTAAGCGACACGTGACTAGAATTTGGAATTTTATGTGTAAACTATAGGATTAAGAAAGTTCAATAAACCAGCCATCATTAATAGAATACAGAATTGTGCCATCCATTCCACCCATCTCCGCTAGAAGGAAGATCCCGGTCGGTACGCGGGTTGAGACGGTGGCAAGCTAAATCCCTATCAGAACCACTGAACGGGGCCACCTGCCTTATAAGCACCGGTACCATATTTGGTAATATGATACAGAGGACGGGAGAGGTTCAGCACACGCAGAAAGACATACAAGAACACGCAACTGACCACACGATTCATAAACAACAAGTGACCGTGCCCAACGCCAAACTCCAACTGACTGCCGTCCCATGTTCTATTCGAACCATGTGACGTCAGTCCATAGTCACGAACCTTGGTGACAAACAGTTTCATCTGGTCCATGACAACACATTTTGTATGCACTGTACTTATGTATAGATTAAGTATAACATTAAAGCATGGACACAATATATTCGACAATCCTCTTTCGTATAAGCCTATGGGTGTATATAATCCGTAGTAGTGTGTGTAATTCAATGGCGGTGTGTGTCACTGTCGATGTATGTTAGTTCACTTGTGCGTTTATCTGTGGGCGTGGCTTGTTCATTTATTCATGTATGTCCTATGCGTGCGTGCCTGGGATCCTCTGTATTCTCCTTTATGGGCGCGTGTATATATCCATTTCTGTCCTGGAGTGTGCTGTGTATATGCTGTGTTGTGGTGCGCGTGTTGTATGTCTGTTTATGAATCGTGTGGTCAGTTGTGTGTTCTTGTGTGTGTCTTTCTGCGTGTGCTGAACCTCTCCCGTCCTCTGTATCATATATCCCTTATGTGACAATGTGACCTGCTTTTGTAAATAAATCGAAATTGTATTGTAATTGTAGTTTGGTATAATGATATAACAATATAGTGACGATGATGGTAAATATATCATTTAAAAATCAATGATAATATACAAAGTAACTGCCTTTGGCCACTATCACTTTATCGCCAGAAATGTTTTAATTTACGCATTGCAGGTATGCTTCATAATTCAATTTCAAAGCAAACACACAGGTAGGCTGATGCATGCTTTGAAATCAATATGACTTGATAGACAACATCATTTGCACCTTTGATGGTCACGATTTTTAATTACCACTAGACATTCTAGAATGACTGGTTTGTTTAATATCGAGCCAATCATTCCAGTGGTAAAATTTCAAGTGGATATTCCTTCAGACCACTGCAGATTTTATTTTGCCTGACTGGACCATTAAAGGGTTAACACAATATTTGTTGTTATTGCCTGTGGTATCTCGGTATATCTAGTTCACAGTGAAGCTATTGTGTATTCTTGTAAACATGCGTGTAATTACCCTCGCCACGTAAGGGAAAGAGGGTATTGTGATCGAGTGTGTGTATGGAGCTCTATCTCGAAAACTGCTTATCCGCTTTGGCTCAAATTTTAGCACGGAGAAGGAACTAGCCACGCCAGAGGATTTCCAGGCATGTGTGCCGCATAAAAAACTGGGCCCAGATTGGATCAAATTCTGGATCTATGGATATCTCGGAAACTGCTGGTCCTTTTTGGCTTAAAGTTTAACACTTAGGATTCACAAAATCCGAAAAAATCAAAAATCAAAAGAAAATCTGGAAAAGGGAGGGTGAGGGTCTGGAATCTCTGATTTCTCTTGTTTATCAGGTTACTATTTTTAATAAATCTATAATTTTTTCTGATCCATTTGTTTGTTCCTAAGATATTTACCAATTTCAGCCATGCATACCAAGATTAAGTACCATTTTTACCACTTTATTATGTTAAATATTTTGAAACTAAACTGATTAAAAACAAAATGTTCAATAGTTATTGGGGAAAATTTGAATTTTCACCAATACAGTGATTGCCTTGGTTAATCTGTAAATTTGTTTGTCTGTCGGCTCTACGTTCTTGGTAATTGTTTAGGCTCTGCATATATTGTCTTATATCAGGAATCGCTAATCATACTGTAACTAAATTTGGACACCTAGTTACACCGAGGTAGTGCAATGACAGTGAGGTCACAAGGTCAAAGTCATCGTGACCTTGAGCAATATTCGATTTTTTTTTCTCGTTAGGTTTTTCTTTAAGTTTTCTGTAAATTAACTCTGCGTGTTGTCTTATACCTCCGGATTTCTTTACCCCATTACAAACATATATGGGCACATGTTAATACCTATATGAAGAGAACGCATAATATCTTGGTCTGGCTGGCAAGTATGATGATGTATCCAGTTCTCAATCATACTATCTTTAATCCTAGATTTATTCATGAATACTCATTATTTCCTTGTATGTGCGTACACATACGCAAGAAAAAAAAATGCCCAAAATTATTGCTAATATTGGATCAGTGTACCCCTCATGTCTTGTTTCCGTATAACAGTGTTAAAATGGTACATGAGAGGGAGCTGGAAGATATAAACTAACAGTCATATTGTCTACATAGAAGCATTTTTAAATTGGGTTTGGTGGACGTAGCTGATTTTTTCTTGAGGGGGGGGGGGCACGGCACAAGACTCCCCCTGAAAGCTTGAAAAGTTTACTGATTAGCTTGGGGACATAGAAGACTGGGCAGCCATTTCTCAAGTTTTCCCACGATTTGTGCTTTTTTGTGGGATTTGGTGGTGGTGGATGGAATGGACAGTGTAAGGGGTGTGGCCACAATAGGCCTAATATATTTATCATAATTGCTGGGGTGGGGTGGGAGTTGACTTGGCCCCTGTTCCGCTGATTACATTTAAATATATCAGAATCCATTTTGAATACAATATGACTAAAAGTTACTTTTTAACAAAAGTTATTTCCAAATATTCGGTAACATTTCAAGGTAGCTAAATATAGAACCGGTTGAATATTTTTGAAAACATTTTGACTCTCAGGCAGCTACAGTTTTCAATCTCAGTTTTTAAAGTAAGCAGATTTCTCTCTACACTTTAACACATGGTTACCTATGTTGATAATGATAGGCCTATATCATGGGAGGTATGGTAAATACGAAGGTTGCTAACCATTTTGAAAATGATTTCGCTGATTCGGGTACAAATATCCCTGAAAATTGGGGATCATTTAAAACAATTGTCCAACTATATATGTTCCAAATTTAATTTTTTTAAATCGTAATTAGTTTTAGTCAACAGTGGTTTGTTTGTTGTATATGTAGACATGACATAGAGCAACAACAGTAATGAATATTGCTGACTATTTTGAAAGGAATTTCGTTGAAATTGGGGATCTACTTTGATAAAAATGTATTTTTAAGATGCCTGAAAATTTTAGTGGCCGCGCCAGCCGGGAGGTCTAGACATAGCGCGTAATAGAGTATCCGCCGCGCTGTCTGTAGTCAATATAACTACCTCTATGCTCGCTACAGGCGTGTGTTGAATGCAATAATACATGTTATCCATGAGTGTATAAGTTCGCAGTCATTGACATTGTTTACAACATATATAATTAATTAACACTTACCAGAGAAAAATAAAAGCTGCTCATCTGTAATGATAAATTTCGGCCTTCCTGGCAAGCTGCTCGCTGTTGCGGAACATCTATAGGTATTCACCGCAATATAGTTGCCGTCTGTAGCATTACCGGCTCGGTATCTTTGTAGAACACGGAATGCTTGGGTCAACCGGGATATCACTTCTTCTGCAATTCCATGTTCTAAGCAATCCCTACATATACTTTCAATGACGTGAATTGCCGCATCAGCAAAGTTTTCACCGTCATTTTCTAGCAATACAGACACTTCTGAAATTCGACGTTTTATTGCTTCTGCCGCCATGGCTACGCCGATATTTGACGAAGTTCTCTTTTTATAGCGACGGGAGGATACCCAGTGAAGAGTTATCTTCTCTTGGATATAGACGGGAGTGGCGCCCTCTGTTCTTTTGACTAAATAGCTTATTCGACTTTAGCATTCATTTGGCGTAGTTGTCTCTTCTGTTTGCCATTGATGTCTGTTCTGTTTGTCATTGATGTCTGTTCTGTTTGTCATTGATGTATGTTCTGTTTGTCATTGATGTCTGTTCTGTTTGTCATTGATGTCTGTTCTGTTTGTCATTGATGTATGTTCTGTTTGTCATTGATGTCTGTTCTGTTTGCTGTAGTTGTCTGTTTTATTTATCATTGGTGTCTGTTCTGTTTGTTGTAGTTGTCTGATCTGTTTGTCGTAGTTGTCTGTTCTGTTTGTCGTAGTTGGCTGTTCTCTTTGTCGTAGTTGTCTGTTCTGTTTGTCGTAGTTGTCTGTTCTGTTGGTCGTAATTGTCTGTTCTGTTTGCCAATAGCCTGTTCTGTTTGATATTAGTCTGTTCTGTTTGACACATTAGTCTGTTCTGTTTGATAATAGCCTGTTCTGTTTAACAATAGTCTGTTCTGTTTGACAATAGCCTGTTCTGTTTGGCACATTAGTCTGTTCTGTGTGGCATTTGTCTGTTCTGTTTGACAGCGTTGCCTGGATTGTTTGGTATTTCTTTCTGGTCCATTTGAAATTAGCCTGTTCCATTTGAGTTTTGTATTTTTGGCGGTGATGGCCTTCCATTCCACCAGCACCAGCTCCACCATCCATCGCATCACCTCCTCGCCTTTTGTTCTTGTCAGTGTTTTTTCTCTGTTAGCAGTCTTCCACATCACCCTGGTGCTCTGGTCGGGGTTATACTGTTTTGAGGTTGATTGTGGTTGATAGTTATCCATCACATGTTGAAACAAACTCGATATAATCTCAGAAGCTGTGGCTTCCAGATTTGGTTATTTTCCATATTTTACGGATTTTGCTGCACACACCCAAATTACTGTGTTAAAATTTGAGCCAAATCGGATCATTAGATCCCGCAATATCCACAGATCCAGTGATTATCAGACCCGGATCAGGATTCTTTTATTTGAAATATGGCCTAAGTCCGCAAATCCGCTTGCATGGTAACTTCATTCGATGTGTTAAGATTTTAGTCAAATCGAGTAGTTTTTAGATATTTTCCGGGATTTGCTTTTGTGATTGGCTAACTGACTAATGTGAGGACGGTGTATTGAATTGCGAGTGTGCGGTCGTGTGCCTACGTATATGGACATGCTTACTGCAAGGGAGTTACGTTTCGTTGGCTTTGGTCAGATTACTGTACGATGCGAAATGTTGATATGTGTTATCGAAAGACAAGCCTTAGTAATGATTATGACGTCATTGATCGAATGATGACGCAATATGTTATTGCCAAAACGCTTAACCCAAAATGGAAATGATAAAATAGATGTCTAGGGGTGGCTAAATGATTTCCATTATGAATGGTTAACACTTTTACTCGAAGGAAATTTACCCTATGCGGAACGCCAGGCCTTAATTGAATTGTCTAAAAACAGCGAAATTGTCATCAAACCTGCAGATAAAGGGTCGGCGACTGTAATAATGCTTAAAGATAACTATAAACGTGAAGCACAACGCCAACTTGGTAACCCAAAGCATTACCAGAAACTAAGCAAACCACTTTGGCAAAATAATTGCAGCAAATTTAATGAGATTCTTCAAAAATTGCTAAATAGCAAGAAGATCACCGAAAAGCAACATAAGTATCTCTTTGCTAAACTTGAGTCAAAACCATGGACTTTCTATCTTTTGCCAACAATTCATAAACCCATAGATTCGTGGTTGGACCCAATGTCACCGCTCGGGCGACATATAATCTCTGATTGTGGCTCAGAATCCTAGAGAATCAGTGAATACGTCGATTACCATCTACAGCCAATAGCAAATAGACACCCCAGCTTCTTGAAAAACACAGAAGACTTCTTATCACAGGTCTCTGAGACCTGGATACCTCCAAATTCATTCTTGGTCACGCTTGACATCGATGCTATGTATACAAACATTGACATCGAGAAGGGTATAAATTCTATCGGTAGAGCATTCGTGAACTACCCAGACACCAACAGGCCAGACAGAGAAGTAATAGCTCTATTAGAGCTGAGTCTGAAAGGCAATGATTTTGAATTCGATGGCGAAATTTACCAACAAATTTGCGGCTGCGCGATGGGCAAGCGCTTTAGCCCATGTTTTGCCAATATTTACGTAGTAGAGTGGGAGGAGGAACCGTTAGAAAAGTGTCCAAAACAGCCCCTCAGTTATCGCAGGTACCTTGATGACATGTTCATGATTTGGCAACACACAAAAGCAGAGTTTGATGGATTTTTCGAAATTCTGAACAATCACGATCCGAATATTAAATTAAAAGCAACCATTGACGAGATGTCCGTAGATTTCCTGGATGTAACTGTATATAAAGGTCTAAAGTATGAAACAACTGGCTACTTAGACTACAAAGTTTATTTCAAACCAACCGATTCGCATCAGCTATTGCACAAAAAATCTTTCCATCCACCGCATACTTTTAAAGGAATAGTAAAATCACAAATAATCCGTTTTCCCAGGAATTCGAGTGATAGGAAAAACTTTGAAGAAGCGTGCTCTACCCTATTCAAAGCCCTCAAACCACGAGGTTACTCCTCACGATTCTTGCGCAAAATCAAATCGGAAACATTGGACGGCTTGGAAACCATTCCAGATAATGCCTCAAATCGTCGGCCTACCAAAATTTCTCACAATCGTCCTATTATAGGTGTAGGCGAATCTCGCAAATGCGGAAAGAAAAGGTGCAAGTTAGATGAATTTCTCCCAAACCAGAATACTTTCACGAGCTTTCAGATCAAAAGCAAGTTCCAACTTCAGTCTAATCTAGATTGTCACTCTGAAAATGTTATTTATCCAATTTCATGCAAATTGTGCCAAAAACAGTATGTCGGCGAAACCAAATGTCCCTTAAGATGGCGGGCAACTCGACACCTCTCAGATATTAGGCTAGAGGAAGACACACCTGTTTCCGAACATTTTAATCTTCCTGACCAGTTAGCCCTTCGTGACATTATGCTGATTGAACAGCCACCCCTTTCAGATACGGCAGAAGAAACTGATAAACAAAGAAAACTTCGAGAATCGTTTTGGATTAAAGAACTCGAAACACAGTGGCCAAGGGGAATAAACTCGGACCCAGGCTTATCTGATCAACGTGACAAAATTCCATTCATTCTGGCCTATAATCGGAAAAACGTTGAAATTTCCAAAATCTTGAAAGATGAGTATCAAAACCCACAGGAGAAACTGAAACAACCCTTTAACAAGCGTCCAGTAATTGCGTTTAAGAAAAATCCGAATCTACGTGACATCTTGGTAAAAGCAAAACTCAAATAGCTATCCATAATATCCATCTCAATCATTCAACATTAACCCTTGCATGATGGCCAGCCAAAAACGGTCAATTTAGTGATATTGGGCAATGTCCATTTGCCGCCGGGGATTGGAGTATTTTTGAAAATTGACCGCTGTAATGACTGGCTCGGGAACCCAGACAGTCGTTCCAGTGGTATATTCTCGGGAATGACCTTGTCTGTGCCTGCAAATATACATTAAATAAGTAAGCGGATATTTGGATTTTACTGAACAAATTTAACCAGTAAAGGGTTAACATTAATGCCATATGGCTTTCCTCAAACAAAATGACAAATCTCAGGCAGTAAGATAAACCAAAATATCTTAAATTTTTGAATTTTTTCGATTATTGAAGATTCTGAGCCAGTGCGTTGACAATATTGACTACTACTACTACTACTACTACTACTACTACTACTACTACTACTACTACTACTACTACTACTACTACTACTACTACTACTACTACTACTACTACTACTACTACTACTACTACCACTAATACTACTACCACTACTACTACTACTACTACTACTACTACTACTACTACTACTACTACTACTACTACTACTACTACTACTACTACTACTGTTACTATTACTGATACTCATACTGATACCGATACTGATACTGATACCGATACTGTTACAACTACTACTACTACTACTACTACTACTACTACTACTACTACTACTACTACTACTACTACTACTACTACTACTACTACTACTACTACTACTACTACTACTACTACTACTGCTACTACTACTCATACTGACACCGATACCGATACCGATACCGATACCGATACCGATACCGATACCGATGCCGATGCCGATGCCGATGCTGATACCGATAGCGATAGCGATAGCGATGCCGATGCCGATGCTGACCAGATACCGATACTGTTACTGCTACTGGTGCAGCTGCAGCTACTGCTACTGCACTGCTACTACTGCTTCTACTGTACTGCTGGCACTACTGTACAGGTGAATGAGCTATAGCCTAGTCCCAGTGCGTCGTCAATGACATAGTGGGGCGGATATGTAACAAATTTGAGGTAAGATGTTCCATTCTGGCAGAAAGCATGCAATTTGGCATATAGGTGGTTTACGGTCTGCTGAACATAATTAGATGCGGTGCTACGTGATTCTACAAAGGGAATCCATTCAAAATGGCGGATTCAAAATGGCCGCCTTCACAGCGAAAATCTGCATTACTCATGTTCCAGATTGAGTAGAGGGCTGAACTTGATGTCAAATTAAGGGTTTCTTTGGTCACTGGTTATGATTTTACCCATTAAATACTCTAAATAGATAAACATGCTGAAAAATATATTATTATTATTATTATTATTATTATTATTGTTGTTGTTGTTGTTGTTGTTGTCGTTGTTAATGTTGTTGTTGTTGTTGTTGTTCTTGTTGTTGTTGTTGTTGTTGTTGTTGCTGTCGTCGTCGTCGTCGTCGTCGTCGTCGTCGTCGTCGTCGTCGTCGTCGTCGTTGTTGTTGTTGTAGCATTTGTAAATTATTAGTATTATTGCTAAACGTTTGTACACACATGTTCCGGGCGGAACATTTTAGAAACAAGTTTTCGCTACTCAAAACAATTGGTCTACACGTTTTCTCCAGTAAAAGTAATTGTATGCCAGCCCCTCGCTTCTCCAAGCATTATTTCGTTGCGGATTTCCATATAATTATTGTAGTTTCCTAAACTGACACTGACTATTTACATATATCAGGAGAATACATAGCTGCATAGCAATCACGCACACGCGTATTGTGCTCTGCTTATAGACAAAGACAATAGCCTATTATATTCTCGCATTCAAGTCAATATGTCAAAGAAAGTGAAATAGACATCTGATCCCACAGTGGATTTAGCACACACGAACTTGGCCCTGTGTGTTTTTTGCCTGCAGTTCAGAACGGAGCATCTCATAGATCCATGTAGTAACACAAATCGTGACAATGTGATAGTTATAGGTCATTAGCTGATAACCTTGATATGCTACAGCAACTCCATGCCCTTCCACCATACCTGGATCTATGTAGGTTGAATGATGGCCTTGAATTGCGGAGACGCTCATAGAAAACTGTGCTAGGTGACACAACTCTTGTTGGCATCTTTGTAGCCGGACTCGGGTTGATCGCGCCGTGAAAAGAAATGCGAAATTAGAATCCAGCGAGGATCTCAGGTCACCAGTCAAATCTTGATTGAGGTCTAATTTCACTATGCCAAGTATAAATGCGAAATTACAAATATCTCAAATAGATAGCGTAACTATCGGCTGCAGCTCAATGCAGGTGTCTAACTCTGACAAAGATGTGGGTGTATGGCTAGACAGTGAGCTAACCATGGAAAACCATGTAAATTACCTATGTAAATTATGCTACTTGCAATTACGAAACATAAGTAGAATCTGGAAATTCCCAACCAAAGAGGCCACCATCAAACTTGTGTTAGCCACTGTAACATCTCGTTTAGACTATTGCAACAGTTTATTGATGGGTGCCCCAAAGGTGCTCATCAATAAACTGCAGGCAATTCAAAACACTGCTGCCAGGATTATTTCTCGCTGTCCCAAATATGCACGAATCTCTCCTATTTTGAAAGCTTTACTCTGGTTACCTATCGAATAAAGAATTCGCTTCAAAATTCTTTGTCTGACGTGCCAGTGTAGGTGGGAACTGCTCCTTCATACCTTTCCGAACCAACAGTGCCATACATTCCCGATCACTAAGATCTCAGAACAAAAATGATGTAAAGGTTCCTCCAACCCGTATGCCATCCTATGGGTCTAAAACATTTTCTTACGCAGCTGCAATGGAATGGAACTTGTTTCCACTCGATGTTAAATCCTGTCCTACATTGGCATCGTTTAAGCGCAGACTGAAAACCATCATTTTCAGCCAATGTCATCAATACTGTTAACTTAAAATTTACGTTTTTCGTCGTTTTGTAAGCGCATAGAGCACGCCTTTCGAGTGGAGATTTGCGCCATATAAGTGTACTATTATTATTATTATTATTATTATTATTATAAATGACCCCCACTCAACCACTGTGCTTTTTCTGTGACCAACCGATAGAGCATAACATTCATAGAGACGCAACAGCAAAATTTTACCAAAACATACGCAAAATGGTGACCGAACTGAGAGATACAAAACTTCTTGCTAAAATGTCATCTGGAGACACGACAGCATTGGATGATATTTACCACACGACTTGTTTGACAAAACTATACACACGACATAGACCTCTTTCGAGAAGTGAATCTGAGATTGCTGACGATATGAAACCTGACTCATGCTACAGATACAGACGTCGTAGTCCTAGCCATGCAGACAGCAAATGTTCTTCATGGGTGTGAACTCTGGGTCGCATTTGGCCATGGGAAGACCTTCCGCTATGTATCAGCTCATGGCATTGAAACAGTTTTGGGTGCAGACGCGTCACAAGGTATTTATGCATGCTTTCTCTGGGTGTGACACTGTGTCTGCATTTTGTGGGATTGGCAAGAAGACAGCATGGGAAGTGTGGAGGACTTCAGATCTATTCAAGTCACTATATAGGAGACTGCCTGATGCCCCGGCGTCTCTGTGAGACAATGACATGGAAACGCTGAAGAGGTTTGTCGTACTACTGTACAAACGCACATCACCATTGTCAAAGGTTAATGAGGCACGGAAAGGGCTTTTCGCTTTTGGCAACAGGCAGCTAGAAAACATTCCTTCGATCAGTGCAGCTCTGCTGCAACACACCAAACGTGCTGCGTTCCAGACAGGTCATCTTTGGGGCCAATCACTCCACGCAAATGCAAAAACGCCATCGCCAGCTGACTGGGGTTGGGTCAGAGATGGAGACACTTGGTCACGCAATGGAGTTTGCTTGCAGACACATCTAAGGCATGCCGGGAACTCGTGAAATGTGCTTGCAAAAGTAATTGCACTGGCAGATGCAAATCCAACTTACCTTGTACACAGTTGTGCTCATGCTGTGCACAGTGCGGGTGACGTCTGTGAATCATGATTCAACAATCAACACCATCATGTATAGCCTTGCATACTCAAATAGGATAATTGAAAGTATCTATAACGACCATTACTTGGTTCGATATTAAGAAATCAAGTAATTTAAACTATTTCTAGATGCTATATTGCTTTCGTTCTCAAGAGATGGATCTTTTAGATAACACATCTTAAAGAGCCACCGTCTTTTGACATCAAACACAGGTGGTCGCTATGGAAGGATTGTTATTTACATATTTATAGTATTGTAGTGAGTAGAATTATAACAATTAACTCATGAAACCCCTAATTTGACATTAATCCAATCTCTCCACTCCATCTAGAGATTGAGTAATGCGAATTTTCCGCTGGGACGGCGGCCATTTTGAATCCGCCATTTTGAATAGGTTCCCTTTGTCGAATCACGTGGCACCGCATCTAATTATGTTCCGCATACCTTACACCACCTATATGCCAAATTTCATGCTTTCTGCCAGAATGGAACATCTTTTTTACATATCTGCACTACTAACAGGGTTCATAGACAATAATACTACATACTTGTTAGTGCCTAGTGATATAGCAGATTGGTTCTCAGAATCATAGAGTAAAGATATCTGGAATATACATCATCACTTCCAGTGAATTCGTGTTGTCGTGAGACGGGTAGTTGAAAGATAGTCTGTGAAAGATGAGTTTTGTCCTCTAGATGATGGGCTAGTGGTAGGCTACTCGCCTCCCAAACATTCGCAGAATTCACTGGTTTGAACCCCGCTCGGGGCGAAAATTGAAAAGGTAAGAATTACATACCAGATGATGAATGAGCTATATGCTAGTGCGAGTGTGTCGTCAAAGACAGGGTTCATAGAACTAATGCTTGACAATTACAAACAATACATACTTGCGAGTGCCTAGTGATATAGCAGAATGGATCTCAGCATTGTAAAGTATAACTATGCATATGTTATTATCACAATTTTCTCTGTTTTAAATGATCCTGTGTACTTTTGAACTAGTCCTCTAGCATGACCCAATTTAGCTCCTGGGTAGCAGGCAACTTGTGTTTATTGGTGGGGCTCAACATTAATGCGACTCGGGTTCGAAGCTCCAAAGATGAGTATTTTGTTCGTGAGAACAGGTAGTCGCCAGTCCATTTTGTTTTCGATTTCATGACGAAATTTACAAAATGTGTTTCTCTCCTGCATTGTTAGTTGTTTGGGCCTATTGGCACATTTGATTTGTTACGTATATTTCAAAATGCACTTGAATATTTGGAAACTAATTTTACCGAATGCTGGTGCTTCCTAATGTACTCCTATTTTCCAGTAAAATTAATTTTAAAATATGTAACACCTTATGAATATCTTGACCTTCAAAGGTAAGATATTGTTATTGAAAGGTCGAAATGTGTAAAATGCGACGATTGTTTTTTTATTTTGGGGATCTTTATTTTTCGGGCCTAGTGTCTGTAGACCCGTCAGCCATTGTCTACATAGGGCTCTGACTCCATAACAGATAAGAACACGCGATAGCTCCAATTATCTTGATTTGCCTGTTCATTTGGAGTAAAAGAAAGTATAACTGTCGTGACATTAGGAAATATGGGCTACTTATTTGTCATTCAACAGGCATAGGCCTGCGCACGATCGCCAGCACAGCTCAGGTATACGTACTCGCGAATGGAGGCGCGATGGATAGATAATCGGCTGGTGGTTATTATTAAACGTACAATGAGAAATAGATAGCGAATCGCATAATTGAGATTATCCGTCAAGTCTAGCGTCAACCTGAATAAGTCACGATGAATGGAGGAACCCAGTTTTAGTTATGCCCAGCCCATCTTTAACCGAGCTACGCCCATGTATTTCCAGTGTTGGGATTGATAGATCTGGGCTCTCTGAGCCCCAATTTCCGGAAAACTATACGGTAAGCTGTTGGATATCTTGAACCTAATTTGGCTGGCATCATCAGCAACAGCGCCCATTCAATATAGTTTCAGAATATTCAACAGGGTGTTATATTAAATACTACGGACATACAACTCGTACATTAACGCATAGTCTGGCATCAATTAAGCGTTCGGGGCGAACACAGATACGTGATATCTGACGTTATTGATTATGACGTCATCCGACACGTCACCTAGTTGTGTATGCCGTCATACGATTGATGGACAAACTGGAATCCACTATTGAGTAGGGCAATTTAAAGGACATATGATTCCATCCATTGTTAGCGACACTAGAGTGAGCTAGTTCTAGATTTGCCACGCCCATTTATTGATAAGCTCCACCCACGCTTTGTCCGTGTTGGGATCGATCTAATCCTGATATTCCAGAATCCCAATATCAAGGTATATACATTTAAGCTGTTACATATTTTCAAATGAATTGACTTCAGTCAAATTAGTTTCAAAATATTCAACAGAATGCGTCTTAATAGTAAAGACATACATTTCGTACAGTTTGACGGATTATTATATGTTCGTGATGGATCTCGATGTATCAATCGTTGCGCATTTCATTGTGACATTTGTCCACACGTGATATAATTGATTATGACATCATATACCTCAGTAACAGATCGGGTCTATTCATTGCGATATTGCGATATACAGTATTCGTTTCTACGCTTAGCAATGTATCAATGGGGCTTGTGTAGCAATAGACACCTTGAATTCCAGAGACTGATTAAATAACAGTTTTGGATCAACAACTATGTATATAGCCTCCAAAAGTCAGTAAAGTCTTTTTTTTATTAATTGGAATAGAAAGTATGTTTAAATAGCATGCAAAATACGGAACTTCAATACTGCGGTAAAAATAAATAGGCGAAATACGGTAATACGGAGAGGCGTAACGCATACATCGCTGAAATTCCAAACATTTATGTACATATGATAACTATATGATAACTTCTATTCATTTTTTAAATTGCTGTTGTAAACCGTTGCTGCACACATGTAGACACCTTTCAGCATTAGTGTTTACATAATCTACACACATCTTTCTTGTACTGACCGTGAAACAGCAAGATAATGGTTAAAGCGAGTTTTTTTATCTCCCACTTTCAGCGAAACCTGTCACGGTTTCGTATAACAAACCTCAAAAATAAATTACACCTTTTAAAAACAAGGTGGAATTTCTGTTTTTATTTGCAAATATAGTGACTTATTTACATGTATGAGCCGTAGGCCCACTGTAAAACCGCCGATTCGATGGTATAGAACATCTAACGAATAAATCAACATGTTTGCAAAACAAGACAGAATTTATGTTTATGTTTTGTAAGGATATTGACTTATTTATGAGCTGTAAAACATAGCACGAGCAGTCGTAACATACTTTAGCTATAGCGGTCAGATTTTCTAGCGCCTTGCCGTTATAATGAATTAGTCCCCCCCCCCCGCCCCCACCCCACCCCCACACCCACACCCCACCACCCCCCCCCCCCCCCCCCGGTAGGTTGACGTCACAGTTAAAATACGTAATGGCTGGCGTAGCTATGTCCAACAGGAACATTGAAAAGTCCTTCAGCTGTACGAATTGAAGAGCGTTACCATTCAATAAGCAGCAGCACCCAGTAAAATTAGTTCCAAAATATTCGTGTAGGCCTATCATCTTTTTCCGTGCCCGCGCAGTCCTACGCATTCACTTGGTTGTGTCTAGAATCCATCATATGACGTCGTAATCAACTACGTGACGTAGAATGCCATTATAATCAATGACGTCATGAATGACTTAGGCAAGTACGACACGAACGCATAGGGGACCTTTCCAGTTTCAGTTAGGGCCCGCACACCTTTAGCTAAGCTCCACCTACACCTCGCTCGTGTTGGAATCGATCGATCCCTGAAATCCCTCACTATTATTTTCCAGAAAACTATACAGGTAAGCTGTTAAATTTCTTGAAACTAATTTAATTGAGTGCTGTTACTGCTTACAGCGGCAACAGTGCCCAGTCAAATTAGTTTCAAAATATTAAACAGCACGTTTATTAAATAGCAGACATACAATCTTTACAATGTGTTGGACAATTAAGAATTCGTAAGCTTTCACCAAAGGTTGAAGAAGATCCCTCTAGTAGAACCAGAGTCATTAAAAATACACCATTTGTCCTTTCTTAAAACAATGGTACCGAGAGCTGATGCCTTTAAATTATAACCCCAAAACATCTCTGGAAAGCCATGGGGAAGATTCCAGCCAAGTTTGGAGAGGATCCCCCCTGTAGAACCAAAGCTATTCGAAAAGGTCTTAGGAACAACAGAAACGAGAAGACGCACTCCACGCTCGCATTAACCCTTCCATCTAGCGACGCGGGTAAAAACCGTGCAGTCTCGATAGAGGGCCGTATTAGACACAGGACAGCAGAGATCATGAGTGCGTGCGTGCGTGCACAAGCGCTTGCATGCGGACGTGGTGTAGTATCACAGTGTGTACCTGTACATGTGTATAAGTGTGTGCGTGTAATGGATAGATGGATAAAACTGGTGAGCAGCAGGGTAAGCCAGCAGGTTGGTGGTTGAAAGAGCGAGATTGAGTGAGTGGGTAAATATGTCAGTAGGTGACTATGTCAGTGAGTAAGTGGGTGGGTTATGTGCGTGCGGGAGGAGTGAGAGTGGTGTGTGCGCGGGATGGATAGATTAATGAATGTGTGGATGTGTGAGAGGGTGGGTGAGTGGGCTGGAGGGGGGATGAATGCGGGAGAGAAAGCGGGGAAGAGTTAGTGAGCGAGTGTGTGCGTGAACAGGTAAAACTAAAATCTGTTCATTATCATATTCGGTTTGAAGATATTTATTTTTCATAATCCGTTTTAAATATTGCGTATCACCAGCCACACCTTGAAATCTGTGGCTCCAATACTGGGTGAAAGGGACCTTTCCAGTTTTAGCTATGACCCGCCCATCTCTAGCTAGGCTCCACCCACACATTGCTCGTGTTGTTCTGGATTGATCCATAACTCAATGAATGTCAGAAAACTATACAGGTAAGCTATTGCATATTTTGGAACTAATTTGACCGGATATTGCTGCTGCTGCCTATGGCAGCAATAGCGCCCAGTCAAATAACTTTTAAAATATTCAACAACATGTTTATTAAATAGTAAAGACATACAATTAGTACAACAACACCAGTCCTAGTACATCACTAATTAAGCGTGCTTGACGAACTTATCTACATCATCCATGGCGACATTGATTATGACGTCATCCTACGTGTCCCGTAGTTGATTATGACGTCATATGACGTCAAATAATGGATGGATAAACAGGAAAAGTCCATTATGGTAATTTTCGCAATATCGTCATCTGATTGTACGTTGGAGACTCAATCTGGACATATTGTATGTCATGCTTTGATCCGTACTGGCCTGAGGCAACAAATTCCTTGAACATGGAATATGCTGAACATTGAATATTTTGAATTTAATTTGACTGGAGCCGTTGCAATCTATGACAGCAACAGGGCTCAGTCAAAATAGATTCAAAATAATCGAGAGGTATTCTGCACTCACTACAGCTGCCTTGGAAATCACTTCCCAGTATTTCAAAACTATTACAAATATGTATTTTCGTACGCGTGTGAAAGAATGCTGCGGAATCCCTTAAATGGAATCCAGTCCATATAGACGAACACTTGAAATAAAGCATGCACGCGCTGTTCATCCGGACGAGCATCTCTCCAGATTTATCCGAAAAATCAGGATCTTTAACAGGCTTCAGGATTTCAGGAAATCTTGTCAAATATCCGGATTATTTTAGTTGAAATAGCGTTATTCATGAAATAATTAATTTGTTTTATATAATCCAATTTCGACACTATTCAAGTCTACCCAATGGACCTTTTCGGTTTTAGCTATCCCCCGCCCATCTCTAGCCAAGCTCCACCCACACCTCGCTGGTGTTGGAATCGATCGATCTCTGAACACCGACTATCGATTTCCAAAAAAAATGCACAGTTAAGCTGTTGAATATTTTGAAAGGCAGCAACAGCGGCCAGTCAAATTAGTTTCAAAATATTCAACAGCATGTTTATTCAATAGTAAAGAATTACAAAGACATACAATTCATACAACGTGTCGGACCATTTGAGATTTAGTGGCGGTCTATATGGAACCCTTTGTGACGTAGTGATTGTGACGTCATCATACACGTGCTGATCTGATTATGACGTCATGCGAGGTCAGATGATAGATGGATACTCTGGAAAGGTGTATTAGACTGAATAGACGTATAGTTTATTTACATATAATTATAATAATATTAACAGACACGTTATAGTCTAAATTGATGATCTGTATGCATTTCTACACGCCACTGGAAAAGACAAATCACATGAGTGGGCTCTACGTCCGAAAAGGGCACACCCCGCGGTCTCGCGCTTGCCCAAAGTTATTCTCCAGACACAAATCATGACAAGCTGATCAGCCTGGTTCATGTAACTTCACAATTCAATTCAATTCAATTTATTTACACCCAGGCCACAATGTGTTATATGGGGTCCATTAATGCATACATGTACACGGTCAATGGCGGTTACATGGAATGTTGGTAATTATTATTATTATTATTATTATTATTATTATTATTATTATTATTATTATTATTTCAACATAATATAAGTACCTAGGTAATCAAAACTCCCTCAAATTTAAAGGCGCTCTTCCACGCCAGGACATCTGAGGATCAAATCGCGAAACCTGCATATCCACGGAGGCTCACATTGTGCACCCAAATGAAAGTAGGACGAGGACGAATCCCAGCACGTGATCACGCCACTCAGTAAAAATCAATATAATCCTCTCCTTTGTCAATTTGAGTTGAATTTGGGACCCATAATCTCGATTCAAAATATATCAGCCACACGGTACAAAGCTACTACGTGCCAGGACCCACCCGGCCCGCATAGGGGCATGCAACCTAATCCCCCCCCACCCCCAAAAAAAATACACAACCATTCAACCTCATCGCCAAAGGCCCTGGGAGGTATGAGCGCGTTTTCAGTAAGTGTACCGTAGCGAAGCGCTCAAATTCGTCCAGACAAATTTCGAAAGGTATAGAGGAAATTGGAGGTACTCACTCCCAGAACATATTTAGATTTTGTAGTCTGTACACATTCAACATAGTAAATTCCAGCAAATTTGATTTACGACGGTAGTAACGAGCTGCAGGACAGACTGTGGTAGTGGTAATGGCACCAGTAGTCGCAGTGACAGTAGCAATGGCAGGAGCAGCAACGGTAGCAGTAGCAGTAGCAGTAGAGGTAACAGTAGAGGCAGCAGTAGTAGTTGCTGCTGCTGCCTCTATTATTTACTGTTGTTTGTTTGAGCCAGAATGCTAAGTGTAACGACGGGCCGGACAGACCAGGAGTGAAGTGCTCCAATTCCTCCAGACGAAATTCCAGAACATATTTCTAATTTGCAAGATGTACAATTTTAAAGGTAATAAATGTATATACCTTGTACATAGGTGTTATTATAGGAACATTGTATTTCGACAGGAATAATGTGCTGTAAGCAGGCTGCGGTAGCTACATCAGTAGCGGCATCGGTAGTAGCAGTAGAGGTAGCAGTAGTAGTTGCAGCTGCTGCTGCTATTGTCATCAACGTCGTCGTCGTTGTCGATGTCGTCGTCGTCGTCGACGTGGTCCTCCTCATAGCCGTAGTCGTTGTTGTTATCAGCACTGCTGTTGTTGTCTTGCTATTTAAACTGTTTCAATACTCTTCTTATAAATGTGCATAGCTTACTTAAAATTGAGATTTTATTACTTGATAAATTGCACACCCATATGTGAGAATCGGTAATCAAACAGTTTTATTTGGCAGTTTATTGGTAGATCCATATTTTCGCATCTCCGTTAGAGTGAATATAGGGCGTTAGTAGCTTGCTCTGCTAGGCGTTTTGGTGCTGTTATATACCGGCAGTTGTAAAAGAAATGTATACCTAAATACATATATTTATCGGTTATTTCAATAGTTTCATCATCTAAAGTAAAATTACAAATCCCCGTCCCCTTTTATTGCTTCCGAATATTACCACTTTTGTTGTATCCTTATTAATTTTGAGATTCCACAATTTACAGTAACTGTTGTAGGCATTCAGATTCAGCTGCAGAGTAATAGCATCTTCTGCTATCAACACTCTGCCATCTGCGTATAGGAGCACCAGCAATTTAAGATAGACGTCCATGTTATCATTAAATATAAGGCTGTCACAATGTGAGTTGTCCAGGTATTCTTGAAGGTCATTGAGATAGATATTAAATAATATGGGGGAAAGATTTTCTCCCTGCCGCAACCCCCCCACCCCCCCCCCCCCCCAGTTACACGTAAAAGGCTCTGATAATTCATCATTCATACATAGGCCTACCCTTTATTTTATGCCAAAATACATGTTGCTAATCACGCTGAATATTTTCCCATTAATATTTTCCCTTAATAATTTACCTCATAATGCTTCCCTCCAAACTTTATCAAACGCTGTCTCTAGATCAATAAAGGCACAAAATTATTTTTTCTTTTTAATTCGGTAAATTTCTAGGATCGCGTTTAGAGAAAATAGATGGCCAGTTGTTGAGTATTTACGTCTAAAGCCAGCTTGGTTTTCTTGAATAAGATTGTTTTCTTCCAGATAACTATCAATCCTTTTACGTATGATGCTAGAAGAAAGTTTAGCCAAACAGCTACCAGTGTAATAGGCCTATAGTTTTGCGGCTCATTTAGGGGACCTTTACCTTTATATATAGGTTTAATTAGCCCATCAGTCCATGCTTCAGGTATATTTCCAGTTTCGAGTACACATTTAAAAAGCGTATAATAAATGGGTATCATTGTTTGTTCGCTGGGCTTAAGATATTCACTATTGCAGAGATACGTGACAGCACACTCATACAAACCTTGCGCTAGAATAGGCCAATGAAAACCATGGATTCGTACAGTGCTTTGTATATGCATGTACATCCACGTCTGGGTTCATGAGCTTACGACCAGTAATGGTGTACATCGCATATATTACCTGTTGATCTGTGCTCATTAGATTCATATCCAATAAAGCAAACGTGGTCTTCTTGTACAAATGCACATACTTCAACATGGTATCGCTTCGAGCTAGGAAAAAGCCACCACAAACCCATACCATATTAAGATATATAAGATCTCTGGTTTCAGCTTCCCAATTGGGCAGATTCACTTGTTTAAATGCTACCTTAGCTGGATCAAAATCCTTTGGTAGTGTAACACTAAACGTCAGATTCAAAGAATATTCACGAAAGATGCCTACATCAATCCAAGCGAAATACTGGTTATTGAAATAATTCGCTTGAATGGCTTGTTCCATGACTGCACATTTTGAATGTTGCGCGCAGGAGTATTTAGGTTCCACTGTATTGGGTATATGTTTAGGATATCCTGGTGTTTTGAACAGTCTACCGATTCTTCCTTCAAGCTTGAAAGGCCATAAACTGTCTCTAGTTATCATGGAAATCTGTGTCGGACTTTTAACGTTTCTTCTCACACGAGTCATTGTGTCCAACATTTCTTGAGAATCCGTATAAAACACAAAATTATTCTCAAGATGCCGGAATTTCTCTGCCCAATTCAGATAGAGGCTAGGTTTGAATATATTTGTCATCGATCCTTTAGGGAAGGCGCCGATGTCTATGAACAAGCTGACAAACGTGATATCGGAGCATGCAGAGGCGCCTTGTGTGCCATAGCTATCGCTCATACACTAGAATGAAGTATCAAAAGAATCACACAGTTGTGTTTAAATACAGTTGATTGCAACATCGCCACATTACGCATACGCATGCACACACGCACGCACACACGCACGCACACATACACGCGTGCACACACGCAAGCACGCACGCACACACACACGCGCCACTAGAATACACAAGGTGGCCTGATACAGTGGAACCCTGTGCTTGCTTATGCTAATTACCTTGAAATTTCGATTCTAGAAATTCAGCTTTCAAAGTTGCAAATCGATTCATGTACGCGCCAAATTGGCGCGGAAGGTCCCTAGAAATGTGGACATAGCAGGAATGGATCGACCGTGTGGCGATGTTTTGAGAAATAGCTCAACTCTGATTTACAACATTATTATTCACGTGTGCGTGCGTGCGTGCGTGCGCGCGTGCGTGCGTACGTCCGTGCGTGCGTGCGTTTCTGTTTATAGGAGGCATATCTTAGAAATCCTATGAGGCAGAAGCACCAAATTAAGCACATACATTTATGGGTTATGGGTAAACAAAGTAAGGTAACGGGGCCACTTAGTGCATCTCGAAATACACATTTTTAGCCATAAATCGTGAACGCAAGTGGGGAGAATTAACAAATTCGGCAGATGCATTGATAATATGGGTGGGTAGAAAACATGTTTGTTTGGATTCAAAAGGTTAATACTCGAGGTCACGTGGCCACTTAGTGCATACAGGTATACACATTTCAGTCAATACCTCTGAAATGCAAGAAAGTAGAATCACCAATATCGGTAACACACGTTCATCTTGCGGCTGGCCAGAGCGGCACTTTTGTTTCAGGGCAAAAGTTCCGATATCTAGCTCTTCTAAGTGCATCTCAATATACACATGTTTAGCCATACATCAGAAATTCAAGTATGTAGAATCGCAAAAGTTGGCCCACCCTTTCGTATTATAGGTGGCTAGAAGTCACAAAGAATGAAATATCTAAATCACGAGGTGGGGTCACAAAGTGCGTACTAGAATACACATTTTGGCTACAACTATGGAATGCATAACGGTATGCTCATCATATTTAGCACACGCTTTCATAATGCCACACTTATATAATTGATTTGAGGTTGAGGTAGAGATGTGCGATTTTTCGATATTTCTATATATCGCGATTCGATACAAGATCATGATATTCTACGATGAAAAACTGCAAAAATCGGAGAATCGCCACAGATTTACAGTGATGTGTTGAATATTTTGAAATTGCCTTGACTGGAAGATGTTGTTGTCAAAGGCAGCACCAATTTCCAGTAAAAGTAATTGTAAAATATTCAACAGTTTTAAGCTGATTTTCAATGACACTATATTACCAATTTGTATAGGTGAGCTTGCCCATGTTAAACAACCACCAATATTTCTCTCAACATTGTGAGATATGGGGTTACGATATATTGATAAATCGTGATGTTGTCTTTAGCAATATCGCACACCCCTAGTTTGAGGTCAACGGATCAACTATCTAGGTCATGGGGTCACTAGGTACATTGTCAAAACAGAGCTCAAAGGCATACCGCAGCATCTCCCACGAGTGCATTCTCGTTAAACTAATATCACCATAGTCGCTGCGTGTCACATTGTTTGTCCCTTAGTCGCTCTATATATTACCATGGGTGTTGATTGCATAGCACATACACGATGGAAATAATTTAGCTTACGCTCATCATAGGGTCTTGTGGATTTAAATTCATATGTGTGACGTTTCGTCTCCTGGGTTCCATTGCCAGACATGTATTTAACTCCAGACTTTTATCGATTCTGAACCAACTGCGATACTGGTAATTGCCCCACATGTACCAATACGGAAGAACCATGATAACAAGTGTGAGCAAGGATACACTCCATAGGCACTTTCTTCCCTGTGGCATTGTGCACATGACAAGGGCGAGCTTATGCGTCATGATCATGCAATAAAGGTGGCGAGGTTTCGGGTTTGGCGATCGTGAATCTGTACCTGAGGGAGAGATATGAATAATAAAGCATAGATAACATTTCAGATGAAAGGAGGGCAGTACTTTTTCAAAGGCCCTTTACAGTTTATCCATCCATCATATGACGTCATAATCAACTATTGGCGTGTATGATGACGTCATTATCAACCACAACATGAATGACTCGATTTGGTCCATCTTAGACGTCTTAGATATATGAATAACCAAGTACAGATAACATTTCAGATAAAAGGAGAGCAGTAATTTATCAATGACCCTTTCCGGTTTAACCATTTATCAAATGACGTCATACTCAACTACGTGCCGTCTGGGACGACGTCATAATCATTTATAGCACGAATTCCTCGATGTAATCAGTCTTACATGCTTAATAGTCCGACATGTTGTACGAATTGTATATCTTTACTATTTACTAAATATTCTGCCGAATATTTTGAAACTAATTTGATTGGGCGCTGTTGCAAAATATTCAACAGCTTAACTGTATAGATTTCTGAAAATTGATAGTCTGGATGTTCCGGTATCTATCGGTTGCAAGTAAGTACAGCACGAGCGAGGTGTGGGTGGAGGTTAGCTAACGATGGGCGGGGCATAGCTAAACCCGGAAAGGTTCATTTACGCAATGTGTTGTATATGGTGTCAATGTGCAATAAAATACATTGAACAAAAGAAATACACAAACTTAATGACGTATACGTAAGGTTATTGTCTTGCATGGTAAGATAGGAGAGTACGGGCGCGTGGAGATATGAAATATATTTGGACGGTAAACCTTTAACCCCCTCTTGTGGCAACTTAGCACTTTAATTGCCAAGTCGTTAAACAAAAGACCTCTCAGTGAACTTGAGAAATGTCTATTTGCGGGCTAAGAGAATAATATTTTTGAAAATTTACCACTGGGAAGACTGGCTCGGTAACCAGTCATTCCGGTGGTACATTTTCCAAAATGATCTTCTTGGTCTACAAGTGCACACTGGCTAAGCAGAAATTTGAATTTTCTTGACCATTACTCTTTTGATGAATGTGCATTTGAATGATACCAGAAATCTGTTTTTTGTACATTTTCGTTATAAATTTGCAAAAATACTCTTTTTGGATGCAAAATCAAAATTTCCTTGAAAAGTACTGGCACTTAAATGGTTAATCGAAATAAATATTATTTCGAGCGCTTTAATACGCTGTTGACACAACAGGGATTAATGACTAAACAAATTCCAAAAAGTGATGTGGTAACCTATTTTATGCTTTGTGCTGGAATACGATACACATTTAAGTTATGATAAAGGACGGACACACAGACACGAAGGAAGGATAGAATATCTGAAGGAAGAATGAACATTTACTTTAGCAAGGCACGGGTCTATAATGAAGACAGCAAATGCCATTGTTAATAAATGCAGAGTGAATGGAATGTATTGGATAAAGAATTACTCACCTTTGGACAGCAACAAATGTAAACTATTTTGAATACAATTCATAACAACAAATGCAAACTTTCGCAACGACAAACGCAACCTATTTGTTAGTTCCTAACAACACATGCAAACTATTGTATTTCTAAAGGTCAAGCGCAGTGTATGCTGGTGTTAAAGAATTTATCCGAAATCCAAGCATGGTTAGTTAGGCCTCTATGAAATATTGGTTTTGTTATTACTGAATGAATTTTGATGATACGCATATTGGCGGCTGTATGTAAAATGCGTCTGAGGATTGGCTATTTCAATACGGAACTGTTTTGGGAACAATCGTGGCTACTTAAGTAGTCAATGCTCACTAAAGTACAGCAGGAAATGATTATTTTAAGAACTTTATGACTGCAAATATCTTAAATGGAGGCAGTGGTTAAATGACTGGTTTGATAGTATGCTTGAACTTTGTCAGGTGCTGCTGACTCATGTACTGCGTGAACTGTGGATTTTTCCGTGACCAGATCCATAGTACGTGCTAGGCCAGAGATCACCGAATGATCAGGTGCTGTGGTGCTGTGACCGTCATATTGCCAAAGCCTAAATAGACAAACCGTGTATGAGCGAATGCTAGGGATTCAGGTAGAAGTACGTGGCCGAGCTGTCAAGCTGAACAATAACATGAAACTATGCTTGGAATCACAATATCATGACGTCAGTATGGTGCAATATCAACAAGATGTTGTGATATATCATTCAAAACGGTTCCAGCGAGGACTAGTTAGAACTAGTCGAACGCACACATCTTGAAGCAAGATTGTGGGGATACTGTTGTGCGAGCAATGAGGCTTGACCAACCAGAATCCGAACTACCTCTTTTGCTCCTGTTGTGTGACGATAGTTATGAACACTATTGTGTCCTATGTAAGATGCTGTTGACAGTGTGTCAACATCACTCCGTCATCTGATGATCCTGAAGTCAGTGTACATCTTTGTAAACGTCTACTTAGTATTCAAATTAGTTAATCTCTGCAATTCTTGTGTTTATCAATTGATAATTGGTAACCAAGTGTGTATAGATAAAGTTTAGATTGATTTACAGTCTGCACTATGACTTATTTGCTTTATTCAGTTATATCAGTTAATAAAACATATTCGTTAAATCGATGATTAACTGTTAATTTCAATCTGTGATTAGAGAAAGACACTTCGTCCTTTCCGAACCCAGAGAATTCTCTGCAGTCAGATACAAGCCCGATACGTCTACATAATCAAACTAGTATCGCTTTTATCTTAGCATCACTTTTAGTTCCGAATTCGAGTTCGCGACCTCTCATTTGGTGAGCCTGCCAGGATTAATCTCAGATTAGAACTATTTGATTAGATTGTGAAAAGAGCCTAATTTCCGAAGGACATCAGCAGCTAAAACCGCGAGTACCAAGTAATGAACGATAAAACATTCACCCAGTCCACGTAGAGACTGCAACCACCATCCATACAGCAGCAACTAAGCCATTCAACGAATTTCTAACACCATCGTCAAATTCTGTGACATGGTCTGTTGCTCAGATCAAGTTACATTATCAACCATACCGAATACAAAGCTGACAATACCATCAAAATTACAGTAAAGATCGTTAGTATTTCAGCAACGAGGAATCCATCTGGTACCCGAGATCCTGGAACCATTGCCCATATTAATCTACAGATTTACTACATTTAATTACCATAGAGGGGGTAGAAGAATACTTTGCCACAATTAAGGACCCATACGCTTTTTCGAGACAGGCAAACAATGCGCCATACGCCACCTGATCTGCCATTTTTGCAGACACTACCCAGTCGACCCTGCCCGCAGCTAATTCCAAGTCAAACTCAGGCACCAGCAACAAGGGCCCAAGGAGGCGGACCTACATCAACCGCGGAAAATGTGTGGAATGTATTCAACACAATGACTACTGATCTAACGAACAGCATGAGGGAGTTCGCTAACATAACCAATGCAAGGGAAGAAGACCGAATCAGGCGTGGATTGTTGCACGATCACGTGCAGCATATACAACCCTGTTATGGACATATACCATCAGAGGAGAGAGATTACCTAGAAATGTGTTGTTACGCTATGGATGCGATGTGCCAAAACGAACCAGGAGACACAGCTTACGTCATAAGTTGGACCACAAGGGGACAACTAAACGAAGATATTGAGGGCTATATGTCGAACCGAGATAGAAAAACTTGGGATGAGTTTCACTGACACCTTGGGAAATTCTTTGTATCTGCGAATGAGGAAGAGCACATTAAATGCGAAATGGAGACCATCAAGCAAAAGCATGGCGAAAAGATCAACACCTTTAACAGGAGATTCCACACATTAGCCAAGAACGCCTACCCCAACGTCAATGAAGATAGCAAAAGGATCATAGTACGTGCATAGCTACGAGCATTATCCAATGTCGCTCTAGCATGGTGAGTTGGTATTAAGGGGAATAAGACAATACGGGAAGCCATAACCTTCACCGAACAGCAAGGTGATTTGGATGATCTACTCGATGCCATGCATCTTACCCCGAGACGACATGAAGAAGTGGATGTAATAGACTGACAAATATGAGCGATGATGCCCGGCCAACGACTATAAAATCTCGAGATGAAACGGGACAAAATGATGAAGGATGTGTATTCGATGATTAAAGGGATGCAAGAGCAATTAATGAAGTCAATAGCTTTGATGATTACCCGGGCAAATACACCCACCCCAACGCAAATGCATGGTAATAAGAAGGAGGCGATTAGATGTTTCGAGTGCAATGAAGAAGGACACATTAAACACAATTGTCCAAATAAACTGAACCGACCACGACAACAACGGCAAGACAATCAGCAGCAACAGAACAAAAATCAGAACAAAATGTGTTATAATTGCATTAAAATAGGACACATTTCCCGCAATTGTAATGGCAGTCACCAAAACGTGCAGAACAGTCAATCCAATGTAACATGCTTTAATTGTGGGGTTAAAAATGGACACTATGTGTCTCAATGCTGAAGCCAACTGACTCAGTTCAACCAGACGATATTCAATGACCGATGCAGGAAATGCAGTCAATCTGGAAATTCTGATAATCAGTGCCTGTATTATGTACCCATAAGCTCCGCTCCCCGTATGGAAGAACTTCGTATGGAACTGGACGAGGTCATACCAGCATGGGGATCAGCAAACGTTAGAAGAGACAATCGAAACTACTTAAATCATGATGAATATTCTGTCAGAGATGGGTTCACACTGACCATCGTAAACACAGATGCATGTGGGAGGTTCTGGACTAGCCGTGACACACTGACAGAAAATTCCTGGGGAGGAAGGACTAATGACGCTAGATGACAAACCTATGTTGACGTCGTATCTGGAGACAGCTGACGACCGGAAAACACAGAGGTTCATGGTCCAACTGTGCTTAGACAACGATATTGGTTGCGACGTTGAGACCGGTAAGTGTATCGATATTCTAGTGGATAAAGGTGCTAGTACGTCACTGATTAGAAGTGACATTTGGAGGCATATTCTTGGCTTGAGACCATTAAAGAAAGCCCAGATACTCTTAGCTGTAAACGGCTCACCCACTGAGGTATTAGGCAAAACTGAGGTCAAATTTCGAGGTGCTCTGCCCATACCCATCTTAATCGTGAAAAGTATGAATTATTAAAGATTAATTGGGGTGGATGCATTGCACGTGGGTGGAGTGGTAATAAATTACAGGAGAGGGGAAATGGAGTGTTTTGGTAAGATCTTCCTGTTATATGTTCCCTATAGGCACCAGAAGCGATACTACGCTGAAGCCAGTATCATGGAGATGACCAGTTACAAAGTTATTGACAAAGTTCTTAGTGACTATGCTGATAATTTTGATACCGCTCGTCCTAAGGAAATGTGTAGGAATCCGTTGGTAGAATGTACGATCCCTACCAATCACCATCCCATTAGACAATGTCCATGTAGAATGCCATTGTTAAAACAGATGTTGTACACAATTAGATTAAGAAAATGATAGACGCGGGTGTGATTCGACCGTCTTCATCTCCTTGGGTGTCACTGATTACCCTGGTACCCAAGAAGGATGGGACAACCCGTTTCTGCATCAACTACAGAGCACTGAATGAGGTAGTACTCCGAGACAATTATCCATTGCCAAATATTTCGGATATTTTTGATAGTATGGAAGGCGCTACCCTGTTTTCTATAATGGATTTGAAGTCTGGGCATTGGCAGATACCAATGGCCAACCAAGACATCTAAAAGACAGCGTTCGTCTGTTCTGAAGGCATTTTTCAATGGACGGGCATGCTTTTTGGTTATCGGAATAGTGGAGCAGTTTTTCAGAGTGAAATGAATTCTGGTTTTTGTGGGTACGTAAATATGGTCATGCACGCTTTCGCCGATGACGTGGTTGTATTTTCTAGAAGTTCCAAAGAGCATGCACATCATTTGACACTCGTGATGGAGTGATTATGCAGGCATAATTTGCAGACCAAGTGGAGGAAGTACGATTTCGTGAGTAAGTCAGTTGATCAGAAGCAGAAGGTGGAAGTCATTCATGAAATGGTGCCTCCGCAGGATGTCGGTGGAGTCAGAAGTGACTTTTTCTGATTTCTTCTAAATTGGTTATAAATGAGGTAATTGAAACTCCCAGAGATTTGGCTAATTTTCATTGAAAATATGGTAAAGGGAGATAAAGTCGTCTTATAAAAACCATCTGAGCAAATAAATTAGCGTGATTTATGTCCCATACAGGCGATACATTTTGAGTTTGGAATTGCTAAGCTCGTTGGCTGCAGTCTGTCATATATGGAACAAACGTTGTTTTTGTTTTTATATTAAAACACTTCAAGCGAATCGGTGAGTATTTTCAGAAATATTGGCACATGTGTGATCTGTTTGTGCAAAGTTAGACCAGTCTTTAAGCCACAAATGTATACAGTTCAAAACATTACAGCGCTCAAAGTGTAGACAGATACTTTGTTTCCTCCAAAGACAATTATGCCATTACAATTGGGTTGCCAATCTGTACATCCAGGTTGACCCATTTCTGTGCATTATGTTGCAAATGTGCATTGTTGTAAGCTATACAAACTACAGAACCCTTGTAAATACTAGAGTATCCATCCATCATCTGACCTCGTATGCCATCATAATCAGCTCAACGCGTGTATGATGACGTCACAATCAGTATGTCACAAAGGGTTCCAGATAGACCATCATCAAATCTAAAACAGTCTGACACGTTGTATTAATTGTATGTCTTTGTAATTGTTTGCTATTTAATAAACATGCTGTTGAATATTTTGAAACTAATTTGACTGGTCGCTGTTGCTACCATAGGCAGCAACACCACCCAGTTAAATTAGTTTCACAATATTCAACAGCTTACCTGTATAGTTCTCTTGAAATCGATAGTCAGCGAGTTCAGAGATCGATCGACACTAACACGAGCGTGGTGTGGGCGGAGCTTAACTAGAGATGGGCGGGGCATACCTAGAATGGAAAGGTTCATTAAGCGCTCAGAAATGAAGCCTTTTGTATGGTCAAACAGGTCAGCTTTTTAACCCTTTAATTGACAAATTTGGCAAATACAAGTTGAACCTTTCATGGATAATGCCAATTTGCAGACTAGGGAGTATTACTTTTGATAATGTACAACTGAAACGTCTGGCGAACCAGTTATTCAAGTGGTAAATATTTTAAAATAACACTGTCTTGGTCGCCAAATTGACAGTTCTCTATACCACAGTAGATGCCAGCATTGGCCTATTTGGACATCATTATTAATAAAAACCAGTTATGATTAATACGTATTAGCAAAATATAAGTAACATACTCGTGCTTGCCTGTGTCACGAAATGATGACACAGAGTACGTGAGTACATGCCCCAAAACACCTGTCCACACTGTCTGTTTTCTCCTTCTTTTTCTTTCAGCATTGTTCCCTCTTTATCTTTCAGAGCCAGAGCTGGAGCTAAATTGCAGCAACGAACACAACAATGACAGACGGGCAGAAAGACAGATGGAGGACTGGAACGGACAACACAACAACAGATGGGCCTGCCTGCCTGCCGGCGGACCGCGAGTGATATGGATGTGTGTCCATCTCATTCATGGTCCGTAGGCAGGTATGCTTGTCTGTCGAACGGACTGACAAACCAATCAACAAATGGACAGACTGACGGACAATTCTGGGCACAGCAAGCTGCTGGAGTACGCTTAAGCAATGTACTTGGCTCCACTTGCTCAGTCTTCTCGGATGGGACTTTAAATTGAGGTCCCGTCATACAGTGCCCATCACTGTGTGAACGTGAGCTAGGGTTAGGTAGGCAAGAAATTTCGGCATAATCAAAGTAAACCGGATGCTGAATGGATTCGTCCTCGGATGGAACCACGCAACATACGGATTACAAAATCAAAACAAAATTGCTAGAATTAGAATCTTTCGGACTTTTCGAAGGGACTATGGAGGGATGCAACCCGGATGACTGATCGAGTTCGTCCTCGGACGGACTCAGTCACCATACGGGCTGCCTAATCAATCAAAATCAAACAAGTGCGCGCTGGTGTCTGCTCGGATGATGGCCAGAAGAGCAAATGGGTCCCAGGACCCGAAAGACCCCAGACCCCAACCTTCCCACTCCCCCCAAAGGGGCCGGGAGGTCTCTGACCTAACGCCCCCCCCCCTTGGGTACATCAGGTCATAAAACCGCATGCACCTACTCCCCCCCCCCGACCCAGCACCTACCCCATCCCTTCCCCACCCCCGTTAGGTCCAGGTTAGGCCCTCCCCATACCCTACGCCCAAGCATGAGGAGCAACAGAAAAGCCATGGACAAGAACAGCAACATGAGACAAAATCGAGAGACAACGATCAACACACACCCAGAGAGACACAAGCTAATGCACAAACCGACGTCACAAGAATTCACAAGAATTCAACAGAAACCATAAAGGCCAGGCGTGAGTCTAGACCCTAGCATTGGGAACTAGCATATAAACGCATTAAATATTACAACACACACACACACACACACACACACACACACATGCGTATTAGCTAAACCAGATTTGTTATTAAACTCGGTTTCCGGTGTGAGTGTGATAACGCCTGTTTGCAACCCTTTCGGCGTATTGAACCAGTTTTACAATCTGAAATCTGCAATATAGTGCAGCTCTGCTAAGGCCCGTTTTATAAGTCGAACTGTTATAAGTCGAACTTCTGTCGCGCCACGCTAATGAGACTGGTTGATTTATATGTTGAACTAGTTAGGACTCTGCCATTTTCAGTCTGATTTAGCTGCCATGGCACATGGGAAGTTTGACTTATAAATCGGGTGTTACTTGCCACATCGATCGGGACCCATAGGCATCGAGCATATTGCAAACCGTGCAATAAGTTGTTCATGACTAGCCATTTCGGCATCACCCATTCTGCGGTTGAAAAACATTTAATCAGTCTGTTGACTAGTGAACTTAACATAAAGAGGGACGAACTTGGGCTGATATTAGCCCTTCAGCCTCCTCTTACAATACTCAGCGCAAAATCTGACAAACACAGAAAGCGGAAAGCAGCGCTGTCAACAGCACCAGCAGGGGCTCCACTTCCTGTCTCGGCACCACTCGCATACTGATTAGGCTGGTAGACTTATCACAGAGCCGCTATCATCAGACGATCTGAGTCAGTTACAGATCGTATCTACTGAACCAGACGTTTCTGAAACTGGTACTCAGTGAAACACTCATACCACCCTCTGTCGAAGTACACGGATCGACTTGCGTTGACTGTGAGTCAACGTTGACACAAGCATTAACTTTAGTAGCTAAAAGGCCTAAGTGAACAATATTAGAGGAACTCAGTCTGCAATGTGTTAAAAAAGGCATCGCCGGTTTGTGTTTACAGTGGTAAGCAGAAAGTAAAAGACGGAGCGTGCAGAAACTCTTATCTAATGGCGGCCATAGCCATGGGCAAGACCCATGATCATTTCATTCGCAATGAACCGAGACATTCCAGCGCCGACGGACTAAACGAACGTCGGCATCGACCAGCTATTGCAGCTCTGGCAGCATCCCTTCCTAGCAGTATGCCTCTCGGTCTCGCGTCTACATCAGTGGTGAGCATCGACGGACCAGTAATAACACCAATGCCCGCTCCGACTACACCACTAGTTTTGGCATCTAAAATGTTCATTATTCCTAATGTATTTAAAAAGCAACAACTTCTAGTCAATTTTTGTTTCACAACCCTTAACAACACCCACCCCACCCCTTCTGTCCAGTATGTTGTGTGGTATCACGTGGCTAGAGTAATCGCGTTACTGAGAATGGAATAACAATTTTTAAATATGCAAACGCATACATAAAATTCATATGTAGCCTATAGGCGCCTAGGTTAATTATGTTGAATTGACAATTATGATAGGTACAGAATATCTCAGAAATACTTTAAACTGTCTCCAGAACAAAGAGAGAAACATTTTAGTAAGAAATGTTATGCTGAATATGTTGAGTATTATCTGATTGGAAGACATTACTCTCTGCGTTAGACAGCACTTCCATCAAATCCAATAGTTGTTTGGGAAACATGTTACGTTATTCCTGAACTGTACTGTACACTCCTCAGATTATCCGAACGAACATGACATGTTAACTCTCTTACACATCTAACACTCATATCATCCAAAAACGGCCTCCGCAGTGGTCTTGAGAAATACCCATTTGCAGACCAAAAATAATCTTTTGATAATTTACCACTGGAATGACTCGCTCGATAAACGAGCCAGTCATTCTAGTGGTACATTTTCAAGAGTCTTCTTTTGGTCTGCAAAAGGACATTTTTTAAGAGAAAATTGAAATTTTCTTGAATAAATTCGAGGGTTAAAGGGTTAATTGTTGTTGTCCTAAGCTATTGTTATATATACAGCAACAGTTTTCAGCAACATTGACCGCACTATATGCAACATACTCTTTATTAGTCATAACGTTGTTTTGCAAACCGGCCATGTATGTATGTAGGTTGTTGATTGTTATTAATCTAATTTGATGGAAAGTTGTAACTGATTTAGAAAACGACCACTTCTAGTCAAATTAGTTGCATAATAGTCGACACGGTTGCGTTATATAATTACATGTGATAAGGTGCCGACATTGAGTGGCTAGACGCAGATAGCGTGTCCGATAAATGAAAAGCGATTGCAAAAAACGTTGCAGTAATTTAATATTATGATGACAGCTTCTGGTAGGCAATGTCCCATCACCGACCCGAACACTAACGAAAAACATACTTATAGTTAATTATCTTAAAGTGCCTCTTGGACAGTTTACATTTACAATCGTTTAGCTAACGCTGTTGCAAGCCGTTACTACATTGACATCAACATTGGCTACGATATATGAGGCAGACATTTCAACTCAGCAATAATTAATAATGTAACCTCTCGAAACCAGTGCGACAATGGTTTGTGATCATTGATGAGGGCATGTTTATAGTACGGACAGCGCTCCAACATAATAGATACAGCCTTTAGTGAGCCAAAAGCTAGATGTCAACACGGTGAGAAGCCACCTTATTTGTCTCAAATCGATAGTTTATATTCGAGATTTACACGCGTATTTCCGGTCCGATCTGGACCAAACTTTCGCCACGTGTCCGTAGATATATTGCCCATTTAATTTCGAATAGCTTTTACTGGAGTCCTATCGAAATCCTGGGTAGAACGTCCTCAACCTCCCTCCCCCCCCCCTCCCCCCATCCCCCCACCCCACCCACCCCAACACACCCACCCCACCACCCACCAACCCACCCCACCCCACCCCACCACCCACCCACCCACCCCACCTCGACCCCCGCAATAAGGCGCCCACGAACTGTCACAATTGCGATAAATCCTAGATGGCCGCCGATCCCTTGATCGGACATGGCGCAAAGTGGAAAATTTGAAATCGGCACACGTTATTACATAAGTATGTGAAATTTTGCGATTAAAATCGATCAATTAAAAAAATCAAAATGACTTCCCAAAGTTATCAAAATTGATCGGTCAGTTACGGCCATGCGTTTAACCATCTTAGCTGTCCTTGGGCAAATGACATCACGATTAATCCCTAATGATATATTCCCAATTTCATCCCGGCCTGCTCGACGTTTTTTACGGAGAAGAAGAGGATGAATTTGCGAGTACTAGGTTATCCGGCATGGCCGCCGCGGATCCGAACCAATCGGCCTGTATTGAGCAAACTTGGTTCAAGCTAAGCCATAGAGAAGATATCTCAAATTGTAATTCTATCTGCAAGGTGATTTAGAGAAGCTGATTTATGAATATAGTTGCCAAAATTCCAAGATCTCCGCCGATCTAATCAACCAATAGGATCCAGTCATTTTCGAAAACTAGCCTTTATGCGACCCATATCACCGCACCACGTTTCGTTTTTTCTGTTACTAATACAACAGGGTTCCAAGGAACTACGTTCTTGGAACGCTAATACTCTTCTCTATTCAATGAGGTTACCTAATATTCTTATGTCAGCAGCATCATCGTTCACTCCCGCGGTTTCATCTTATCACCACACATTCTTTTCTCCTAAATTATGCACGAAACAGAGGGGAAAGTGCAAAGAGAAGAGAGGCCAGTGTCAGGTTCGGAAGCGCGAAAGTTCCAATTAATTTTGCACGTACAGAATTGGATTTCTCGGCTTTTATAGTATATGAACAGAAGTAATAATATATATAAATATCCTGTTATCACGGTTTACAGATTTAGCAACACATTTTGGAAGGTTTGAGACATCGAACACGCCCCTGTTCATCACAACAAACCTCTAACGTCGCCCCATCCCAGTAGCCTCTTTATACTTATACCTATCGTCTTACACCGACAATTCACAAAGGCTTATCTCCATAGCCGTGACGTCGTCATAGATGCTCCAATTTAGACAACTCCAAGGCAGTTGCCACGCCCCCACCCCGCCCCACCCCAGCCCTGACACACACACACACACACACACACACACACACACACACACACACACACACACACACACACACACACACACACACACACACACACACACACACACGCACACACACACATACGCACACACGCGCACACACACACACCGCCCACCCGCCACACCGCCCCCACACAAAACCCACCCTCCTCCCCACCCCACCCCAACCCCCGCGCCACCCCGAAAGGCAAAGCCCTAAAATATTATCTGATGGCAAAAAAGGACTAGCCCCGGCTTGTCAACCACTATTAATACACTACGTGCTTGCTATGTGGACGATTGCCAAACCAATATTTAAAAAGTGTAAAAATGTGTGTACAAATTATCGCCCATCTCACTCCTAAGTCACCGATGCAAGGCTATGGAAAACACTGTATTCACATATATCTACAACTTCATTAGAGACGACGTCACACCCGACCCCTGGTGCATCTATCTCTATACAGTCAGCCAAATAATACTTGCTCTTGAAGTCGTATTCGTTTTTCACCAACTTCAAAGCATTCGACTATGTGTAGCACAGTGGTTTGCGTCATATATTAAACACCTTCGTGATAACAAAAGCCTGATAGGATGCATGTGTCGAGAGTTATTCAACAAATCGTCATCAGCTGGGGGCATATCTACCCTTCGAAGTCTTAACCTTTGAGTTCCCAAGGACCAGCCATTGATCCCCTGCTATGTTTACTCTTTATAAATTACCTATCAAGCGCAGTCCATGATGCTCATAAACAATATAACAGTGTTTGCCTACGACACATGCCTTTATGCTATGAATCATCAGACAGCCTTTGGCACGAACAACTGCCAGTCAAATAAGTTTCAATGTATTCAACAGCTTACCTGTATAGCTACCTTGATATTGGAGTTCTAGGGGTGAGTGGGTTAGAGAGCGAGTGCGAGAGAGGATATGAGGGGGTTACGGAGAGTGGAGGGAGGGGTGGGGTGGGGGAGATAAGATATAACACCCAGCGGCGAGAGATTATGGATGGATGGAAGAAGAGCTAAACAGATATGCAGAGAGGCGGGTGGAGTGCAGGGGTGGGGTGGTTAGCATCCGCTGAGTAGATTGTCCAGTAGATGTTTAGGATGGAACAACATAGAGTCACCTCGCCATGTTTTGACTAAAACCATCCCCGTGTTTAAGGAAGGGATTGTCTTTTAAAGATTTCCGGACTATCTCGAGAAATTCAAAGATGGTCGTCAATAATTGATCGATCATACTTCTGTATATAATTTATGACGTCAACTACTATATTGAATTAAAATCGGCACAGAGTTTAATGACGAGTAGTACGTTAGTCAATGTCCTGAACACTGGTAGAAATCCAAGATGGTTATCAAATACATTCATCACTCACACCTCTCTAAAAGTAGTCTGAAGCGTAACAATATATAGTTTTCCTACTAGGTCTGTTCTAATCGGCCCGGTTGTGAATGATTTACATGTAATTACGAGGTATCTTGAATTTCTGAAGGAGTTCTACTGGCTTTGTTTGTCCTACCATTCAAATGTGAATCAAATCCGATTGTAAACTCTGAAATATTTGGGATGTATGCCCATTATCTATCAGTATGATAAAAACGACGATTTCTAAAATCCAGATCGGGATAACCCGGGTCAGAAGTTCGCGAACCATTTTCAGAGAACTTGTTATACGACTCATTATCATCAGGTGCTGTAGCTTCGAGGAGACCCGTTGTTATCAGAATAGCATTAAACCATTTAAAGACATTAAACCTCTTGAAATGTTCAGCTAGTGTCTTAAAAGCGTCTTCGTCATTTTAACCTCGATGAAATTGGATATTTGCATGTATGCGTGATCTGGGTGTAAACAAAGCTCAGTTCAGTGCGTGTACTAGCAGTGAGTCGCAACACACATCATTTAAATTGGGTGAAGAACATACTAGAATTTGCAGCTTCCTTGAGACTGTATTCGCCGTAGAAGTGCATGACCTGTCCCAGAAGTATCCGACGCCAAAATTAAATACGTCACCCGTTAACTAACGTCACAATCTAAATGACAACGTTCCCTCAGGAAGGTGTAGGAATTGAAATTCAATACCTTTGATGACTTTTCAACTCTGGATTCCCAATCCAAATGGCAAGGTAATTATACAGGTCAGCTGACGAATATTTTGAAACTAGTTCAGTAACAGCCCACAGTCAAATAGTTTCAAAATAGTCAACGGATTACTAGTATAGTTACCTTCGATTCCACTTGAATCTCGTTAACAGTGGGCGGAGCTTAGCTAGAAATGGATGGTGCATAGATAAAAATTGGCCCTACTTTACTAGAAATGATCGGTACGTAGCTAGAAAGTGATGGTGCGCAGGTAGAAATGTACGACACCAGCTGGAAATGTACTGGACACAGCTAGAAATGGAAGCAACATAGATGGAAAGGGACGGCGCATAGCTAGAAATGGGCCGGAATAGCTAGAAATGGAGGGAACATAGCTAGAAATCGACTGTGAATAGCTAGAAATGGACGGGGCATAGCTATTAAGTGATGGAGCATAGCTAGAAATGGACGGTACATAACTAGAAATGGAGGAAGCATAACTAGAAATGGATGGAGCATACGTAGAAATGGAAGGGTCATAGTTAGAAATGGAAGGGTCATAGCTAGAATTGAACGGGGAATAGCCAGAAGCGAACGGTGCATAGCCAATAATTGGCTGGCAATCGCTAGAAATGAATGGAGCATAGCTATAAATAGATTGAGCATAGCTAGAAATGGACGTAGGATAGATAGAAATAAAGGGGCATGGCTAGAACTGAACGGTGCATAGCTAGAAATGGACGGTGCACAGCTAGGAAAGGACGGTGCATAGCTAGAAATGGACAGTGCACAGCTAGGAAAGGAAGGTGCATAGCTAGTAATGAACTGTGCACAGCTAGTAATGGACTGGTAATAGCTAGAAGTGAACGGTGCATGGCTAGAAATGAACGATGCATAGCTAGAAATGCACGGTGTATACCTAGAAATGAACGGTGCATAGCTAGAAGTGAACGATGCATGGCTAGAAACGCACGGTGTATACCTAGAAATGGAGGGTGCATAGGTATAAATGGATTCTCTATTGAACGTGAAACAGTGTGATCTCTGAATATAAGTCATTGCGATGTTCAAGGTCGTTTTGTATTTACTCAGGCCTTATAAAAACATATGAATACTAATATAAATATAATCCTACCATATAGCTTGTGTCGGCAAATGATATCGGTGGGTTCAATGCGCAGGACAAATAAAACATGTTGTTTAAAAAAAGTTAAGAATGTTAAGATATTTGCTTAAGCAGTTATGGTGTGTGGATACTTTATTAATTGGATAGTAAAATATATACGTATATATGCTGTGAAGATAGGTATTTTCTGCTTGAACAAGTAGTATTAAATTCAATATTATCATTGAAGGTCTAGCTATTCTACCCCATGGAGGTAATTATTGACAGTATCATAATCGTCATTACCATATTGCCATTAGTATGTTTCCATAGTAGTAGTAGTAGTAGTAGTAGTAGTAGTAGTAGTAGTAGTAATAGTAGTAGTAGTAGTGGTAGTGGTAGTAGTAGTAGTAGTAGTAGTAGTAGTAGTAGTAGTAGTAGTTTTTATTATTGCCAAGCATTCGTTCTATGAACCCTGTCATTAACGACGCACTGGCATTAGGATATAACACAGTCGATATTGGAAATTTTTAAATACGCAAGGCTGTTCATTTTGACGTTGCAAGATCATACACATATATCAATGTATTAGCTGATGTTGGTGCATGCATTTTGCACTCGGTACCATTCCATCTTGTGTCATCATACAATAGGATCACATTATAATATAATACAGAGAGAGAGAGAGAGAGAGAGGGAGGGAGAGAGAGAGAGAGAGAGAGACGACGGCATTGAGGGAAGGCAGGAGAGGATGGCATGAGCGAGGGAGGGATTGAGGGAAGGGAGAAGGGGAGGAGCAGGAGACGGAGGGGAGATAGGGTGGAGAGACAGAGAGGATACTGTTTCAAAAATAGTCTTCTTTCGATATGAAAACGGACATTTTCCAAGACTACCACAGAAGCCGTTTTGGTCAACTAAAGCATTAAAGAGTTAGCTAGATAGATTGATTTATTACACAATAGGCAATTGGCATTTGAGTGAATACAATGCTATTTATTATGCATTGCAATGCGGACAAATTATTTGCATTGTGTCCATACAGCTGTCACAACACCCCCCCCCCCCCCACGCCAACCCCACCCCCTGAACACACACTTGCATTGCGCGTGTGTTTTGTATGTGGATAACTATTACAAATGTAGTGGAAAAAGTACTCTAATATATGCTGACATTTACACCTTTATTGACCAAACTTAGTCAATGAAAACATTGTTATTGAAGGCAGCAACAGCGTTCACTAGAACATGGATGCCAATGTATGTTGATGGTGGTTTTTAAGCATTAGCGGCCAATTGCTGTATAGGACCAATTGACCTTTATTACGGGTTGTTTAAAAAAACCCAGCTATTGGTGATTGGTTCTTAACTGTTAGCGCCGCAATTATTGCATATGACCCCCTATCTAAGTAGACCACTTGAGTTGTGATTCTAAGAACACATTGCTATTCCTGCATAGGACCACCCATCTAAGCGATTATTTAGCCTAATGCATAGGAATACCTATCCAAGCTGGACCACTTGAGTTTTATTGATAACCGCCACGCATATATACGGTTGAAACGAGTCAGAGGGAGAGTGAGGAGAGAGAGAGAGAAGTGTGGTATGACCCCAGTGATGGGAAATGTTGAGCAAAAAATAAAAAATTTCCAATGGTGGTCATGTCACATATCATTTTGAAGCCGATGATGAGTAGACTACAGTACAAGGAATTATTTTGATCTTGGGTCAAACGGAGGGTAGGGGGCAGGGTCAAAGGTGGGCACCAATCAATTGTAACACAACTCCTCCTAGACCATTTCACATAGAAATGTATGATTCCACATGTGACCAGAGATGTGCATGACATATTAATTACTATATCATATATAGCAAAGGTCTAATTTCAGAGGTGTTCCTTAATAGACAGGTTAGAACTGTTACAGTTTCCGCCGTCGAGCAGATTTATGGTGACAACTTTAGATTTAACACTCCTGTTCCTTGTAGCCGAATGTCCAAGTTTATTTAGCAACATGGTTTGGTAGACTGAGTTGTCTCTTTAAACATAATTTGACTGAAGGTCATTGCTGTGGGAGGAACAACTTTCAGTCAAACACATTACAAAAAATTCAACAACATAGATGTCAGAGCACACAATACTATCTTAAACATTTAGGCATCAGCAGAAAAAAGGTCAATCTAGTAATGATGATTTTATATAGCTTTCATGATAAAGTTCCATCAGATGGAAATTCAGGCTTATAGCCAGGAAGATATTTATTACCCAAAGACGAACATGTGCTCTGGCGCCAAAAGATGGTTATTCTTTAAAAGGGGTGGTGGTATGACGAGAAGCCGTAAGCAACCACCATCTTTTGGTCCAAAAACGCTGCATAGTATAGCGAATAAGTTGTATTAACTGACTATCTGTCTTTAACAACCACTTTTTGATGGGCCATACAGTGCCCATTATAAACAGGCTTGAGTGATCTTGCATGCTTAAATGCGCTATTATACTTTTCTCTTAATAGAGCGGATTAGTGATTTAGCTTTTAACACTTTGAACCCTAAAGTGCTAAAATCTTATTTTCCTGATAATACTAGAAGTATTGCGTAAGTTGATGAATGTATTGAAAGATATTTGACTGGAAACTGTGGCCACAGCCGTCATATATCCCTACCCAAGCCCTCCAACCAGTTTCAGAATCTTATCTATTCAGTTTTCTTGAGTTGACAAATGCGTGGTGTGTTTCAATACTAGAAGCGTGACAGTAAAACATAGTTCCTGTCTCAATTAGCTACATCAATTGGTGACAACTTTAGATTTCACCCTTTACCCCCTTCTTCAGTGCATCTGAAATGGTCTTGCGAAATGTCCATTTGCAAACTAAGAGAAGACTATCTATGAAAATTTACAACTGGAATGATTAGCTCGATAACCGAGCCAGTCACTCCAGTGGTAAATCTTCAAAATAATCTTCTCTTGGTCTAGAAATGGATATTTTCCATGAGAAAATTTAAATTTTCTTGAACAAATTAAAAAATTGTAACAGAAAGGCAATCTTAACAGTCTATTTAAAAGAGCTACCATCGCAACTCCTAGCCCATTTCACGCAGAAACTTGAAACTTCTGGTATGATTACACATATGGCCATGGATGTGCATGGCACTTTTGAAGTGTTGTCATGACGCCAAGGGGGTGGTAACAAATTTAATTTATGCAAAGGTGGTCATGTGACATATCATTCTCAAGCCAATGATGAATAGACTACAATACAAGGAATTATTTTTATCTTGGGTCCAACTTAGGGTAGGGGGCGGGGACAAACGTGGGCACCAATCGATTGTAACGCAACTCGTCCTAGACCATTTCACAGAGACCTTTAAACTTTTGGTATGATTACACATATTGCGAGGAATGTGCATGGCACTTTTGACATTTTGTCGTGACCACAGGGGGTGGGGACTGTGGGTCAAAAATGTAATTTTTCCAAACATGGTCATGTCACATATCATTTTGAAGCCAATGATGAGTAGACTACAGTACAAGGATTTATTTCGATCTTGGGTCTAGCTGGGGGTAGTGGGGATCAAAAGTGGGCACCAATCGATTGTTACACAACTCCTCCTAGACCATGTCACATAGAAGCTAGAAACGTTTGGTATCATTGCACATATGGACAGGGATTTGCATGACACTTTCGAAAGTTTGGCATGACCCCAGGGGCAGGGCCCTGGGGTGGGAAATGTGTGTCAAAATTTTAATTTTTCCAAAGGTCATGTTGCATATCATTTTCAAGCCAATGGTATGTAGTCTACAGTACAAGGAATTATTTTGATCTTGAGTCAAACTGAAAGTGGGAGGCGGGGTCAAAATGTCAAAAGTGGGCGCCAATCAATTGTAATGCAACTCCTCCTAGACCACTTCAGATAGAAACTTGAAACTTTGGAGATGATTGCACATCTGGCCAGTGATTTGCATGACACTTTTTAAATTTTATCATGAACCTCAGGGTGTGGGGACTGTGGGTAAAAATTGTAATTTATCCAAAGGTGGTCATGTCACATATCATTTTCAAGTCAACAATGAGTAGACAACAACACACGATCTTGCGTCAAACTGAGGGTAGAGGGCGGGGTCAAAAGTGGGCACAAATCGATTTTCATGCACCTCCTAGAGCATTTGACATCTAAATATGTATTATGCTGATTGTTTTTTTTAAATGTTTCTTCTTCTTTCAGACTATGAACTTTGCTTATGTTTGGACCATTGGCCAGTTGTCATTACATGACTTCACGTTATTCCTGGGCAGATAAGCTTTATGGTTCAGTCTCCATGCTATGCTTGCCCAATGGGTAGTACCACAAGTGTTTTGAATTCACATGTTGATTGTCAGATTTCAAAATGTGACTCTGGCGGTCCATCATATCCTGTGATGTACAATTAATATACAGTAGAGGTAAGCTATTTGCTATCTTCTGATAGCTCTTGTGGAATTTTGGTATAACTCCAGTGATGGGAAATGTGGTGTAAAAAATAAAAATGTTCTAAAGGTGGTCATGTCACATATCATTTTGAAGCCAATGATGAGTAGACTACAGTACAAGGAATGATTTTGATCTTGGGTCAACTGAGGGTAGGGGGCAGGGTCAAAAGTGGGCACCAATCAATTGTAACACAACTCCTCCTAGACCATTTCACATAGAAATGTATGATTCCACATATGGCCAGAGATGTGCATGACACATTGGAATTTTGATATCAGCCGGAGGGGTGGGGGAAATGGTGGGCAGAAAATAAATTTGATCAAATGTGGTCATCTCTCATATCATTTTGAAGCATGTAGTTAGTAGACTACAGTACAAGACATTATTTTGTTCTTGAGTCAATCTGCGGGCAGTGAGCAGGACTCAAATGGGCAATCTAATTCTATATATGTACATGGCTTGGATATTGTTTCTTCACAGAATAGGTAGTCCTGGGCAGACCGGGTCCTGCAGCAGCCGGTTCCTTGGGTAACTTAAAAATGTGAGATATTGCTATCTTCTAATACCTCTTGTCCTGCTAGTTACTTCTCCCGAAGTACCAGGTATAGAACAGTCAAACTGGTTCCATGTTACCAGATTTAGTGTACAAAGAAATCCATGATTAACCTGTTTACTGCTGAATGACCAATCATCTAGCTGATTTTGTGACCAGTTTTGTGTATATAGATCGTCTCCAAAACCACCTAGGCGATTGATCAGAAAGGCAAGAAATGTTATCTAAAGAAGTTCTAGAAAAACGGAATTTCACCAGATAACTAGATTGTACATGAAGTACAAGAAAAGAATGTCTAGTTCAAGTGCAGGTATTCATGGAAGCCGGATATCTGTTCATGGAACAGATCTAGTTATTATTCTTATTATTATTTTTATTATTCCGCCAGCCATTTCCAGCAAGTAGATTGAACCAAAACTCCGAAACCAGCAGGTCAATCAATACAAGACTCGGCATCCATGATCTACTCGCCAACTCGGATCAAAATTAATCAAAGAGAACATGATGCACTCGGGGATTTGGCAGCCATCTTGATGACGTCATAAATTACAAAATAATCTTCTCCTCTGGAACTTCTAAAGCGATCTGGCTAAAATTTGGGGAATCTAATAAATCAATGGCGGCAAGTGATAATTGTTTGCAAAAACTGGTCAAACAGTATCGGCACCATGTACCAATCAATTTCGAGCATTTGGGGGCCATTTTGAACTTTTTTATTTGATGGATTTTGATGGAGAAAATTGCTATACCTATGTTAGTTGACCGTCTGCAGAGTGTGTGTGAAAGTGAATGAGATCTATTTGTAAAGTGCAGAAATATTTAGATTTTAATTTTCCTCTTTATTATGTAGTAGAAGACAGTTTGCTAGAGGCTCTAATAAAAATGATTAATGTGACATTTAATTGTCATTTTATATCTGGTTACCATGGGGGTAACAAATGGCATTTGCTACTGTACGTGCTCTAGGTAAACATATTAATATAATAGTGATTTAATTGCCATTTAATACTAATTGACAACCTGGCTGATTAGCCCATGAACTTAGTAATGCCAATATGAAACTTGTACTTAATGTAGATGCTAAGGATAGCTGTTGAATATTTTTTAAAACAATTTGACAGGAAATTGTTCCTGCCTATTAAACTTTCTATTGGTGAAATATTAGATTTGTATTAACCCTCATACTGCAGACTGTTAAATTGTATTTCACTGATTTTGGACTAATCTTCGAGTGTCTATTAAGAATATTGGAGAGATAAAATTGTCACACACTTCTTAGAATTTTTGCTGCTGAATGGCCAATCCCTGATTAACCTGTTTACTGCTGAATGGCCAATCATCTAGCTGATTTTTGTGACCAGATTTGTGTCTGTATATAAATATTCTCCAAAGCCACCTAAGTGATTGATCCGAATGACAAGAAATATTACCTAGAGCAGTTACTAAAAAGTGAATTTCACCAGAGAACATTTGTATACAATTTGTACACATTGATACCTGAATTCCATGTAACATGTTGAATATTTTGAAACTAATTTGACTGTGGGTTGTTGCTGCACCAACGCCCAGTGAAATAGTTTCAAAATATTCAACATAATGTTAAAAACATGGGGCCTTAATCCTTTTATGATGAAGCCGGCCAAACCGGCCTCTGCAGGGGTCTTGAGGAATGTCGATTAGTAGGCCAAGTGAAGACTATTTCTGAAAATTTACCACTGGAATGACTGGCTCGGAAAGGGAGCCAGTCATTCCAGTAGAAAAATTTCAAAAATACTTTTTTCTTGGCCTGCAATAAGACATTCAACAAGAAAATGTTTAGTTTTTTTACAAGATTTAGTCATTAAAGGGTTAAATGTTAAGGACATAGGGCTTACAATTTGTACAATTGATGGACATTGTAACCCTGTCTAGCATAGCTAGAAATCGGAGGGGAATTGCTGGCAATGGATACCTCTATGTTTGTATGACTGTAATAAATAAACAACAATGGTCCCATCAGACTATGGGACATATTCAGTATTTTAAAGATTCATTTGGAACGAGATTACATTATAGAGTACCTTAAGTTATTTGTCGAGCACAGGACTTGAATAATGTTATGCCCCTCTCTTCCTGTGATAGCATTTTGAAAGAATGTGCACACCAGGCAGTCTTTGACGAGCTGTGTCAGAGGGCTTATCTGAGTTAAACATCACTGATGTGCATAGCTGCATATGCAGTGCATTAAGGTCAATCTATGGACCGTAACATCATTATTTTTAAGTTCATTGCAAATTAAGAGTCTCAGTCTCCAAAATCATTTCTTTTCTTCAACTAACCTGTATTAACCCGTCTTTACTGACAAATTCTTAACCTCGTAATGAGATCATTATTGACAGGATTATAATGTCGATTCTGAACAGAAATATACTGATAATTATTGTTGACTAGGGTATCAACAACATACTGATCTCAACACAATTATGTATCCAGTGATCTATTTAAAAGCGCATTTATTTCTGAAGATAGTTGTGCCGAGAACCAACTTAATGTTTCGAAAGCACGTTGACTGAATGTGGTTGCTATCTAAGGAAACAATTACGTTCAGTCAAATTGTTTTTAAGTAACCAGCCAGGGCATTTCCAGAAGGTTTGGATGCATTGAGTAGGGCTAAATAGATAATCGGAGTAGTGATATCAATAAACCTCCAAATGCAAAATTAACCTGTTTCCTTCTAGCAGGGCTGAAGAAACTAGTGAAATTATGCAGTGATCCGTCACTGCTTGTATGTATTGAAACAAGACTGGATCGGTGTCAGAAATCGTGTAGACTGTTTGGAAATTTTCGTATTACGTTTGTTGAAAGCTGTTGCTATTTAGGGTAGCAGCAACTTTCAGTCATGAGTATTTATCTGTAGGGAACTGAAATATTTAATGTGACGATTGTCCGAGTTCGTTTACATTTCTCTCAGCGTATGTAACTAGTTGTTGCTTCGCCGCCAATTGGCTCTCACTCACACACACCCCACCCCCACCCCCGTATGTAATGCTATTTTGTCACATGTAATGAAGCCACTCTATTTTGCGTCAACATAAAATAGCCATTATGGAGTTTGTTTGGACAATTATGTTGCTGGAATGAGTTGCTAAATTGTTCCTATCAATTCAGTTGGCCGGAATTCAATAAGGATGTTTGAACAAGGTTTAGCCTAAACCGGGTAACAAATCACAAAGTAATTGCGATGTTAGTTTTATAGATAGGCGATATCACCAAGCTTTCATTGTTTGAGAGCTAGATCATGCCCCGTGCAAGAGGTGTGGCCTAAATTAAGTCTTTAATAATTGTCCATGTTCTATGTCTATTCAGCGCCATGCCCAATTTGGCCGGGTTGTAGCGTAAGCGCCGAGGCTGATATTCAGCCACGCTTGGATAATTATATTAGTGAGAGAACTCAAAGCCGATGGTACGATTGTGTCCCAATTGCGCCGTAGATTGGAATTTATTTAGTCAATGATAGTAATTAATTATGTGCCTATGATCATTCCGTTGCTGAATTATGGTGCAGAAACTTATCCCAAAACACCGGCATTATTTTAGAGGTCCAATTTGGTAGTTTGTTCATTATTGAAGCTAGTCAATTTGGGTTGTTTTGCCGAATACCAGTCATTCCGTACCCAAACCAAACCGTACCGGTCAATCCGTACCTAGCCTGTTGGAGAATCCGTACCCTACCTTTGGATATTCCGTACCCTAAATTTGGATATTCCGTACCTAACTAATTGGATATTCCGTACCATCGTAATGGTTAATCTATACCCATGAAGTACGGGTGTATGACGATAGCAGCCACCGTTGAACACAGGTTTCTAACTTAACTTCATATTTCTAACTTATCGTTCCTAGTTTTTGCAGATGACTAAGAGACGGTGGCCTTTGCTAAAGATCGGACCCTGTTTCTGTAATTTAATTTCTGTAATCCGGATGTTTGAAATAAAAAAATACGTTTGAAACGTATGAATAAATTACATACAATCTGCTTGGTAATGTTGTATACTATCGTGATTCGGATTCATTTTTATATGCCGAAATAAGCAAAATTGACTGCTGTGTGTTTGAATAAAAAATAATTTTGAATGTAAATTTGAATATAAAGTGTAAATTTAAGACATACAAATATTTGAATAAAAATTAAATAGACATACTACGGAAAATGTGACTAGATTGTTTGGAAAGATCCATTAAAGAATTGAATCGATTTCGTCATAAAAGGATAGATTTGGAATGTCCGCGATTGTACTGTACGGAATTTAAAATGAGGAAAATAAATTTGAAAAACATGAAAGAGAATTTGAATCTTACAAGTTGCGTCTGTTTGTCTCGAAAGACTAATACAGACTGATAAGCAATCTAAGGCCAGTGGACGTACAGCAAGCGCACGCGCGTTTCTATTTGCTGAAGATGTTTCTGAAAGCTGATTGGCTAGAGCAATGTTCATTGTATTTGTCAGGATATTCAGTCCATTGTAATGGTTTCCTGCTATTAAATCTCCTAGCCTAGTTGATACAACGCTGTGGGTGCTAACAATTAAACAATCCCCGTTGTTTTTTTACGACAACATTTAACTCACACATGGCAGTGGTTCAAACTGAATAACCATTGTTGACGGTGGTTCTTAAAGACCCCGTTCATATGTATGATGATGACGATGATGATGATGATGTGGCTGTTGGGTTTTTTAATATTATCACCACCTACGTACTATATCTAAGGTGAACCACTTGAGATTTCCTGATGGTGGTTCTAAAAACATGTGAAATAGCACCTGGTGGTTCTAAAAGTGAATCCGTTTGTCTGAGAAGGACCACTTAAGTTAATGCAAGGCAGCGGGGACGGACTTTCACTAAGAAATATGATGCCGCGGCGATCAGTAGGCCTACATGGTTTCGACTTCGGCAGTCATTTCGACCTATCAATAATATCATTACTCCCAATAGGTTTAGTGGCAATCGAAATAAACTATCCAGATTTATCTCCCTTATTGGTGTTACATCAGGCGCACGGGGCTTCTAATATATTATTTTGCAAGGTTTTTTTATTTCCATCCCGTCATGTAATAATATGTTTTAGTTTCAAAATAACACTTGTTTACTTTCTTTCCACCCACATTTATCCTAGCGTCTAGTTGAACATCACCGAGATTAATGGTAGTATAAATTATATATGCACAACTTATTATATAGGCGTAGTTACAGCCGCTGCCACCACCACCAGCAGTGATGACAATATATGTTTAACCCTCTGTAAATTTAACCGTTTACCCACCCGACCACCCTCCGCCCGCTCACAGTGAAAAGAATATTAATTATTTATCCAGTATGCACGATTTAAAAGGTTAAAAGTGGACGTGTGCGCGCCATAGCTATAGGTATTATTGTAAGTTTTATAAAAATTTTGTGACAACAAAAATAAAACGTTGATTATTAAGTTATAACGCTGTGATTCTCTTGAGTTATATATTCAGTAGTATTAAAAATAATTCCCAAATACATTTTCAAATGTTCTCAATGCTTATATTTTCATCTAGCCTGAAACACCATTAAGAAATGGTACTTCCGGGAACAAAATTAATATTGCAGTGTCTCCCTTATCTGCATGAAACACGCTCTGCCTTTATATCAGTAATGCATTCACCTCTAACCTATTGACTATTCCGTACCACCCATTGTATATTCCGTACCGGGTACAGAATAGCCAATGGATGGGTACGAAATAGCCAATAGGTAGGGTACGGATTGTCCAAAATTAAGGTACGGATTAACCAATATCAAGGTACGGAATGTCCAAAAATAGGGTACGGAATAACGGGTACGGAATTGCTAGGGTACGGTTTGACCACATACCGTTTTGGCTCTTGGTCATGAAATGGTCTGCGTTGCAAACTACTTGTACACTGCCGTTAATAAAGAAGTGTGCGCATGTACCAGAATTCTGGCCAACGTAAGGTGCGCATACAATTAACCCTCCAATTTCGATTGCCCGCCGCAAATTTTGTGGCTGTTCTTTAAATTATAGTGTTCCAATGATTCTTTTTGATGATGGTGTTGCGGAATGCTGTTGCTCTCGGTCATAGCAGGAGCATCTTAGCAGCTGGGAAGTCAGAAGCATTGGCCACGCTATTTAAAGGGTGGGACAAGTTGGGTGTTTTTTAAATCTGCAATCAAATGTCATGCCATTTTAAATACGCAAGGCTGTTCATGTTAACGTTGCGAGATCATACACATATATCAACGTATTAGCTGATGTTGGTCCATGCATTTTGCACTCGGTACCATTCCATCTTGTGTCCATCATACAGTAGGATCACATCATACTATAATACAGAGAGAGGACGGCATTGAGGGAGGGCGGGAGAGGATGGCGGGAGCGAGGGAGGGATTGAGGGAAGGGAGAAGGGGAGGAGCAGGAGACGGAGGGGAGAGAGGGTGGAGAGAAAGAGAGGATAATGTTTCAAAAATAGTCTTCTCTTGGTATGCAAATGGACATTTTCCAAGACTACCGCAGAGGGCGTTTTGGTCAGCTTAAGTGTTAAGGAGATAGCTAGATAGATAGAATTATTACACAATAGGCAATTGGCCTTTGAGTGAATACAATGCTATTTATTATGCATTGCATGGCGGGAAAATTATTTGCATTGTGTCCACACAGATGTCGCAACCCCCTCCACCCCCTGAACACACGCTTGCAGTGCATATGACCACCTATCTAAGGGGACCACTTGAGTTGTGACTCTAAAATCACATTGCTATTCCTGTATAGGACCACCGATCTAAGCGATTATTTGGTCTAATGCATAGGACTAAAAAATTTAAGGTAGACTAGTTGAGTTTTATTGATAACCACCACGCATATATACGGTTGAAGCAAGGGAGAGGGAGGAGTGAGAGAAAGGGGGTGGGGGAGGGTGGGGTGGTGGTGGTGGGGTAGTTGAAGGGACGAGGGAGATAGAGTTGCATCAACTATGTTCCAGCCCCAATACGTCTACAATGGCTAACCGCAGCATGTGTCGTGTTCTAAAGCTATGACATACTTAACGATATTGGTTGCATGTTGCTATTGCTGCTAGTTGATAAAAAAAGTAATACACTTACGTAACGCATAGCGACATTTGAATGTGAAACTTGCATAAATTCTGGAAATGTTTGGATAAACCACTACGTTTCAGCATTAATAACTTTGCAACGACCAGTAGCAAGAGGTTTCTGTTGCAACGGTCGTATACAGAGGTGTATACATACTAAGACATCTGAGATATGTGTTATAGTTGTTAATAGTTCATTAATTATTAATACGATTACATAGCATGCTTGGCACATGAAACTTGTATAAACTAGTGGAAATTAAGGAAAAGGTCGCTATGTGCCAGCATTAATAATGTTTCAACGGCCACTAGCAACTGCTTTCTGTTGCATGGGTGGTGTTCATAGATTATGAAATACTAAGGAACTCGAGTTTTGCATTGCTATTTCTATTAATTAATTAATTATTAATACACTTGCATAGTGCGTTGAATGTGATACTTGTAAAAAAAAATACAGGAAAATATTGAATATTATGGAAGTGGACCACTTGAATTGTATTGATGGCGATTCTCAGAAACACTGCTCTTAGAGACAGAAACAATTTTCGCTAAGACAGAGATGCTGATGTATGATGATGGAGGTTCTTAGAGATTAGCGCTCAATTACGTTTTATGATCACCTCTGTAAGTGAACCGCTTGAGTGGTGGTTCTCAAACCCATTGCTGTTACAGTATAGGACTATACATCTATGCAGTTAATTAGCCTACGGCATTGGCTTCCTATCTAAGGTGGACGACTTGAGTCTTATTGGTGATGCTTCTAAAAACATTGCTATTTGTGGTTATTGTGAAACATGTTGTATCTTAAACCACAGGCATGACACGTCGTAACAGACCACCTTTGGACACATTTTAATGTAATTAATTAACCTATTATTATCTTCCCAAAACAGGGAAATCATAACATTAACCAACTAACTTCCATGATTCATATGCACAGTACACTATTGGATAAGTTATGGGAGACCTATCAGAACTATCTTGATAACAAGGGAGATCAATCTGGCCAGAGTAATTCAGCTAAACAATTAAGATTTACCTCACTTTTCAGCGAAAAATACGACCATAACCTAACACATAAATGATAGAAATTGGAATTAAAGTGTTATCTTTAATTGGCCCACATTCGAAACATGCGAGGATGATATATTTAAGAGTTCCAAACATGGCCACTCACGAATGCCACTCAAGCTAAGTAAAGGTAGCCCAATAGCTATTATGGCATTTGCCACCTGTGCCAATCAAATCAGAGTATTTAGGTGGCCATTTTGAACTTTTGATTTGAAGGATTTTGATGGTGAAAATGTCTTCCTCTAAGTTGTTTCCTCGCACGAGCTCAGATTTGGCACTTTTGAAGGCGTCTCATGTACGTTGTATAGGGGATTAATGTGATAGGGATTTAATTGTCATTTAATGTAAGTTGACTATGGGGATGGTTAACCCATGAACTTATGAATGCCAATATACAACTTACACTTATAATCCCCACGTTTTAATAAAATGTTGGGGATATTGTAATCGCCTCTGGCATCTGTCAGCCTGTCCATTTGTTTATCCGCCCGTCCGTCTGTCCTTCATGCTATCTCCTCCCAAACCATTCAGTGGAATTAAATCAAATTTGGTATATCTGTTGCCCATATGATTCCACTTTGCAAGACCATATTTAGATTTGGCTCCGTCCCCAGGGGACGAGGCAGGGGCCAACAGGTCAAATGAGTTGTAACGAAACTCCTCTGAGATCGTTAGACAGAACACAACCAAATTTGAGATCTGAGTTACCCATATGATTGCAGAGGGCTGTCGTGTAGATTTGGCTTTGCCCTCAGGATGCGTGGAAGGTGTCAAAAGGTCAAACTGTAACATGCGGAAATTGATTGTAATGTATCTCCTCCGAAGCCATTGGACGGAATTCAACCAAATTTTGTATGTTAGTTACCCATATCAACGTGGACTGGATGAGCATATGCACATTTGGCCCCACCCCCAGGGGTTGGGGATGGCGTCAAAAGGTCATATAATTGATTGTAATGCAACTCCTCTGACACTATTGGACGGAATTAAACCAAATTTAGTATGCCAGTTACCCATATCGATGTGGAGTGGATGAGCACATTTACATTTGGCCCGGCGCACAGGAGGTGTGAGATGGGGTCAAAAGGTCATGAAATTGATTGTAAATCAACTCCTCGGACACTATTGGACGAAATCCATTGCATGTGAGTTACCCATATGATTGCAGAGTGCAAACAGACGTTTACACTTGGCTCCATCCCCTGGGGTCAGTTGTTGGGTGTGTCAAAAGTTCAAAGCTGTGAACGTGCCGATTTGTGATGTTGTGTCATCGACCGATTCAATCTAGTAGATGCTAAGGATATCTGCTGAATATTCTTCAAAACAATTTGACTTCAGGTTGTTCCCACCTATTAATCATTCTATTGTTGAAATATTAGATTTGTATTAACCCTTATACTGCAAAATGTTAAGTTTCACTTCATTGATTTGGCACTGATTTTCCAGTGTTGAATAAGAATATTAAAAAGATAAAATTGCCATGCACTTCTAAACCTGTTTACTGCTGAATGGTCAATCCCTGATTTACCTGCTTTCTACTGTATGGTCAATCATCTAGCTGAATTATTTGACTAGTTTTGTGTGTATATATAGATCTTCTCCAAAGATACCTTGGCGATTGATCCGACCGACAAGTAATATTATCTTGAGCAGTTCTAGAAACGGAATTTCACCAGCGAACTGGATTGAACATGAAGTACAAGAAAAGAGTGTTTTGTTCGAGTGCAGGTACTCTTGGAATCCGTATATCTGTTCATGATATTCACCGGCTTCTTCTTCAGAACCACAACGTCTGCATTTTTGTAATGTAGTTCACCATGCGCTGGGATGTCGACAACTGAGGGTTTGAAGGAATCAAGGCGATCCATCCATAAACGGCTGATATATAAGCGCGCCAAATTACTACGTAAGATATAGCAAATTGAGGTGTTCCTTAATAGGAAGGTCGGATATGTTACAGTTTCCACTGTCGAGTACATTTATGGTGACAACTTGATGATTACTTGGTGATTACAAGCGGATAAATTTACACTGAATTAATTTCTAGCTGGAAGTTGTTATTGCCTTCTAACTGTCGTTGACTGTCAGCCATCTTGGTACTACCAACAACTACATGATTATGATTGAGCATCAGAATTAACCCTTTTACTCCTGAATTATAAGGATTCCTTCCATTAATCCTTTGGCATAAGTCAGTCCCATTAACCCATTTAGTGCTGAATGACACTCATTGAATTGCTGCTGAATTGCACGGTGCAATTAACCATTTTAGTTCTGAATTACAAGTATCGATTAACCGTTTAACTGCTGAACAACAAGTGGCAATTATCCCTTTTGCTTCTGAATTACAAGTCTCAATTAAGCCTTTTACGGCTGAATTCCTCTATTAACCCTTTTAATGCTAAATTGCAAGTCTTGATTAACCCATTTACTGCTGAATTAGTATTTTTTTTGCCCATTTTTAACTCTTAACGATGTTGACAATTGTCTTATCGTTTCTGGCAATTTTGATTGTTTTGGTAGTTTTTGTACCATTTTTATGATTCTTGATAATTTTTTATCATTCTACACCATTTTTGATCATTTTTTTTATGGATCTTGACCATTTATTTTCAAATTTTAACCGATTTTGGTCATTTTTTTAGTCAGTTTTATTGTTATTGATAATTTTTTTACTACTTTTTGATGTTTTTTGTCCGGTTTTGATTATTTTTGCCGATTTTTGACCTTTTTGACCAATTTTAACAGGTGTTGACCGATTTTGGCCTATTCTAATAACTTTTGTCATTTTTATCACTTTGCCATTTTTAGGGTTTTTTGTCCATTTCTTATTTGCCAATTTTTGACCTTTTCGATCAATTTTGACATTATTTTCCCATTTTCGTCATTTTTATTATTTGTTACCATTTTGGTTCTTTTTGACCGATTTGGACCAATTTTTCCCATTTCTGTCATTTTTGGTTATTTTTTTCATTTATGATGGTTTTTTACCATTTTTCGTCATTTTGACAATTCTGGGTCCTGTTTAACCGATTTTCGCCACTTTTCTTCTGTTTTTGACAATTTTGTCCTCAGATGAGAGTTTGAAAGAATCAAGGCGATCCGTCCATAAACAGCTGAGATATGAGCGCGCCAAGTTGCATAACATAAAGCAACTAGAGGTGTTCCTTAATAGAGAGGTCAGATATGTTACAGTTTCCACCGTCGAGTAAATTTATGGTGACAACTTAATGATTACTTGGGGATTACAAGCGGCTATATTTAACTGAATTCATTTCTAGCTGGATGTTGTTATTGCGTTCTACACTGTCGGCGACTGTCAGCCATCTTGGTACTACCAAGAACTACACGATATGATTAAACAGCAGCAATTAATCATTTCACTCCTGAATTATTAGGATGCTTTCATTAATCCTTTGGCATGCGTCAGTCCCATTAACCCATTTACTGTTGAATGGCCACTCATTGCAATTGCTGCTGAATCGCAAGGCACAATTAACCGTTTTACTGCTGAATACACGCTTCAATTAGGCCTTTTACTGCTGATTAACAAATGTTAATTAACCCTTTTACTGCTGCATTATGAGGCGTAATTAACACTTTATTGATGAATTATAAGTCTCAATTAACCCTTTTACTGTTGAAAAACAAGTGTCATTTAACCCTTTTACTGCTGAATTATACGGCTCAATAAACCCTTTTACTGCTGATTACAAGGCTCAAGTAACCCTTTTACTGCTGAATTACAAGTCTAAATCCTTTTACTCCCATTTACTGTTAGCAATTCTGCTACTAACTTGCAAATCCTGATTAACCAATTTACTTCTGAATTAGTACTTTTTGCAGGTTTTTGGACCATTTTTTGGAATGCTGACAATTTTTAAAGATTTTCCGCTTTGATAATTTTTAGCCCTATTGGTATTTTTGCGTCATTTTGGATTGTTTTAACTATCCTTTTTGACAGATTTTTGCAATTTTGGTCATTTCTGACCGATTTTGACCAATTTTTACCATTTCTGTCAGGGTTTTTTTTATCATTTTAATGCTTTTTTACCATTTTTGCTCAGTTCTGTCGTTTTTGATCATTTTCGCTCTTTTTGATGGTTTTTGTCTGTGTTTGATAACCTTTAACATTATTGGTATTTTTGGGACAGTTTTTATTGTTTTTAACTATTTTGGTCCTTTTTGACCAATTTTTGCTATTTTTTACAGTTCTGGTCAATTTTTATCATTTTTTTACCATTCCGGTCCTTGTTGACAAATTTTGACAAATTTTTACCAGTTCTGTCGGTTTTGGTCTTTTTTGCCATTATTGATGCTTTTTGACCATTTTTGACCATTTCTGTCATTTTTGTTCATTTTTATCATTTTTGATGCTTTTTTTTTTAGCATTTTTCATCATTTTTGACAATTCTTGGTCCGTTTGATTGATTTTCGCCTCTTTTCTGCTGTTTTTTTTACACTTTTTCCGTTTTTGATCATTTTCGTTCTTTTTTATGGTTTTCGTCCTTGTTTGGTAATTTCATACCACATAGATATTGTGACCTCCCTTGTCCATAGCCTTTCCCTCAAGGAGGCATTCCTTGTACCGCTCATGATCAATCTGTCTAGCCACAGCCTTCTGCAACGCTGTGGCTTCTTGATCTCCTGTTCATCAGAGCGCTTGAGGGAATACATCTTCAGGTGCAGGCCAACAAACTATTGTGTGGGAACCCTGGCACACTCATCCTTCATCTTTCCCAGGATCGTCTAGTTGTTGGTGCTGGGTGGTCATAGAGGTCACTCCTCACGCTATATCAACATAGATATCCTTGGTCTGGACCTCCAACAGGAAGCTCTCTGTGTCCGTGTAGAGGAGCTTGCAACAGGCACCACACTGATCTTGTGCATGCGCCCAGTGCCAAAGTCATCATCAAGCCACCTTCGCTCGGGCATAACTCGGTTTGGATATGAGTCGAATGGCGAATAAGTAACTAAAATAAAATGAAATTAGTTGATGGCAGAAGCATACAATATTTCGCCCAGCATCAGTACATACTGAATTCTGTATCGCCATATCTTCGAAAACCCATTGCTGAACCGTGTACCGAGATTCTGGTTCCAAATATCATCAGTTTTTTGGCGTTTAACAACTGTCGATTCTAAATTGTGAACTACGAAATTACTTCATGGTAGATTTATTTTAAATTATGAGTATTACTAACGTATTGAGAAGCCTATATGTATATATATACGTAAAATTCTGGGGCCGACGCTATTACAGACTGTAGGGGACCGAATGTCGTGAATCACCCACAATCTAAGTCAATTCTTGGTACTAAAGTGTGCACTACGAAATTACTTCATGGTAGAAATTTTTTTAAACCCTAGACTTTATTAGCGTATTCATATACTTATCTAACCCTATGGGTGAAATTTCGGGTCCGAACGTATTACAAGAGATATTCAAGGACATAATCACCCCTATCCGAATGTAACGAATGTGACGAATGTGAATCATTTATCTTACAAAGGGACCATATGGAGAAAAAGTAACTAACATACTAGGAAATTAGTCAATGGAAGAATCGTGCAATTTTAGCACAGCCTTACTGCATACTTAGTTATATATCATTGAAAACCTGTTGCCAAATTACTTCATGCTAGAAATTTGTTCAACTCCAGAATGTATTAGTGTATACCTATCTAATCATATGGTTGAAACCTTGGGGCCGAAGATATTACAGACGATATGCCAGAACATAACTACCCCTATCCGAATGCATAAAGGCCGGACCTATTACAGACTGTAGGGAACGGAATATTGTGAATCGGGCAAATTCTAAGCCAATTTTTGGTACGAAAGTATGCACTACGAAATTACTTTACCGGTAGAAAATGTTTAACCTCTAGGCTTTATTAGCATATTGATCTACCGATCTAGCCAAATGGGTGAAATCGTGGGGTCGAACCAATTACAGGCTGTATAGGACCGAATATCGTGAATCGGGGAAAATCTAAGCCAATTTTTGGTACGAAAGTATGCACTACGAAATTACTTTGTTGGTAGAACATTTCTAATCTCCAGGCTTTATTAGCGTATTGATGTACCGATCTAACCATATGGGTGAAATCTTGGGGCCGAACCAATTACAGACTGTACGGGACCGAATATCGTGAATCAGTCATAATCTAAGCCAATTTTCGGTACTAAATTGTGCACTGCGAAATTACTTCACAGTAGGAATTATTTAAACTCCAGACTTATTCATATTCATATCTATCATATTGATGAAATGTTGGTGCTGAACCTATTACAGACAGTAGGGCACCGAATATCGTGAATCGGTCAAAATGTAAGCCAATTCCCGGTACTAAATTGTGTACTACGAAATTATTTCATGGTAGAAAATTCTTAAAGGGTAACCCAAACAAAGCGGGTTTAAAACACGCCAACCGATGCTTTTGCATAATGTAATTACAATTAAATATATTATTTTCATATTTTCCAATTCCTAAATATTAAATGTCGTTAGCAAAAGTCGTTTTATTCAATTTCCGTGATTATCACGGGATGACGTCATCGCGTGATTGATTGTCCTCATCACGTGATAAAATAACGATCACATGACATCGTTTTGACAGTTATGAGTAAATAACGGATAGGAATAAATTGCGAAGTTCATATTATGCTATTTCTTGGCATTTTACACAATATCGTGCCAATATGTTGTAAATGGTTGGAAAAACACACCGCCGAAGGGTTTGCCATGTAGTCACGACCAGTACAATATTTTTCAATGTTCCAGAACCCCTAAATGTCGCAAGGAAGAGTGAAAACTTGATGATTTTTAATGTTGTAAGTGACCCGAGTTTGGGTTTTGATGCAACTACAGACACAGCCTGGCTTTTCGCGGTTATTATTAAAGGTGTTGAATAACGCTTTCATGAATTACAGCCACAATTATCAACACTGTATACAGTGTCTATAGATACAGACAAGTACGCGTATTGGCCTTCTTATACATGCTCACGGACTGCAGGGTGGGTGGGTTGAATTATACTGTAACATATCTATAGTAAGGCCACCTCTCACATGGTCTGCACGCCTAGAAAGACCTCTATACTAAGGACACCTGTCACATAGTCTGCATGTAAACGTGAATCTCATTTCCAACCTCACGATAAAGTGGTTGTTAAATAATTTGGAGCTATTTCAAGTGGAATACTTTCCTGACTCAGACAGCAGCAACATTACATAAAATTAGCCTAAAAATATCCAACGTAAGCCACTAGGCAGTGGAACGTGATCACTACTAGATTGCGGTCAATTTCTACTACTGTAGCTACTGGCTAGAGGGATAGCTGGTATGTTAATTTATCATATTAAATGCATGATAATAGTATTTGCTGGTCACTGACAAAACACGTTTTATGTGACCACCTTCATATCCTTGGGGTTGTTGGGCTTGTCAGGGTGGTTTCCCAACCACAAACCACTCTGACAAATTTGGAACTTTAGGTGTTCTGATATGGCATCTGCATTTAGGGGGTATATATGGAATTTCACATTTAGATTGAAAAGGTGGAGTGCAACATTCATATCTTCCACACGCAGGCACGCACGCACGCACGCACGCACGCACGCACGCACGCACGCACGCACGCACGCACGCACGCACGCACGCACGCACGCACGCACGCACGCACGCACGCACGCACGCACGCAAACAAACACACACACACACACACACACACCATAACATGATCCAAGCATGTGTGTGGGGTGGGGGCAACCACCGCCTTGTCCTTAACCCCTCTTCTTATGCCTATAACCATAAGTTGATCCCAAAAGGCTTTAGCTGTATCCTATTGCTACTACGGTAGTCATAAGATACAGCCTATCTAGATACGGTCATCGCATAAGACTTTATATTTTATGACTGGCCAACAAATGCTTTTAGGGTGCACTAGACAACAGCTTCCGTCAACAAGAGGCCCTACGACTAGGCTTGTCCAACTATTGCTTATCACGATCAATTATTTAAAATTATTAAATAATCGTGATTAGACGATTAATCGGGAGAGGATTTATCATGTCCTTCCCCATCACGGAGGTTAAAAAGTCATAACTACGAGGCGCATTGTACATCATGTTGTGGGTAATCTGTTCCACTTGATTCAAGAGCATGCGTATAAGCGCAACTTATGCGTGTCCTAGTTATGACGTTTTACCTTTCGTAATGGGCAAGGACACGATAAATCCTCTATCGGATTAATCAGCAGCTACCTGGATACAAATTACTCAGACATAACAACAAAAGCATATCAAGGACAAACGCTACAATGGTTTTAAAATGTCCAGTTTCTCAAGCCAGTCATTCCAGTGATTCATTTTCAAAAACAGTTTCTTGACCTGCAAATGAACATATATTCGCTGAATCTCGTGACCGATTGCATAAATAGGTAATTACAAGAGGCCTAAAGGGGCCTGCCTGTATGGCTCACCTGAAATTATTGGCCACTGGCACAACCGAACAGAACAAGATGACCACTGGAAAAATGTACCAATCATATTTCTGTGAAGAAGTATTAGCTAAGTTTTATTAAAATTGGCCCACTGGTTAATAAGTCATCTTTTCATGATTTTCCAAGAAATTTGCAGAAAGTACAAGATGTCCGTCAAAAACACAAAACTTTGGGAGACATGTTTTTTTTTTACATATCAGCTTTCCATGGACGAATTTTAATGTCCATTCAGCCCTAATAATGTCTGCCAAATTTCAGCCCGATCCATTCAATGGTTCTGGAGTTATTTTCGCGAGAACTAGGTCATCCAAGATGGCCGCCGAACCATTTAGCAAATAAATTCCCTCAAAAAAACTTAGTTCAGCTCTTGCGCTAGATTATTTGTCATGAGGTTTGCATCGATCCCCAACGCGGTTTCGGGGAAGATTTTTAAAGACGTTTTTAAAAGTCGCCCACAATCCAAAATGGCCGCCGACCCAATTGGCCGATCATCTTCCTTTGAACAAACTTGTATTCCTATGCCATATGGATTGTTCCTGCCACATATAATTGAAATCGGCCCAGCAGTTCTCGAAAAGACATTTAAAATTTCTCATTGCTTTAGTATGGGAACCTTTGGTGGGAAAATGATCCAAGATGGCCACCAAACCAATCCGACAGTTTCAAAAATGGTAAATTTGAAATCAGAATGATCAAATAGATATAAAATCAATTTCGGCCTCAAAATCCGTCAAATAAAAAATATGGATGCCAAACACGCTACATTTTGATTGGCCCACGGCGGCCAGGTTTTTTGAAAGACCAACTTCCCTTGAACTAACTTAGTCCCTAAGCATATCTGCCAAATTTCGGCCGAATCTATTCAGCGGTCCTGGGGAAGTGTTTTTTGTGAAAACTAGATCATCCAAGATGGCTGTCAAACTATTTGGCCAATCAAGTTCAATGGAACAAACTTAGTTCAGCTCTTGCCCTAGATAATATTTCCTGCGGTTTGGATCGTTTCCCCAAGGGGGTTTGGAGACATTTTTTAGACATTTCTAAAAAATGTGCCAAAATCCTAGGAGACTGCCGGCCAAATTGGCCGATAGACCTCATTTGAACAAACTTGGATCAGTATGCCCTAAGAATGCTTCCTGCCAAATATAATTGAAATCGGTCCAGTTGTTCTTGAGAAGTCGTTTAAAGAAAATGTTGATGGACACACTGGCCATTCTGGTCAGGTGAGCTAAAAATATAGGTTTTGAAATGTTATGCAGGAAAAATTATTCACGATTATTCGACTATTTAATTTTTCATCATAACAATTTCACGATTTAAAAAATAATCGCGATTTTCCATTAAATTACGTAATTGTGCAATCCTATCAAGGGCCTGATGATGCCCCCCACCCCTCCCCCCCCCCCTGGACCATTAGCATTTGAACCATCTGCATTTAAATACAGTGTAGACATAATGGATAATTTTTTGAAAGTCCAAGAGGGTCACCAGACAAATTGAGCAATCAAAATTCTTGTTTGATATGCTGAAGCCTACGGCCATAGAATCGCTCCACACACATTTTATTGAAATCGGTTTCTTGATTAAGGTAGTGTTGGGTATTGGTTCTATTTTTGTGATCGATGATTAGTTTTATATACTAAACGATGACCAATTAATGAATCATAACGGGTTCTCAATTTTTAACCATTTTGAATGCAGTAATTCTAGCAAGTTGAAGGATAAGTACCCATTTCAAACAAAGTCGCAGGTATGACAGATTCTTAATCATTTAAGAAAATATCTGTTCAATATATTTGGAATTAATTTGACTGAAAGCTGTTGCTGCCTTAGGCAGCAACAGCTTACAGTCAAATCAGTTTCGAAATATTCAACATGTTATTGGTATGGTTGCTTTAAAATTAACATACTATGTCAGTGCTCAAAGAATTAATGTCTTAGACTAAAGAGTAATACTATATAGTTCTAACAATTAAATTTAAATTCTTTTCCAAAATGTATTCCTTTTCTAGCTGGATCAGTTAAAATATATTAATAAAGTCAATTTATAAACAGCCAACCCCGATTTCTGAAACCATGATCGATCTGTTGGTTGAAACTACAAACCAATCAATCATCGATAAAATCGATTAATCGGAACAACCCTAGATTAAGGAGTAACATTATAAATGGTTCTTGAAAATCTTCAGTAAATCCAAGAGGGTCACAAAAAATGGCCAATCAAATCTCTGAATAGAAGTTCTAGAGGCTACCACCATAGGATCCTTCCAACCAAATGTGGTTAAAATCTTCTGAACAGTTTGTGAGGCGATATGTTTTAAAGGATTTCTGGATAAGTTTCGGAAAATCCAAGCTGGTCAGTCAAATTAGTCAGACACCTCATTGAAAGGTGTAATTCATAAATGAAGATTATGACAGCTGTGTATAAAGGACAGTTCTCTATGGTCCCCAGTGTCCTTTATCAACAGGCTTGTGTGTGATTTTATCATTCACAATAGTCTTTTGATGATTTTATTGAAGGTTTTGTGGACATCCTTTCAACTATGCAGATGAGATATTACAAATTCATCATACAATGTAAGCATTCGGTTGATTATTTTGAAAAGGACTGAACATAAGAAATGATTGTGACATCATTAATCAAATGATGACCCAATATTTTATTGCCAACACCACTTTACCCAAAATGGAGATGATAAAACAGATGCCTAGGAGTAGGCTATATGATTTCCATTATGAATGGTTGACCATTTACTCGAAGGAATGTTTATAGGACCACTTTGATATAAATTCCTACACTTATCTTGGCGCGATGTATAGAAGAGTGATCTGCATTAGTATTTGAACTGTGATCTATTGGATAAAAAGAGGGATATAGTAAAGAGGAAAATAAAAAACACAGATTTTGATAAATTAATATTCATTCATCCTTGCCTTCTTGAATCTGTGATCTGAAATAACCGCTGAATCCCTCTAGTGAGATCTCTGTTGAATATCGGTAAAACTAATTTGATAGAAACAAGATCCTTATGATGACGAAGTGATATCTAAATTGAAACACCCATTATCATAAGACGAGTGCTCCTGGCTGATCCAATCGCTGCTCATTATTTAGGTTTTGCTATTAATCACATCAAATCATCACATCAAATCATGTTCATTGATCTAATGCCACGTATATCAATCCTCAAAGAATATCACAGACGATTAAATTTACTTCAGAATCATAAATGTTGTTAGTTGACTGGAGATAAGAGCTGGGTACATCCCCTATCCAAGTTGAAAATGATCACTACTCGATCTGGTCAATGTAGACCACTATCAACTATTGACTCATTTGGAACCTAGGACGGGCATGGACCATTGGATAATCCAATGCCTTTATAACATGATTTTGTAAATTAAAATTTAGAATTAATGGTTCTAGGTTCAGAATTTAGATTTGAAATATCAACCTGACTGTCATGTTAATAACTATAATAACTAGAATGCACGCAAAGGTGATGCTGACTCACACCATTGGGTCTTAACAATGCACTTAGTGACCTCACCATGGCCTCGATTTTCTACCTCTTAACTCCAAACTAAAACATTTTCTAGTCGCTAATAATATCAACGTGTGCGGATTTGTTCTACCTACTTGCGTTCCAGATTTATTGCTAAAACTGTGTATTCTGTGATACACTAAGTGACCCTGTGACCTTTGTTTTTTGCCTTTTGACTCCAATCTAAAACATTTTCTGTCCACCCATAATATCAATGTATGTGCCCAATTTGGTGATTTTACCTAGTTGCGGTCCTGATTTATGGCTAAAAATGTGTATTTCTGGATGCACTAAGTGACCCTGTGACCTTTATTTTTTACCTTTTGACTCCAATCTAAAACATTTTCTGTCCACCCATAATATCAATGTATGTGCCCAATTTGGTGATTCTACCTAAATGCAGTCCTGATTTATGGCTAAAAATGTGTATTTCGGGATACATTAAGCGACCTTGTGACCTTTGTTTTATACCTTTTGACTCCAATCTAAAATGATTTTCTAGCCACCTATAATATAAATGTATGTGCCAAATTTGGTGATTCTATCTACTTGCATTCCGAATTTATCGCTAACAAGATCTCCGCAAACGGCGCATAATAACCCGCTATGATGACAACCCAATGAATGACAACTATCAGAAAATAGGGATTTCTTCCTCAGACCCAGGCCAGTACTCATATGAAGTATGAACGGTTCAGGAGTTATCATCCGCAAACAATTGTTCAAGATGGTCGCCGGTGACTGGTCGCCATCTTGTATTTCGGGGCATCTTTGATTCTGATAGATTTCTTCCACAGACCTGGTCCAACCACTCTATGAAGTTTCAAAACTATCGGACAAATTGGCAACATAGTTATCATCTGGAAACCACTCTGCTGCCAGCACACCCGCCCTTCCGCGCAATTACATAATACAATGCCAATTCTTTGGGGGGGGGGGGTATAAAAATGTGCATTTCGGGATGCACTAAGTGACCCTGTAACCTTAATTTCGAACATTTTGAACCCAAACTAAAGACTTTTCTCGGCACTCATAATAGCAATGTATGTACCAAATTTGGCAATTCTACCTTATAGGATTCTCGAGATATGCCACGGATAAACAGACGCACAGACACACGGATGGCACCACCCACAATACTCACAACAGCCTAAAATCTACATATAACTAGAAAACGTTGTTTAACTCAGAGGACCCCCGCAATCACTAGAAATACCTTTTTCTCTGTAGTAGGTAGCTTTTTTCATAGCCTTAATATTATTAAAAATAAAAAAATAAAAAACAAAAAACAAAAAATCAAGATAAAAAAATCAAGGAAATTGACCAAAATTCTAATATTTTCCATTAAGAAGTCAATTTTTTACACAAAATCCAGGACCTACAACATGTATAAAGGTGATTCCTCTAAAAGGCACCTCTAGACATCATAATGAAGCTACATGTACCTGCGAAATTTCATTAAATTATTTTAAGCGATTCCGGATGATATATTGTTTACGACAATATTGACAAAAATCATGAGATTTTGCATTAAAAATCCCACTTTCACCCAACAATACTGGACCTATAAAGGTGAATTCTTCAAAAGGCACATTTGTGTATCATAACTGAGGCATACACCAAGTTCCATTAAAATATCTGAAGCGGTTCTGAATGATATGCTGTTTACAAGGAAATTAATTATTACGCCCATTTTCACCTAAAATATTGAATCTATAAAGGTGAATACTTCAAAAGCCAGATCTAGCCATCAGAAAGAAGCCACCTGCCACGTGTCATTACATTATTTTACGCCATTCTGTATGATATGGTGTTTACGAGGAAATTGACCAAAAAAATCATGTGTTTTTTGCATTAAAAGGCCCAGTCACCCAAAATACTGAACCTATAAAGTTGAATTCTTCAAAATGCACATCTGTGTATCATAACTGAGGCATACACCGAGTTTTATTAAAATATCGGACGCGTTTCTGTATTATACGCTGCTTACGAGATATTGTGGACGGACAGACGGATGGACAGACGCGGTGATTACTATAGGGCTCCCACACCGGGGCCCTAATACACCAATAATATATGACCTGAATGCAATAACAATGCATTGATTTCTTTGATGGAGTCAGACAATTTTGTGTGGCTTGAAGTGTTCACTGGATGACGACAACCGCAATATGAATACTGTACATGAATAGGAATCTGAAGAAGACTATGTGGGTGCAGCTACACGAACGCACGTTGCGCAAAATGACACTATCTAAAATATATTGCTAGACACAAATGGCATTGGATATTTGTGACTATAACTGGCCAAGAGCTGTCAGGGCCGTTGGTATTAATGATGTCGAATCGAGTTCCGGACCTGAGAGGCCAACATACATGTACGTGTATAATGGTTTCGAGCCACTACTAAATATTAGGGATGGACTGGACACTTGGATCAAAATGGTATCTGCGAAAAATTTCTGAAAGAGAAAATTTTTTTGAAAATTTACTACTAGATTGACTGTCTCAATAACCTGCCCAGAAAATTCAGTTGTAAATATTCAAAAATAATCTTCCTCTGGCCTGCAAACATGGCAAATGGACAGCACTCTATGGCACGCCAGTGCATAAGCCAATAAACCATTTAACAGTTAAATTTTATCAAGAAAATTTTGATTTTCTCATATAAAATGTCCAATTACACTTAGCAGACCAAGACCACATTAGTTCTTAAGTTTTTCGGCGAAATCGCTGGCTTGGTTATAGAAGCAGGTAGGCTAGTGGTAAATGTTCAAAAATGTTCTCCTGTCATGAAAATGACGATTTCTCAAAACAAATGCTTTAGGCAGGTATTCACCATTAACAGGTTACCACTAGAATCGAGGTAGCCACAGGTTCAAGATATTGTTCAGATTTTCCGGATTTCCACCGATTTTTCCGGATCACACCCAAAGTTGTGGAATTCTAGTATATGATCACACCCTTTTATGTGCTAAAATTTCAGCCACATCTGACCAATAGTGTCCAAGATACATGTATCGACAGATCCAGAATTTGATCAGATCTAGATCCGGTTCATTTACCTAAAAATATAAGTTTTTAAAACATCTTGGCATCCCAGTTTTAAGTTACTAGGCATCTACTCAACCAGCAGGATTATCTTCATCCAGCAATGTCAGCACTACATTTAGAATAAGGAACAGGCTAACATATGTTGGTGTATCGCCAGGTACCGATACTTGTAATATGATACTGGTAATATGCACTGTCCAGAACCTTTCGGTTGGGTGAAGACAGCCTGAGACAGGATCGAAGTCTGTGTGGTCAATGATACAGGGGCCCCTCAGGTTCATATATGCACACTTGGCAAGTCTGTTCAACTTCTTGACAACTGATCTAGATTCTTTGAATGTCTTCATTATCTGGCAGTAATACCATATGTACACCTAACATAATAGAAACAAGAACAGTAACAGCTTACAGTCAAATTAGTCTCTAAATATTCTACAAAATAGTTTACTAATAAATTAACGTTATCGACGAAACAGTCAAATTATTTTCAAAATATACATCAATATCCTACCGTAATTCCTCATACATCCTCAACCTCATACTCACTACTACCACTCCTACGACCTCCTTTATCAGACCACCTCTTAAACTCTATTATTTTACTATTATCAATACCACTCTCTACTATTATCACTCCTCCTCTTAAACGCTATTATCTTTACATTATCTACCGCGGTAGATAACCACGGAGGGGGGAGCGGCGCCACTACATTTAAACGTAAAATACACAACTTTTAAGGGTTAACTCCTTCAAAATACTAGATCATTCCAGAGTGGTGCAGATTCTCAAAAACGTGTGAATATAGTCGCCATTGTTATCTAGAAAACGTGGCGTTATAGTCGTCATTGTTCTCTGTTACTGTCTTAGTAAGCAACAGCTACCAGACAGATTAGTAACAAAATATTAAAAATAATCTTGTATTAATGGTATGGAGTATTCAGTTGGAATGGTAACCAAGACTTGGTGGTGATGGATTCATTGGATTGTATCATGGGTTAAAAAAGTTAACCCTTTCACCGATGAATTCCCCATATCTCATTTTCATCGATACCATACAGGAAAACTGTAGAATATTTTGAAATTAATTTGACGTTGCTAACGTTAATTTATTAGTAAACTATTTTTGTTAAATATTTTGAAGACGTATTGACTTTTAACCGTCATTACGCACAAACTGTTTTAAATAATTACTATTTCAATAACATCAGTCGTTTAGATGTTGCACGATGGTTAAAATGTGGTCATTATGTCTCTGAGGTTTCCGTGTGTTTATAGAATTGTATGTCGCGCGTACTTATGCTAAAAAGAGTATTTGGTGCCTATGGTTTTAATTTATCCATACGTCTTAAATAGCCGTGAGAACAATCTTGAATCGAGATGCAAACATACCATGAAAGAACGCGTTAGTACCTCACGTCTCGTTCTAAGCACCAGATATTACAATGTCCTCGCCGAGAGTTTTTTAAAAATCGATAATAACGCCCGCACCTGCTCACCGGCTATTTTTGTTTACCGCGCGTAAAGACACGACAATTAAGAGCAACATTTTGAGCGTAGTAGTAGCATAATCATAGATGGCCGTTTACAACAAATATAAATATATCCTTTTGGCTACAGAGCAGTGATACGTTATAACCATGTGTTTACTATATAATTCAGTCCTGCCCTAAGCGACCACCTCGTGTTGCACCATTACATGGACGCTAGAGACTTTCTTAACCCTTTAACCCTCGAATTTCTTCAATAAAATGTTCATTTTCTTCATATTCATATTTGTAGTACAAGAAAAGACTATTTTTGAAAATGTATCATCGGAATGACTGGAACTGCAGGCTATGCACCCCCTCCCCCCCCCCCCCCACCAACCACCACCACCACCACCACCATCATCACCAAAACCCACAACCAACAACACCACCACCTCCACCACTACGACCTACACCCACCACCAGGCATTAACTCCACCACCACCACCCATGCACCCGCCAACCCATAGCGAATTTCTTCATATTCATACTTGCATCCTTAGAGAAGGCTATTTTTGAAAATGTATCACCGGAATGACTGACTCTTACAGCTATCCATTTGTCTAGACATTGTGGTCGTACTGTCTGAGAGCGGTGTCTGAAAAATGGTATGTAGGTTGGAGAAGGTATGTCATGAGGGTTTAATATAGGTCACGCTCATAAGCACACATGCTAATACGCTATACTGTTAGTTATAGTTGTGCCCTTGTGCGTAGGTGCGTGCGTAGGTGTGTGAGTGCCGCGGTGTGCGCATGCGTGCGCCAGAAGACTATTTTTGAAAAGTTATCATCGGAATGACTGGCTCTGCTGACTATCCATTTGTCTAGCCATTGCGACAACAAACACCACCCACCAACCACCCACCACCCACCACCGCCACCACCAAAATGCCAAAATGCATGCGTACATGTGCAGCCGCATGGGGGCCACGTGTTGCGGATTTGCAGGCGCGTGTTGCGGATTTGCGGGCTTGTGTTGCGGATGGTACCGAGTGTATGCACATGCCTGAACACGCATACACGCCAAAATGCATGCGTACATGTGCGGGCGCATTTGCGGATTTGCGGGCGCGTGTTGCGGATTTGTGGGCGTGTGTTGCGGATTTGCGGGCGCGTGTTGCGGATTTGCGGCCGCAGTACATATATTCTTATAAATGCTACAAATTCATTCCCTTTTCTGATTCCAGTTTAAACATCGCAATGTGGATGGATGTGTAACCGCAGAGTAGTTAGGCAGTCAGATTTCTTTGAAGGACCTTGTAACTTTAATACTTGCTAGATTTATCCTATAATCAATATGCCGAGACATACATGTTTTGAATATGGTTCAACTTTTAATAGGTCAAATGACATGAAGCGACATGAGATCCGATTCCATAATGATGAAGATAGCGAAAATCTAGACAGTGAAGATGAAAAAATGACAGAGATGAATAGTGAAGATGATGAGCCAGCGGAGTCGGATAGTGAAGACAGTGATGACTCGGCGGATTCTGAGAGTGAAGATGAAAAAATGACAGAGATGAATAGTGAAAATGATGAGCCAGCGGAGTTCGGAGAGTGAAGCCAGTGATGACTCAGCGGAGTCAGAGAGTGAAGATGAAGGTGAAGGTGAAAAAGAAGACATAGGCAATGAGGAACTATTTACCATATTCCAAAATATTAAGCAGGTCTTAGACGCTGAACAATCAGGTTTAGAAGATGAGGATGGTGAAGTGAACACAGACCCAAATGGTGTAGGCAATGTGTCTATTTCCGTATATGCTGATGCTTTAGTTACAAAGTGTATAGACATAATGCTCCAGTCGAGAAGATTACAGAACTCTACGCTCATTAAAATAATTCGTCAGGAAATTAAAATTTGTATTGACGAGGGGTACGCATATGATGAAGCAGTCTTCTCAGCTTTTCGAAAAAGAGAGTTTCTGATCAAGAAGTACATAAGGAACTATCTAGATGCTGAGGATAATGATGATGATTCTGACGGTGATGGATCTGATCCATAATGAATCAGTCATCGATAAATGGATCTCCAGAACATTGACTATTTGTTTATGCTACAGTAACTATATGGTTTATCATATTAATATTTTCTTCAATGTAAAAATATGGATACAAATAAAACATTGGTTCTTTATGCGCGTGTTGATTTGATGATTGTAGCTTCCCAGCCGCCGCCCCCCCCCCCACATCCCTCGATATACAAATCGGAGTGCTGTTGAACTTGGTGGTGATGGCGGTGGGGTTGGCGGTTGGTGGAAATAGGTGTTGTGGTGGATGATGGTGGTGGGGTTTATACTTGGTGGTGGGTGTTGTTTCTTAGTGGGTAGTGGTGCTGATGGTTATAGAGGGATGGTGGTGATGGTGGTGGTGATGTTGATGGTCGGTACTGGTAGTAGGTGGTTGCGGCCGCAATGTCTAGAACATGGTTAGCCAACTATATTATTTTTGTTGTCGGGGGATCATTGACTAGGTACTCATAATGCATTCATACTGTGTCTACCCGGACATGGTAATTTTTCATAGTGTTATTACCTTTAACTGGCTGACTGGCGAGGTCTTTCAGACATTCCAGGGATCTACTTCCTAGCAAAATATTTTGGAAACGATTTGAGCAAAAGTTGATGCAGACAGTCAAATTATTTTGTAATATTCACTAAATGTCAGGGAAACGATTTGATAGAAAGTCGTTGCTAACAGCGCAGTCAAATTACTTTCAAAATATTCGTACAACGCACATTGCCGGCCTTGTAAACAAGTATGCTAGTGTACCTCATCCCTCGTGCCAGGCAGCACCACGCTAGCATACATAATCCCCTCCTCCTCCTCCTCCTCCTCACTCGCTCGACCTCAATTATGCGACCATCTCTACACTCATTCCAGGGACGTTACTTTCTGATTTTTCAAACCTAAATCATGGCGCATTGGTGGTTTAAGCGAATAGTTTTGATACTAATTTGACATAGGAAGCTACAATTCGCACTAGTGCCTTCATGCGCACACACTCTTAAAAAGTGCTGTTCAATGCGACAATTTGGCATAGGAAGCCACAATTCCACTTAGTTTCAAAATACTTTTTACTACAACCACGAGGGACCGCAGCGACCACCTAATTAATACGTTAAACGATACAAGGGTGCTCGTCATTATTTGTCAATGATGACGATGGTGGACACTGTTCCCACCATTTTTATAACAATTTATAAAATTCAATAATTAAATGACTGTCGCTTTAAAGACCACTCCATAAATGTGAGATGCATGATTATTATCTATATAATATTATGCATACAACATCGCTTGGTTTAGCTATATATTACCCGCATAGAGATGTACTTTGCTCTCTTTTAAAAAAATTAAATGACTGGTAGGAAGCCGCTTAGTTTCATGTTTGAGGGTTTTAGATGAAGGTTAACGCGTTTGCATACAAATTGAAGGATTAAAAGCGAATCATAGATGCTTTATGCACAATAACGAGGTGGTCAGAGAAAACATATTTCCCTGGATACTTTTTTAACACGCACAGATTTTTATGTGCATAAACCATTTAACAAACTGATCCATCGCATCTAGCCCATGAACATATCCAAGATTTTCGCCTGCATGTATGGGTCACTATATGGAGGCCAGTACGCGACAGTTTTTGATAGGACGATAGTCATAAATGTAAATGTTAATGTACATTCGGCTAAAATGTGTTGTGGATTTGCGGGCTCGTGTTACGGATGGCAACAAGTATATGCACATGCCTGAACACGCATACATGCCAAAATGCATGGTACATGTGCGGCCGCATGCCGGCGCGTGTTGCGGATTTGCGGACTCGTGTTGCGGATGACAACAAGTATACGCACATGCCTGAACAAGCATACACGCCAAAATGCATGCGTACATGTGCGGCCGAATGCGGGCACGTGTTGCGGATTTGCGGGATCGTGTTGCAGATGACAACAAGTATATGCACATACCTGAACATGCATACACGCCAAAATGCATGCGTACATGTGCGGACGCATGCGGGCCGCGTGTTGCGGATTTGCGGGTGCGTGTTGCGGATGGCAACAAGTATATGCACATACCTGAACATGCATACACGCCAAAATGCATGCGTACATGTGCGGCCGCATGCGGACCACATGTTGCGGATTTGCGGGCGCGTGTTGCGGATTTTGCGGCCGCAGTACATATATTCCTATAAACGGTACAAATTCAATCCATTTTCTCATTCCAGTTTAAACATCGCAAAGTGGTTGGACATGTAACTGCAGAGTAGTTAGGTAGCCGTAGGTACTCAGATTTCAGCTCACGTGATATTCCTTATATTTTTTTTGTAGTAGAGCGATGTGGCATAAATGTGAATGTTAATGTACATTTGGCTAAAATGGCCAGCAGTACAAACTCTGACGGATCAGGCACTGGGTATGTGCGATGTCGTTGGTGTTCCATCGACATCCGCGACACCATATGCCGACGGTCGAAACACGAGAGGGTCTGTAGGCGTATGATCAAGAAAACGGAACCTAAAGAGATGGTGTACACCTGCAAGGAGTGCTATTGTCTATTACCAATCAAACAGTATCCTCATGTAATCGGTGATACTCCGACTGATATACAAAAAGCAAACATGACGCAGTTTGTTACCAAACTGGCAACCATGCCTGTGCGGATCTGCGAAGACTGAGACCTATCTCAAAACACAGCCCTTTTCAGGGCCCACAAATCATTCGAAAGAGAACTCTTTATCTGTTCAAAAAAATTAAATAATGTAATAAAGATTTTACACACAACGACCCTCTTCACACATGCATACACAAGCGCACGTTCTGATCCGTCAAAAGTGGTCGATGGACGCTACTGTTCTAAATGGCCATCTGTACGCTATTGTTCGTGGTCGATTAATGCATCGCCATTGACTAGGAACGCATTTTGTTCATATTTTTGACAATTTTATAATTAAATGACTGCCATTTTAGAGACATAGATACGATAGATAACACTATCTATATGATAGCATAGGAACAAGTACTGTGTACGTGTCTGATTTTTGAAAATTAAATGACTGGGGAACACATTTTGCTCATATTTTTGAAATGTTAATAATTAAATTACTTCCACTTTAAAGAATCGCCTTAAACACGTAAGATAAAATTATAAATATATAACTATTACATTAGTAGTATACAATTTTCACACCTGCCTATAAGGAGGTCTGATGACCTATATATATATATATATATATATATATATATATATATATATATATATATATATATATATATATATATATATATATATATATATATATATATATATATATATATATATATATATATATATATATATATATATATATATATATATATATATATATATATATATATATATATATATATATATATATATATATAGGTCATCAGACCTCCTTATAGGCAGGTGTGAAAATTGTGGGCAGTGTTACTCATGTTGAGCTTATTTTCATCTAAATAGCTGAAATCGTCCACATCCGTGGGAAAAAAAATTTCGCCAAAAATTGACACTATGTGGCGCTAGTGTGCAACTGGAATTTTTAGCTATGTCCCTTTGACTGAAACGTTAACATACCTGCTTTGAACCGGACGTAAATTGTTTATATATAATTGATAGATAAGTGCTACAAATGCAGCGCTTATGGGCAGTTGGAAATTAATTGAGTGTTTGTCTCGTCCCCGCGGTCGCGTGCGCTACTTCACTTTATAAGCAAACATCCAAGGGCACTCGAGATACTTCAGGCGTTGTACAACTTGATACCGTATTTGCTATTAGTGATTAGCGAGATTTTAGCTTTTGCAAGTCGAAAGAGAAATGCTTCAATTTAAATCGTCTCCCGCGATGTTGTAAAATTACAATAAATATTAGTTGTGGCGGCGGCAGTGTGGTGGTGGTGGTGCTAGTGGTGGCAGTACTAGTAGTAGTATCTTCGGTAGTAGTAGTAGTAGTAGTAGTAGTAGTAGTAGTAGTAGTAGTAGTAGTAGTAGTAGTATATATATATATATATATATATATATATATATATATATATATATATATATATATATATATATATATATATATATATATATATATATATAAATTGATTTTATTAATATATTTTAACTGCACTACAGAAGATCCAGCTTATTCAAGGAGTCATGTTTTCTAATAAGCTAGAAAAGGAATACATTTTGGAAAAGAATTTAAATTTAATTGTTAGATCTATATAGTATTACTCTTTAGTCTAAGACATTAATTCTTTCAGCACTGAAATAGTATGTTAATTTCAAAACAACCATACCAATAACATGTTGAATATTTCGAAACTGATTTGACTGGAAGCTGTTGCTGCCTAAGGCAGCAACAGCTTCCAGTCAAATTAATTCCAAATATATTGAACAGATTTTTTCTTAAATAATTAAGAATCTGTCATACCTGCGACTTTGTTTGAAATGGGTACTTATCCTTGAACTTGCTATAATTTGAGGAAGGATCGACCAACACACAAGTAATTGGTGCCAATCAGAAGTAGTAGTAGTAGTAGTAGTAGTAGTAGTAGTAGTAGTAGTAGTAGTAGTAGTAGTAGTAGTAGTAGTAGTAGTACTTGTGAATTTAAAATAACTTGCTAATTAGGTGAATACGATCACTGTCCGCACACAGACAAATGAAGTAAATCAGCGTGATCTTAACCATGTCTACTAATTATAAGCAGAAATGTATTAACCCTCGTAAATAAAACTATTTATGTAAAATAATAACATATTTTGCAATGCCGAATGTGTCTCTTTGACAGTGTAAGTGTTCACGTTAATTCGATCAATCTGACCCGGACGAAAGAGTTGTCATATAACTTATATCCGAGAGTCAACGGATTTTGGTGTAAATCAAATATTATAAACGCAAAAGCAAGTTGTCGTAATATGAAGGCGTATGCTAAATGTAGTGAGTCTACCTCTTGCGCTATTGCGTTATGACCAAAATATGCATTCTGGTTTCTAATTTGTGGCCACCTGACCTACATATTTTGTTTCTTTGAGTTGCATCTTGTAGAATTTCTAACCACATATAATATGAATTGATGTGCCAAATTTGGCGAATCTACGTACTCGCGTTCCAGGTTTATAGCTAAAAATGTATATTCAGCGAGGCACTTGGTGACTCTGTAATCTAAATATTTGACCGACAAACTGATTTTTGCATACCAATCTACAATATGAATAGGCTATGCATGTATATTCCAGATTTGGTGATTCTACATTCTCGGACCCCGAAGATTTCGTGCAGATAAACATTCAAGCAAATAAGCAAACATACAAAGAAACAAACGAACGACCGAACGAACAAACGAACGCACGAACCAACGAACGAACGGGCAAACAAACAGACGGTGCCAACCGCGATACTCGCACCGGCCCTCGCTAGGTTTTTTTTAAAGAAACAGTAAAAACAATGTTGTGGCGACAAGCGGCATTTAACAGACAAATATGTGTAGGTTATTACGCAAAATATCAATAAGACTTGCTATTATTCTCAGGCTCGCGTGCCTGCAGTCATGTGTATGTATGTGCGTGCTAACGTACATGCGTACGTCCGCGCCTGTGTTCATGCGTGCCCGAAAATGTGTGCCTAAACCCACATATCGTACAGGCTTGGGGCGGGGAGACGTGATGATTTAAGGAAGGATCGACCGACACACAAGTAATTGGTGACATAGGTGGACTGGGCAAGGGTATGCGAGAGATCGCCGCTCTCTTGTACATCGCGTGACCGATGTCTGGACGTAAATATACATAGTAGATTGACTTTGGAATTGTGTTATTTTACCCACTTTCCTGATAAAAATATATATAACAACTTCCCAGCAGGCACATGCCGTTGTTTCAACGTCGAATATACGTTGAATTCACGCCATGACGTCATTTCCACGTGGATTCAACGTTGAAACAACCTCATGTGCCTTCTGGGTTAATATCGACATCTTTTGCAATTTGCCAATACTTCGTCATAAATCAAGCGAAAATACCGGCGCTTTCGTTAAAGGTATGGTTACAAGTATAACTCTACTTGTACCCTATGTTATTTTGTAAAATTAGTTTGCTTGAGAGAGCTCTGGTTGTTCTCCCCACCCACCCCACCCGCACACACCCTCCACAACGACCCACCCACCGCCACCCACCTTACCCATCTACCTTTATGGCAACTACCTCTACAATCTCGTTTACCGAGTGCAAATTCAAACCCAAATATAATTATATATATATATATGTATGTATATATAATTCCACGTGTCTTGTTAAGACGTCGGTAGATAGAGATATTTTAACTAGAATACGCAAACCACTAAATATATGCGTGCGTGCATGTGTACGTGCGTGCGTGCGTGCATACGTGCGTGCGTGCGTGTGTGTGTGCGTGTATCAGCATATGCCAACGTTATGGTTTGAGGGGGGCCTGCTTGTTGCCACCACGCCCACCATCTTCAAGGGCTATGCTTAGTACTATTTTTTTTATTAATTATGCTACTCAACTGATACAACTGCATAAAAAGGTGATATTTGCCTGCAAGTTCTGGCAGCACTAACTGTTTATTATTTAGGGTTCCTCAAGGGGAATGTTGGGAAAGGTGGATTTTTGGAGAAGTGATTTCTCCATTTAAATGAGTAAATTCCATTCGCATATAGTTACATTAGTCTGAGTATGAGTATGACATTGATGGATATACACATTTAAATAGCATTGAAAAGGCTCTACATCTTGAGATGGATATATGTTTAGGCCATAGTCACAGTTGTGTAGGGTGCGAGAAACGCCCCCCCCCCTCTGTTCTCCCTCTTCCGGCACGTATATATGGTTAGCCATATTGTGACTGTAATAGCACTTTCTCAGAATTACCTTTTTCTCGGCGGATTGTATGGACCAGATACAAACATGGTGCTTAACTCTGGCCTATTCTCTCTCCAGGATCTATATATCGAATTCACAGGGTTCACACTTAACCAGGAATTTAAATTATTCAATAAATTGTTGACACCAATGATAGCACATGGCGGGTGACGTATGGAGTTTCCACACATGCTATGAAGATTTAAAATGTCACATGCGTTCTGGCCAGCTACAGTTATAAGTTAAACAATGTACACGAAATTCTAACTTTATGGTGAGTCCCTTGTTTGATGAAGGGAACACGAATTAAAATGTAAAGGTTTAAAATCTGACATTGTAATAACAATAGAAAAGTAAAACGTGTTTACAATGCACTGGACAATAACTGTGACATGAATAATACATGACAATATAATGCACACTAAGGAGATGCTGACTCACGCCTAGGTGCCCTGTCGTGACAATACACTTAGTGACTCCTGTGACATAAATAGTGCATAGTTGACCTCAAACTCAAAGCAATGATAGACTGTCGTAATATGAAGGCGTGTGCAAAATCTGGTGATACTACCTTCATGCATTCCAGAGTTATGGTCAAAATGTGTATCTCAGAATGCACTTCGTGACCCCGTGACCTAGATATTTGACTATTTGTCCTGAAACGCATCAAAGTTCCCGCCACCTATAATATGAATGGATGTGCCAAATTCGACAATTCTACCAGATTCATGGCTAAAATGTGTATTTCAGGATACACATGCTGATCCAACAAGATAGATATTTGAACCTCTGATCTAAAACTAGAGGTTTGCTCTAGCCCCTTATGATATGTATGCGTCAAATTTGGGTATTCTACCGATTTATGTTCCCAATTTACGGCTATAATTATGTCCCCGTGGCCTAGATGTTTGAAATTGTGACCTGAGACTAAACTTTCCTTCTAGACAAATACATTATCAATGTAAGTTATTGACTAGGTAATTCTACACTTTTACATTGGTGAGTTATTGACGAGAATCTGTATTCCGCTATAAACTAAGTGACGCTGTGTCATCGATCTTTGACCTTTTGACCCCAAAACTAAAAAGTGTTTCTAGCCACTCATAATATGAATGAACATTCCAAATTTGGTGATTCTGCCCCTTAGGACTTCGGAGATATGCCTATCATAAACAAAGAGGCAGACTGACAATCAAACAAACAAACAAACAAACACACAAACAACCAAACGGACAGATATTGGCAACACCAACGCAATACTCACACCGACCTTCGGCGTCATGAGTTAACTAGAATGTGCTTGAGGATGATGCTGATCGGCCTTTGATCTCTGCCTTGACAAGAGACTTGCGAAAACCGGTGACATAAGTAGGTGATCCGTCAACCTCAAAGTCAAAGGACTCATAAACTGTCGTAATATGAAGACGTGAGATAGATATGGTGATTCTACCATCTTGCATTCAGACTTATGGCCAAGATGTGTATTCTAGTATGCACTATGTGACCTCATAACTTAGATATTTGAAACACAGAGAACTTCTAACGGTCCATGATATGAATGGAGGTGCTAAAGGTGGTGACTCTACCTACAATTGTTCCCGACGTATCAGTTTAAACCTGAAACAAACAATTGTAATTCTAGCCAACAAGAAAATGAATGTGTGTTACAGATTTGGTGATTCTATCTTATTGCATTGCATAGTTAAAGACAAAATGTGCATTAAAAATCTACTAAGTGACCCTGTGACCTAGATTTTTCTCCTTTCGACCCAACCTAATAATTATTCTAGCCACTCCTAATATAAATGTATGTACCAAATTTGGTGATATCTGGCTTATTGAATTCCCGAGATATACTTACACCGGCCTTCGCCGGCGTGAGTAATAAGTACGTTAGTAGGATTAGCGAGCTAATATATGGAATGCGGATTTAATTATGCATAGAAATCACAATGTGAGAATGTTGATAGGGAGTCAAAGACCACCGCAAAATATAGATAGATAGTTTATTTCACAATGGGGGCGTCAGGCCGTTTTGTGCAAATTGCGAAGTATACAAATGTGGCTGACACTGTGACAGTAACACATATTACAATTGTAATTATTTTCGTTAGTATCACCATCGTCATAACCGTCGTCGTCGTCGTCGTCGTTGTAGTCGTGATTTTCACAATTGTTATATTCAGCATGTCTAAGATCTAGGAATAACGAGTCAGGCTAAGCCGCAACAATGATTGCGATGGCAAAGCTATGTATGACTATAAATTGAAACAATAGGTTGAATGAAATTTAACCACCACTCACCCGCCTGTACCACAACACCCGCCTGTACCACAACCTAACATCGAACTGAGCCAATGAGCTCTCTCTTTCTTTCTCTCTCTCTCTCTCTCTCTCTCTCTCTCTCTCTCTCTCTCTCTCTGAGGGAGGGAGGGAGGGAGGGAGGGGTGGAGGGTGGAGAGAGAGATAGAGAGAGAGAGAGAGCGAGAGAGAGAGGGCGATTTAGCTTATCAACTGGAATGTGGTCGGGGTGGGGTATTAATGTCGTCATACCATCATTTTGGGGGTGGGGTGGGGTGACTCAAGATCCGTTTATCCATCCCTCGTCCGTCTGCTCATCTTCCCGGGCATGTGTAAATCTATTAATATTTCATTTTCTTCTTTTATAACTTATGTTACACTGTGGGCGTATTAATGAAACGTCACTAACGTTATTATGTGGCATTTGAAGAATCCTCTTATTTCGTTGAGCAGTTGTCCGAACATCTTTGCAGTCATGTGTAGATCCTTGTAAATTTTAGTTTTTCTTCACTAATTTTAGTTCCGCTTAGATGAAAATTAATGAAAAAATGTATTATGTCATATCACTATGGTCATTGAAGGAACCCTGTTATTTTAGGTGTAACTCCTTTCACCCAGCCATCCGTTTATCTTGCGGGGCATGTGTTACGCACGGAGAGGCATACAATAGATGGACAGATTGACCCAAAGAACAAGATGCTTCTTCCAAGTCTCAGAATCAACATACATGTGAATTTGTATTTTCCTTGGAAAAAGTAGCATTGGTTTTCACAATTGGTGAAAGTCTAAACAAGGGAACCTCTACTATCATATTCCCTTAAAACAATCCCACCTCACCCAATGAGACTAAACCGTTCATTTTGTCAAGCACAATGTATGATTAAGACAACGCGATTTTTGGGTCAATTCCATCTCTTTATCCGCTATTCTCGTGAGTAATGTTAGGAAATAATGCGAAAGTTGTTTACACTCTTTTGTCATTTGTCTAATTACATGCTAGACCTATAGATTGGTCAATAATCCAGAATATTTTTTGTAATATACCGAGTGAGGCCTGCGCACAACTGAAATATTTTTGAATTTACGCACAATTGATTATTCTGAAACAAACTGCATGGGACATAATTATAATGTGTTATAGTTTAATTCTGCAATAGCTTAGTACATTAGTTCCACAATATTCAAAATGCTAAAATGCAACAGAACGACTATCCAGATTGAGGAAGAGGAACTGAGCAAGAGGCGTAAGCCTGCGCTCAGAATATTACCTACATCTGTAAGTTACCTAAGTTTGTTCTGACATCGTTGATAATGTGTCGCCTTTTAGTATCAGGCGAAAAAGGGTTACTTCAATTGATCGGCCTGCCACATATTTTGTTGCATCAGATGCGTTGTTTAAAAGGCTTAATTGTACATAGAGTGAACTTGTTGTAAATCTTGAACGTTGAAACATGCGCGCCTGACGGATAATAACGATAGGTTTGTTTACGGTCAGTGGACACTTATTTAACGGCTGGCCGGTGTTGATTTATGGGATTACACAACACGAGCCTTTATCGCGTAGGCTTGTAAGAGCGTACATTCCACTGCTATATTTACGTTTCATTAGATTATCGATTTTAAATTAGGTATTCGTGGACGGGGAATACTTATTATCCTGAGAATGGTTAATTATTATCTAATGAACATTCTGTTGACATTTTGAGGCTAGTTCGTCTGGGTGTTGGTACACTCGTAGACTGCAATGGCGCCCGGTCTGGTTAGTTTCAAAATATTCAGCAACCTATCTGTATAGTCACCTTAACAGAAGGGGATCCTGTGACCTCAGGTTTCAAAGTACATAAATCGATCCAAACACGCTTAGAACGTGGGCGGTGCTGCAAATGTCCGCCGCATACTTGGATATGGATCAATCCTTTGCAGTAGTTAATCCGGTTGTGGACGCGATTTGCCTATTGCTTTGTACAATATGTATATATTTAATTAAGTAGTGTTTATTTATTTATATAGGGCCTATAGTTGGTTCATATATCTTGTTTATTTATACGATTGTACTTGTATTGTCGTATCCTTGTGTTGGATGTTTGCAATAAACTATCTATCTATCTATCTATCCTTTTACAAAAGCTAGAACATGCAACACCTATTAAGAAAGGCCAATGGGACGGGTTTTCAAGAAAACGGCGCATCTGCCAGTTGCTGGACAAGAACGGCATAGGCGCGAAGGAAATACTAAATTGCTTAAAGGGAAATTCCAGTGAAAATCGGGAATAAGTCAACTAAAAATATACCATAATCCGAAACAGTTGCCGCAGAAAAAATATAAAATACACTGTTCCATTGCCGAGAAATAATACAATGAATATGCCCAAAACGCTCGAAAACGTGACTCCTGGGCGCATCCATTTTCTCGCGACGAGAGCGAGAAACCGCGAGATTATGACGTCAACGACACACCAGCAAAATATCGCCAGCGCTTTTAGATTTACCTGTTTACCTCACGTAATGAAGGCCGAATATTAATTAACCCTTTAATGACCAAATTCTGTCAGGAAAATCAGAATATTTCCTTATTGAATGCCCATTTGCAGGTCAAGCGAAGACTATTTTTGAAAATTGACCACTGGAATGGCTGGTTCGGTTACTGAGACAGTCGTTTTAGTTGTAAATTCTCAAAATAGCCTTTTTTTACCTGCGTCCTCAATTTGACGATTGCAGAGGCCAGTGCTGGCGTGAAATGGTTAAATCGCATCATGTCCGCATGTCAAGCATGGGCTTGCAGTAATAGAAACGATCATGGAAAGGGTACAGCAATTCACATTTTCAGATACCAGAAGCATCCGCATGAAAAGGGGCTAACTGAAAGATGGCTTCATAACATCGGCACTGGATGGATATCTTCCACATTTAAATTTGGAAGACACAAGTTTAGAACATATAGTCTGTATAATTTTAAAATAATGTGTCATGCATTTCAAAACAAAAGGCGCGGTACTTAATTTTAATATAACAGAATCAAACTCAACAATTAACGTCGTATTTGCTTGCATCAATTGTAAAACGGGATTTGCAAACCAAAATGAAACGATGTCGTCGATTGCCCGGTCGGTCAATTATAGGCAACCGCTTAGCGGCTTACTTCGTAGACGATAGTAGGTGACAGCTAGTAAATAATGACAAGTGTACGCTAGACATAATTAGTAATTTAGTGCTTTCACACTATTGAAATCCAGCGTTATTAATCATTTACAACGTTTACTCCCAATTTTAAAATAACTATGCAGAGTGTTGAATATTCTGAATTAAATTTTCCGGGAATTATGTTGCAGTAGCTTCCTATGCAGGGTAAATTTTAAGCTTTCTGCTTTTCTGTCCTTGAAAGAGTTAACTAATTGATCCCAAATTTTTAAATGTTGACCCATATTTACTGGCTGTTGAATATTTTGAAACTGGAATTTGACTGGAATCAGAAGTTGCAATAGCAACAGCTTTCAGAGAAATTACATTCAACATTTATTCAACCAACATATTTTTCAAGAATTTGTTGTAGCTGGCTGATTGCATACACGCTCCTGGCATAAACATTCAATGTTTTTTTAAAAATAGAAATTGCCCATAAGAAAACAATTTTTGACAATTTTGCAATACAATGACTGGCCCGATCATCGGGACATTAATCGCACTTTAATTTCCTCCAAACACTCTGGCAAAGTGTCAGTTGTTTAGCCAGTACGCTAATTATCCACGAGATGCAAGATTTACCTCCCCTGGTTACGGCTATCTTCGATCGGGCAAAGAGAGTAGGTGTGTCGGTGACGTCAGCTGCTTGTCCAAAATGGCGCCTCTCTCTACTGGCTACTTTAGCAATTTAAATTGAGGATATCTTTTTTATTTGTTGGCATAAAATTGTGCTCTTGGTCTCAAATTAATGGGGGAAATTAGTACTTCACGTCAGATGCATAAAATCCCCCAGGGGAATATCCCTTTAACCAAATTTTCGCAATCAGCAAAATATATTTTTTATTTGCTAGGATTTTCGAAACAAAAAGTCTAGAAAACACATGACAAAATCATATGCGCTTATCATTGTCGTAACTACGGAGGTATCGGGGTGTGAGTGGGGGGGGATTGTTGGGCGCGTTCCCTCCTATTAAAACACGTGCCCCCTGGGTGCACCACATTTGAAATTTTGAATATTTTTATTTTTTTTTGCGGGGGGTTGGGGGGGGGGGGAGCGCGGCCCAAGGTATAGAAGAAGCAGTTACGACATATGAGCATCTGTTCGGATTGTATGACTGGCTATATATGTGTATCGGTGTATGTCTGTATTAGGCATACAATATGAATCTATGGGGCCGAGACATTGTAAAACCTCTTTACAAACGGTCACACCTTTTTGGAAAATGAAAGAATAATAACAATTGGGTAAAAATGGTCGTAATTTAACAGCTAACTGATGGTTCATATATAATACCCCTGGAAATGTAGGATAGGCCATCTGAGACCATCCAGAAAGAAATATTTTCTGGAGAAGACACCCACCAGTGCACCCTTAGTAACACAGGTGGCCCGCTGGGTGCCCCCTACATAGACGACCCTAGCTACGCCACTGGTGCTTATTCGAACCATCACTAAATAATTCCAGTCAATGTAAATGACTCCTATTTCCAGTCAGTTCACGTTCCCTTTAAACGTATTGCTCTTTATTAACAACGACGACGATGACGGCGGCGGCGGAGGCGGTGGCGACGGCGGCGGAGACGACGGCGGAGGTGACGACGACGACGCATAGGTTCTCCCCGGAACTCTCACCGGAACGCACTCAACATATTACATGGCGATAACGGCAGTAAATGATTTCAGTGTTATAGTAACGTGGGTAGCAAAACCATACTACCACTTTCTGTGAGTCATATTTCGGCGATCTGCGGCATCAACCAGTCCTGGGGGATACAAGCAGCTAAGACTCTTGGTCCCAAAAGCAGGGTGTCCATCATATACAGGTAGGATAACGTGGTAACTAACTACCTAGGACCTACTCGAGCATACCTACAAATGTCTCCTCGGCTATGATGCCAATGACTTGTACTTGTGAGTACATTGTAACAGTGAGGCGCAGCTCCAGATGTGGAATACTTTAACCCTTTAGTGACGAAATGTGTTCATGAAAATTAAAATATTTGCTTTTTGAATGTCCATTTGCAGACCAAGAGAAGACTGTCTTTGAAAATTTACCACTGAAATGACTGGCCCGGTTATCGGGCCAGTCATTCCAGTTGTAAATTGTCAAAGTTACTCTTCTCTTGGTCTGCAAATTGGCATTTCTGTAGACCACTAAGGTGGCCGGTTTTGGCCGGTATCGTCACTAAAGGATTAAGGAGAATAACCTAGCAGACCGCTGGTTTGGATTCGCTGAGGTGGATATTGAGGTTCCACGGTCATGTGGACGAAGTTTGAGGAAATACCCCATCTTTCCTATAACCATGAAGTCACATGAAATAATGTTACAGATGCACATCACTTGGGAGATGTGGACGCAAACTACTCTTAACAGATGTCTTCAAACTGCTAAGCATCCGTGCATATGACACGCGGATTTAGGCTCTACCGTGTCATAGCAATACTAGCATCAACGTGTGGGGTGGGGGTGGGGGGTGGGCAAGCGCTAGAGAGAAGCCTGTGTAGTGTATGCTTTGACAGTCTTGAATACATCAGTGAGTTTTAAAAGTGCACTGTATCTGATTCCCATAGCAAAGTAATGCTGTTTCCGCGTCGGCTATCCCGTTTACCAGCCAGAAGTTGTATGCGCAATGCATTCTGGGCCTAGCGTTTTGGAGGTGAGTTCTCTACCACCAGACCAGCATCCGGAGGACACAAAATCCTCTTCCAACCAACCGTCTCACGACTACAAAAATTGCTTGGAATTGATGGTGTACAGTCCAGATAGTTTTACTTTTACATTAGTAATAGTTAATTTTGTCATTGTAATCGTTAATTTTCTCAACGTAATTGTTCACTCTGTCATAGTAATCTATCGGTAATGTTGTCATAATCTATCGTTACTGTTGTCATAGTAATAGCTAGTGTTGTCAGAATCCTCATTTCCACCCGTTTTATTCTATTATGGCATCGTCGTCGTCGTCGTCGTCGTCGTCGTCGTCGTCGTCGTCGTCGTCGTCGTCGTTCGACCTAGATTATTGCTAATGCCGAGTTGTGCTTTTCATTTTCGATAGCCTCAAGTAGTTAGACAACCTTCTAAGAAATGGCTCGTTGCAAGTTCTAAACACACCTTGTGTTTTACCCGCGTCACTAGACACCAGGGTTAATGTGAGCGTAGATTGCTTGTTGTTGTTGTTGTTGTTGTTGTTGTTGTTGTTGTTGTTGTTGTTGTTGTTGTTGTTGTTTCTAAGACATTTTTAATAACGCTTGTTCTACTGGAGCGATCTTTTCGAAACTTGGATAGTAGCTTGCCTGTGGGGTTGCAAAGAAATGTGCCTATTTTGGAGTCAAAATTTAATATGTATCAGCAACAGCTGTCAACATTGCTTTCAAAATAGACACTGTTCAATATGGATGGGTCTACTGAAGGGATCTTCTCAAAGCTTGTACGGAAGCCTGCCCGTTGGCGGCGACCCTAAGACGTATGCCAATTTTAGGGTCAAAATCCAAAGCGCAACAGTAATACTATTGTGGTACGTATCGGTCTCTATTGGTCTTGTACTTAATACAGGCCTTTCTAATTTTGTCCGTTTGCAGACCAAGAGAAGACTATTTTTGAAAATTTACCACTGGAATGACTGGCCCGATAACCGAGCCAATCATTCCAGTGGTAAGTTTTCAAAAATAGTCTTCTCTTGCTCTGTAATTACAAGTACCAGATTTTCCATTACAATTTGTTCTGGTTTATTTAATCACATGGAAATTATCCAATTTCATTTTCCAGATTTATTCATTTAGACTGCCCTCCCCTCTACCTCGATTAAGGGTGCCCCACCCCTTATGGCATGGATGCACACACTCTACCCCCTCCAAATCACCCTTTGGAGTTCTGGGGCATTGATTAGAAAATTGTTAAAAGCTCTACAAACTTGGAGAGACATTTGGAGTGCAATTTTGGAAAGGGTTATAAGTGGTTGGTTCTCGGGTTGGTTGTTCACTAATATTTCACATAGAAATGTGTGTATTAACATGCTTTCAGGGTTTTCATGATTCTGATGAATGTAAATCCCAGCATTCATCACTCAAGTTGCTGCCGGTTTGCTTGCATCTATCTCGGACGTGGTGTTTTGTTTTGTGTTATACTTTCACAAGCTAAATGTATATTCTCTTAAGTTTAGCAGTTATCGAAACAAGACTATTTTTGAAAATGTACCATTGAACTGACTGGCGCGGTAACCGAACCAGTAATTCCATTGACAATTTTCAAAAATACATTTCTCTCGAACTGTAAATGAACATATGAGAGTGTGCATACAACAGTGGCTTGAATTGCCAAAAAAAATAATAACCATTATATAACAACATTCGCAATCAACCTATTATTTCAAATAGCAACAGGTTTTAATTCTACGTTTTTGCCCAGGATATTTCTTTTACAAACACTAGATTTTCTGTTATCTAGTTTTCCTGTTTCTTGTTTATTTAATCACATGGAAATTATCTAAATTTAATTAATTTTATTTGATATCATTGACTATGATTTTCATCTCTTAATATTTTTATTTCATAATTCTCACCTGAGTTCATTTTATAGATTTAATTGTTTAGACTGCCCTTCACCACCACCCCCCCCCACCCCATATCAAGAACGCACGCACGCGCGCACGCACGCACGCGCGCACGCACGCGCGCGCACGCACGCACGCACGCACGCACGCACACACACGGCATGGATGCACACTCATCATGCCATCCAATCCTTCTTCCATCCAAATTCCCTTCGGGAGATTTGGGGGTGAGATCAGAAAATTTTGAAAAACTTCAACCCTGGAGCTTGAGAGAGCATTTCGGCTGCAATGGGGTGGGGTGGATGGGTGGGGGGGGGAGAGTGTATGGGGTTGGTCCCTGGGTTAATACTCTGGATAATTAGGCGGTCCTGGGATCCGCCCCCTGGGAAAATTCTGATAATTCATACTCTGAGAGGCCATTTCAGACAACATTTCTAATAAATTGGCTTAATAACGTGGGGGTGGGGCACTAGTGAGGTGGCTGGATGTTTGGCTCCAACACCCGTGTTTGCAGGGGCTATGGTTCTTAGTGTTTTTTTGTGGGAGGCCTTAGCGGTGGGGGAGGGGGTGGTGGGGTCATGGTGGTGGCGGCGGAATTGATTTCCCCCTGATTTGATGAGGATGCTAACTTAATCTCTGACTCCCACTGTGGAAGCCCCTGAGTCCCCATTCTACCCCAAGTGAAATAAAGTGACCCCCACCTCTCACCCACTCTTACACTGCATCCATCACTTACACCCGCCAACAGCAGTTCATTAGGCAGCAACAGGCACCGCATACACCCCTAGCAACATCATAATTTTTAATTTTTCAGTTTTACTTTCATTTCGCAACCCCTCGGGGAAGCACCTCAAGATAGAGTCATGGCTCAAAATACGTCTCGGTGTAAGCGGCCAATAAAACCAACTAAAACAAAACAATGGAAAAGAAAGTGATTTTCGTCTTCAATCTGGTTGCAAACCGAACAGTCTTTCATTCCGTTCTCTACCTTCCCATCTTATGGATTCCATTGAAAGCTGCTGATTTAATGTTTTAAAACATAGCAACGCTTTACCCTCGTGATGTGGCAATATGTTAAAGTATTTTTCAAAAACCAAATGTAGACTTTATTTTTTGGCAGAAAGTTGATTGTGTAGATTCGCTTAGCGCTCTGTTCGTTTTCTTTGTTCTGCTGTTCCAGAATTGTATACTCTATGTAACGGTTAGATAGCAAAGCATTGACGATAGTTTTCCATACCCCTCCCGCTACCCACCCACCAACCACCATCCACTACCCACCTCCCCCACCTCACCCCCATTCCTCTATTTGCCGAAAACCGCAAATGTTATCTGTATGGATGTAGCGACCAAATAACCAATTTGGCCCATTTATAAATGCTGCAAGACCGTTTGTAAATGGCGCACACCCATATGTCAATTGGTTATCGGTGCGCGCGTTTGTAAACGGCACACTTCACATATATCAATGCCAAACCTGCGCCAATAGGGAATACATCCATCCATTTATCAACTCCATCTTATTGGTCATTTCAGCAAGCCTTTCAGCTGTTCAGACACGTCTCTCCGTATGCGCGTGTTGCTAATTTATTTGTTAGTCTGTCAATCCGTCTGTCAATTCATTCACTCATTTCTTTAGTCAGTTAGTCAATAATTTTGCATGCATAAGAAAAAAAATGGCGGCGTATATGATTGTGTATACATCGGAAAATGTGGGGCGAGTGAATCGATTCAAGTCGCTGAGTAATCCATTGCTTTGGGTAGCATAATGTCTGTCTGTATCAAAGTGATTAATTAGAACTCTAATAGCGCAAGGATCAAATGAGGTGTCTAACATTGAGTAGAATCCGCGTGTTATTGGATACATTCATAAACACATTAAATAATGCTCATGCACATTTATTAAAGAAATGTTAAATCCTCTCATAGAAAATATCCATTTGCAGAGTAAGAGAGTATTTTTTAAAGCTCAACAACACCTATTTATGCACACTTTAAAACCGAACTTTTATCACGACAATGTGTTCGTCACAATTCGTTCAGTGATTTCCAACGAATGCCATACACAACCACCAACTTGTTTGATAGATCGTGTTTCTTTCAGTAGGACATATCAAATAAACTACCCCAGTGACTGAAAATCAATCACTGCTCTACGAAGGTAGGGCTAGGCATCACAATTCGTTTCCAACTATACGCATTTCCTATTGGTGCAAGTTTGATATTGAATTATCGGCAGTGCGCCGTTTACAAACGGGTGCGGCGATAACAAATTGATGTATGGGCCTGCGCCGTTTACAAATGGCCGCGTCGATAAAAGAAAATGTGCATATGTGCCTGCGCCGTTTACAAATGGGACACATTGGTTATGGGCGCGTTACATAGATATAGGCAATTTACAAAGTTCTCCATAGATCGTCGAGTGGAGTTCCACTAACTCGGCTTCAGGCTCTATCCCGATTACGTAGGAGATGATACCACGCAAGCATACCTTTGAACCCACATTTTGTTAGATGATTTGAGACCAATTACGTAGGAAATGTCAACAATAGATCTATATCAAACTATTCATTGCGACACGGTCTCTCGCGTCGTACTTGTTTTCAAAACTTTCAACAAGTTAGCCTACTTGTATCAGTCGCAAGCTTGTCGTGAAATCTGGATTATAGGAAGTAATGGTTCAGAGTGTTAAATGTAGTGACCTTGGCTACAGTGGGGCGTTTCAGTTTCAGTTTCAGTTTCAGTTTTCTTTATTTCACTCAGTCCGTTATTAAACGGAATATGAGGGTACATAAATCAATAAACGTGTGACGGTAGAGATCTGTATACATGAGAGTACTGCAAATATTATTATTATTATTATTATTATTATTATTATTATTATTATTATTATCATGATTATGATGATGTTGATGCCGCCGCTTAAGGAGTAGCAGTAGCAGTAGCAATAGCAGCAGCAGTAGCTGTAGCAGTAGCAGTTGTTGTTGTTGGTGTTGTTGTTGTTTTTGTTGTTGTTTTTGTTATTGTCGTTGATAACAAATTTATTGTTGTTGTTGTTCTTGTTGATGATGTTGATGTTGTTGTTGTTGTTGTTGTTGTTGTTGTTGATGTTGTTCTGTTGCTTTTTGTTTTGAAAATCGTAAGTATTTACACATCCTGCTTAGTATCGGTCTATTACATATTGCGAATAGACCTTTGGTTTTTTCAAATGTATTCTCCCTTATATAATAATGAGGTATATATCGGTGTCTTTCTCTCACATATTTCTGACAGTGGAAGAGAAAATGGATTTCATCTTCTATAACATTGCATATACTACAGAGGCGCTCATTGCGTTCTATTCCGATCCATCTCTTTGTCTCGATAGTGAGTTGGTGATTTAGCGTACGAAAGTGGCAGAATGTTATGGCGTCCCGGTATGGGAGTGACTTTAGGTTTTCTCGGGCTCAAAATTCGATTTAATTTGTTCTAGACCATTTTTCTATATATTGTTGTTCTAAAATATGTTTGGATTGTTTTATTAATTGTTTAGTATTTATTTGCTCTGTCTCAAATAAACTTAGTTGGCCTGTGCTCTCCAGAATAGATTTGATAGTTTCAACCCATTTAAACTGTTTATTTTGTTTTATCATGTAATCCGTTGCTAAAAAGTATAAGAAGCGAATCATATTGCATTTAATTGTAATTTCCAGTGGAAAAATACCACATTCCCCATAGATCATTACGTTTGGAGTGCTTTGTTTTAAATGAAGTAAATTTAAAAATAACTTTAATTCACACGTTTCTATATGGGCATAATTTTCAAAACCCCAGATTTCTGAACCGTAGAGTAGAACAGGTGATATCAGTGTGTCGAATAATACAGCTACCAAGTCGATCGGGATGTCGTGCTCTCTCGTCTTCTTTAGTAGAGAATATATAGCTTTAGTGCCTTGTTTTACATGTCTTGCTTTACAGCTTGTGAATGTTCCATTGGCTTTAAGGAGAATTCCCAGATAAAGATACTCACTGACTACTTCAAGCTCCTGGGCTCCAATATAAACGGTTTGGCTTGAGTTTGTCTTGCGTTTAGAGAAAATCATTGTTTTTGTCTTGCTGTAATTTATTTTAAGTTTCCATTCATCACAATAAGTTTTGAAGACGTTTAGGGCACTTTGTAACCCATCCGGAGTCTATGCCATTAAAACTGTATCATCAGCATATAATAGGACTATAAGATATAAAAATAAATGCAAATGTTCTTCTGCTAGATTATTCATTGATAGAAGCCCAGGTATATTATTCAGATTAACAAATTCTTCCATGTCATTTAAAAATATAGCAAATAGAAATGGAGAAAGGCTTTCCCCTTGCCTAACACCTATATTACACATAAAATATTCAGATTTTTGCTTGTTGTAGCTAACGAAGGATTTTATATTTTGATACATATTATATATGAGATTAAATCACTTTCCAGATATATTAGATTTTAAAAGCTTTCTCCAAAGGCCCGCCCGCCAGCCCGTGTCAAATGCTTGTTTAAAATCAATAAAACAGCAAAATAATGTTTTCCTTTGTGCTTGTAGCAATTCTATGATTAAATACAGTGAAAAGATGTTGTCAATTGTGGATCGTTTTTTTCTAAAGCCTGTTTGCGATTCTGATATAATGTCGTGTGTCTCTGCGAAATTCTTCAATCTGTCATTTAAAATTGATGTGAATAATTTCCCAAGGCAGCTTAGTAAGGTAATCGGGCGGTAATTTGCTGGATCAGAGGGTTCACCTTTGTTTTTATAAATTGGAATAATTTTTCCAATTAGCCAGTCCTCAGGTACCCTGCCATGATCGAAGATTATGTTAAATAGTTTTTCATAAATTGGTAGCATAATATCGGCTGTAGATTTTATATGCTCATTATAAACATTATCCTCACCAGCTGCTTTGTTATTTTCTAGTTTAGCGATTTTGTCAAGAATTTCACTCTGAGTTATTGGTTTATCTAATTCTGGGCAGTCTAATATGTCTGAATCTAAAATTACATTTAGTTCACCATTGTGTACACCCTGGTTTACAGATTGAAAGTGAAGTAATAGTTTCTCCAGTTCTATTTTAACATGTTCGTCGTTTTTCTGCGATTTGTTGTTCAAGATTTTCCAGAATGCTTTTGTGTCCCATTTTTGCAGTTCTCGTAGTTTGTTGTGAAGTTTAAAGCGAGCATTTTATGAATGTATTCGAATTTTTTTCTTGTATGCTTTACTTGCACTTATCAAGTGTAGTTTGTTTTGTTCGGTTTTGTGTATATTATAGGCTTTCTTACTATTATGATATGATTTTCTTGCTTCCGCACACTCTCTTCCAAACCAAGTTTTATTGTTTTTCCGCTGCCTTCCTTGGTAAACCTTTTTCTGTCCAAATGTTTCTTCTGCGCTCGCCAAAAATAGATTTACAATTAATTTGTTTACATTATTTAGGTTTTGCTGAAAATCCCCATTTTCTATTTCTATTAACCACTGCTTAATTTGATTAACGCTTTCAGTGTTAAGGCTTGCAATGAAGATGTCTTTTTTTGTCTACCACCCATCTTATCGGTTTTGTATTATTATTATTATTACTATCACTTTCATCATCATTATTATTATTATTATTATTATTATTATTATTATTATTATTATTATTATTATTATTATTATTATTATTATCATCATCATCATTATCATTATTATTAATCTGTAGAATCACTGCGCAATGTATGTCTGAAAGAAGTGGATGGAAGTCATTGACCTCAAAATCACGGATGATTTCAATACAATTGGTATTTCCGATAGCATAATCGAGTAGGCTATTATGTGTCGTTGTTGCCCTTCCTATTAATTTATCTTTCCCTACTCTCCCGTTAATGATGAACAAATTAACATTTTTACAAAACTGAATCAGCTTTCTTCCGTTATTGTTGATTCTACCTTGACATTGGCTACTTCTTTCCTTGTGTATGCCCAATTTTAACAGTTGCAGCAATTCGACATTGGGAGCATAGTCTATACCGAAGTGGTCGAGAGTAAAATCGTCAAACTCTGAGTAATCACGCTCAGTGCCTGATTTAGCATTAAAGTCTCCTATTAGCCCAATCGTTTTGAATCTTCTACTGAAATTCTGAATGTCATGCTGTATTTTGTCGAATTCTTCGTTGGTGTGATAACGAGAGGATTCGGGCGGTATATAAACGAACCCCAATAGGATATCCTCGCCATGTTTGGTTATGTCTTTGCTAATAGATATCCACAGTACTGCATTGTGTTCTACGTCACAGTTTACTTTTTGGATATATTTTTCGAATTTATTTTTTATTAGAACTCCAATCCCCCCACCAGAGTTTAAGTTTCTAGTTCGTAGGTTTGTCAGTAAAAGATAGCCGTCTATAGCAACATGATCTAGTTCGCATATTTTTAATTCATTAATACCAGTTATGTCATGTGCATTTATAAAACTGAGAAATTCAGGGATCTTAATCTTTGATCTAATCCCGATGGCAATGCCCCTTGAACAGCGCACTGGCGCTACACAGATTACGTAACTTAACTTAACGGTTAAGTAAGGGGCCTGTACATTATACACGTTAATTGGGATCACATTTTCTCGGTGTACACCTGATTGTCAAATTATTTGTCAGTTTGGAAAGCGTGTTTTGAGTGAATATATTGCATATTTTGAGTCATTCTTTATGTAGGCCTACTCGTCTACTTGGCTACATTGGTAATAACGTTTTGTTTACCTGAATTAATTTCAGCAACAAACAAAATACACATACACATATTTTACATGGAAAATGAATGTCTTTTAAGGCAGTACAAGATATATTCAGGCTACTGGCAGAATTTAGTTTTCTCTTTCCTAATCCACATCCATCTCTATCTAGGCTCCACCCATACTTTGCCCGTGTCGGGATCGATCAAACTCTGAACATTCCTTGAACCTCAGTTTTCAGAAAACTGTGTAGGGGAGCTGGTGCGTGTATTGAGGCTGGTTTGACTGGGTGCAGCTGTTGCTGCATATGGCAGCAACGACGCCCAGTCGAATTAGTTTCAAAGTATTCAACGGAATAGTTATTAAGTAGTAAAAACATGCAATTCGTACAACTAACGAACTATTAAGCGTTCACGACGGATTTGCCCATCTATTAGTATTTTGATTGTCAGCCTATCTGTGATGTAATATTTTATGACGTCATTTACTTGAGTGAGAGATTGGATTACTCTATTAACTTTGCGTTCCTCTGCAGGAGTCAATGAATTGCTAAACAGCTACAAGCACGTGAATGCAGATGAAAATAATGATGCAGTGCAGCTCAGGAATGGAGACCTAGCGTGTTTTCAACAGTATAATTTCGAATACACTGGCCAAAGTAGTCTGTTGACTATTTTGGGCCTATCGGAGGCAATGGACCTTTCCAGTTTATCTATCAATCATATGACATTATAATCAACTCCGGGGCGTGTAAGATGATATCATAACCAATCTCGTCATGAATGACGTAGATATAAGGTCGTCACGAACGTATAATTGATGACGTACTAAGCGTTGCTGTAGGAATTGTATGTCGTTACTATTTAACATACATAATGTTGAATATTTAGAAACTAATTCGAGTGGGCGCTAGCAGCTCCACCAGCCCCCCCCCCCACACACACTCTCTCGCTCTCAATGCTCAACCATGGAGACAGACTCTCAGTGGGCTTGCGCCAGTTTGGCTGTGTGCTCTACCCAGATATTTACTATGAAACAAAGCGGCCGATTTATAATTTGTTTAGAATTTACCACATATGACCAGAAAGTAAAATTCATTAGCTTTCTAATGACGTAAATTATAATAATCCTGTTAAATTGAAAATTATATTTTTATATTTTATATAACAGGGGTCTGTCCATAGGGAATATATGTGATGGTAGAACATTTGGGACATTGCTCATCTTTAAATCAACTATTTCCCATTAATGAAATAGTGTCCAAGAAATTAACTCTATGAGCTAGAATGTATGTTTACTGTAGAATCTAAATATGTAAGATCTATTTGTAGGATAAACTTTTGTCGCGTCCTTTTTCACTTAAACATTTTCATCAAGTCTTGTTAAAGTCACCAAGTTAAAATTGATGTTTTGCTAGACTTAGACGGAAATTATATAACCCTCAAATATACACTCAGTGATTTAAGAATATGCCCTGCAAACGTTGTAAAATCTATTTTGCAATGGTGTTCAACTTGTCGTTGCAGTCCTTTATGATGCTACGTAAAGCGTGTGATGAAAATTGCAAAAAAATGCTTTAAAATGTAATAATTACTTCGAGAAATCGCGTTGCCTTATTCAGCTTCGATTGACGCCGATAGAGGTATTAGAATCACGCGCCTCGCCGCAAGCGTTTGCTCTGTAATCGCCGGAGACGAACAGACAGAGGGGGTTATTGGGAATCGACTGCATAGGCAGGATAAGGTATTGGCTGTTTGAAACTTGATTGTAAATAAAATAAAATAAGATAAAAAAAAATAAAAATAACTAAATAAGTAAAAACAAATAAATAAATAAATAAATAAAGAAAGAAAATTAATTAAATAAATAAACAGATCCGCGCGCTACACCTCTTCGCAATTTTGCCGGTCAAGCTAATGACCTTCAGCTCGCTGCATTGTATGTCAAACTAGTAAGGGATGCGTTGTATCTGATCTCTATTGCTGAATGCGTTGCCCTATGTATCATAATACACAGAAAAACCGTTTGAAAAAATAATATATATTATAAAATAGATCTATATTGAGTAAAATCAAATGAGGAAAATAATATCCATAATGTACTTAAAAATATTTTTTTGAATATTTTGAAATTAATTTGACCAGAAAAATACATCTATAGCGTGCGATGTGCAGTTTAAACATGTATGCCAACTAATGAAAAACCCCACGGCAAAGTATACAACGTATTTTGACATTTTCAAAATAAACAACATCTTTATTTTATGAGTTTTTGAACCCGATCAGATTACTGTGTTTATGACAGATAACATTTTCTTGGCAATAATAGACGGTCTGGAATTTTTAGTTGCGTGCCGTCACAGAGAGGGCGAGGGATGTTGAGGATGGATGGCGAGAGAAAGAGAGTGAGAGAGAGAGAGAGAGAGAGAGAGAGGGAGGGAGGGAAGGAGGGAGGGAGAGAGAGCGCGAAAGATGAGTAATTGTTTTAGTGGGGTGCAGTCGCAGAGTGAGGGAATGAGGGAGGGAGGGTGCGACAGAAGGAGGGAGGAGAGACACAAAGATAAAGGGAAAGAGAGAGAGAGAGAGAGAGAGAGAGAGAGAGAGCTTAGGGGAGGGGCGGAAGAGAGGAAGGGAGAGTGAGGGAGGGATTGAGGGAGGGAGAGAGAGAGAGATGGCAAGGGAGAGAGGGACGTGGGACACGGGGGAGCGAGATGGAGAGGGAGGGAAAGAGAGAGAGAGAGCGACATAGGGAGGAAGGGTGGGAGGGAAGGAGAGAGTGAGAGAGAGAGAAGAGAGAGAGGTGGGAGGAGGGATGACAGGGCCGGGCAGGGATTGAGGGAGGGAGGCAGACAGGCATTGCACTTCTTTGGGGCGTTTGGGTCGACCTGGTGTGTTGTATAGGGCGAAGAAAATTGTGTTGATTTTAAAGCGGGGTTCTGCAACCTGGGAAATTAACCATTTTGTCTGCCGTATACTGAAATCCATTTATCATATAGGACTATGTAGTCCCAAGTTTTCTTCGTAACGATGCAACTATGCTATGAATATTTTGAAAGTAATTTGACTGAAAGATTTTGGTACATCGGGCAGAAAACAGCTTCCAGCAAAATTACCTTCAAAAAATATTTAACGGAATAGTTTCTTCAAAGCACAGAATGTAATGCTACACCAGGGCCTGGATCATACCTAGGGCCAATACTGTACTTAGATAGCATCCGTGAAACTGGCGCTGTACCCCTGAAAGGGCTAAATGTTTTCAAAACAATTAGTAATTAATTATTTTAATAACACCTACTAATAACTGTACGCCATAGTTCACTTTATGTGTGTGTGACATTAATTTACTATTTTCATTTAATCTCCTAGATTACGGGATTTTCATATTCTTAAGTAGGCCTATTCATTTCCATATGATAGCTGGTGTTTATTTTAGAAACACTGTTGCTGTAAGCTCTGCTGTCTAAGACAACAGCGGCACTAAGCAAGTTGTTTCAAAACATGTGTGGTCATTTAAGTCGTATATATTTAATTTCTCAATATATCTAACATAGGATAATGTAGGGTTAATCACGCTATGCGCAGTAATTCACTAGTTAGCATCACAGCCACTCATCATAATTTTGTTTGACCGGCAAGATGGCGCGTAACAATGGCCTTAGGCGATGTGGTCACGTGACTGAAAAACCTCTATAGACAGGTTTATATGGCACTGATTCCTTACTCTTTCAAACATAGACTTATACTGAGACTCAATATCCAGATGCTTGCGCTCTAAAATCTCAATTATCTCTTAATAGAAAATGTTAATTTGCAGACCAAGATAAGATTATCCTGGAAAAATTATCCCTGGAATCACTGTCTTGCAATCTCAAGCCAGCCATTCCAGTGGCAAATTTTCAAAAGTATCTTCTCTTGGTCAGCAATGAAAATTTCGCAAGACCATTAAATAGGATGGTTTGCGCCGGCGTAGACATCAAAGGGCTACCGGCGTTAAAATCGAAACTGTTAAAATATATTGAAAACGAATCCCATTCAGAGATAGCTGACACCGCGTTTTCTGTCCGATTTCTTATAACCACATATCTCCTATGCCATCAGCTCTCCTTTTGAAATGCTGCTAGGCGCATGTTTGGGCCTACATATCCTTAAGCAGGGACATGCGCGCGCACACGTGCAATACTCTCTCTCTCTCTCACTCACTCTCTCCCTCCTTCCCTCCCCGCTCCCCCTCCCCACATTCCCTTCACGTCCCTCCCCTTCCCCCTCCCTCTCTCACTCTCTTTCTCTCGCTCCCTCTCTCTCTCTCTGTTTCCCTTTCCATCTCCTACCATCCCCTAATCCCCTCCCACCCGGCCCATTCCATCTCCCCCATCTAACCCCCTCCGTCCCCCCTCCCACGCCCTCCCTCCCTCCCTCTCTCTCTCTCACTCTTTCTCTCTCGTCTCTCTCTATCTCTCCCTCCCTCCTTCCTTCACTCCCCCTCTCTCTCGCTCTCTCTCTCTCTCTCTCTCCGTTCGTCTCTCTCTTTCTCTCTCTCCCTCCCTCCCCCCCCCCTCTCTCTCTCTCTTTCTCTCTCTCACACGTACGCATGCACGCACTCACGCACGCACTCACGCACGCACGCACGCACGCACGCACGCACGCACGCACGCACGCACGCACGCACGCACGCACGCACGCACGCACGCACGCACGCACGCACGCACGCACGCACGCACGCACGCACGCACGCACGCACGCACGCACGCACGCACGCACCCAATATCGAACACGTTTGCACTGCTACATTGTCTTACATTATTATGGCAGAACTAATTGCCAAACCACTTAAAACTGTATGTAGGCTAGCTGGGCTTTAGGCTCTCCCCACATACGTATATATATTGATATATATTGAAAACGAATCCCATTCAGAGATAGCTGACACCGTGTTTTCTGTCCGATTTCTTATAACCACATATCTCCTATACCATCAGCTCTCCTTTTGAAACACAGAAACACAACTGTACATGTCTGAAGCTGATAACTATCGTAAGCAACAACCTTACGGGCCACAGGAATAGAGGGGCCCATGGGCGTTTGAATGCAAGAACGCAGCTGTACAAATCTAATGCCGCTAATTATCTGAAGCGACCACCACATTATGGACCACAAGAATAGAGGTATCCATTTATACTTATGCACCGCCCATTTCTAGATTATCGCCGTCCAAGTTATGTGTGTGTTGGGACCAATTTATATACTTTGAACCTGGAATTCCCAGAATCTCAGTCTCAGAGTAACTATACATGCGGCTAAACTGTTGGATATATTGAGGGTAATTTGCCTCCGGGCAGTGACTGTCTACGGCAGCAACGGCCCTCGGCCAGGTTAGTTTCAAACTACTCAACATAAGGTGTATTAACTTGTAGATCGAGCAAAGACATACAATTCGTACACTTCATAACGGAATTGCTACGTTAAACCTTGTAATGACCGTGACGCCAGCTCCCGGATGAGCTAATTGTCTATGCCGTTTTCTAACTAAGCTCCACATAAGTTCTGCGCAAGTTGGGATGAATTTATATAACTTGAACCCCGACACCCAGAATCTCAATTTCAGAGTAACTGTACAGTTACAATGTTGTATATCTGGAAGCTAATTTGCCTGTGAACAGTGGCTGCCTATCCTCATGCTTCCTGAACTATGTGGCTAGTCGCAGAAGGCTGACTGTATATATTATGTAATGTCATGTTCGTTCGAATTATGCTTTTGTTTCTGTAAATTCTAGTTAAACTGTTATATTATGCCAACGTTATATGTTACATTGTAGATCTCTATATGGTCAAAACGTGTAATTTCGTTCAGTACCAATACAATTTCTTTCTTAAATTTCTTAACTGTACATTTTCCACGATCGAACTTGTTGTCAGACCGTCAATGACATCATGCCATTGGGAAGATGTGCATTTATATTTTATTATTAGGAATACATACCTAGGCGATGACACTATGTACGCATACCTTTGAACCCAAACCCCAATTCACGATAAATTGCTTAAAAATAATATACATATTTTTGGATATTTTGAGGTCAATTACTTAGTGAACTGTCAGCAATAGTTTAGATTTATATTAAACTATTCCTTACTGCTAGGTTCGTCACGTCGCACTTGCTTAGTTTCAAAATATTCAACAGCTTAACGTATTTGTATCAGTCGCAAGGTTGTCGTGAAATCTGGATACTAGGATGTTTAAAATGGTGAATGGTTTTGGCAGAGGCTAGAGTAGGCGTGCTGTTGTCAATGACCCTTGAACTGCGCGACGGCTCTGCACAGATTGCATAACTTAATTGAAGTAGAGCCACTTGTACACTGTAACCGTTAGACGATAGATAGATAGTTTATTGGAAAAATCCAACATAAGGATACGGCAATACAAGTACAATCGTATAAATAAACAAGATATATGAAACAACTATATGCCCTATATAAATAAATAAACACTACTTAATTAAATATTAAATATTATACAAAGCAATGGGCAAATCGCGTTCACAACCGGATTAACTACTGCAAAAGATTGATCCACATCAAGTTATGCGCCGGACATTTGCAGCCCCGCCTACGTTCTGAGCGTGTTTGGATCGATGTATGTGCTTTGAACCCTGAGGTCACAGGATCCCCTTTTTTCAAGGTGACTATACATATAGGTTGCTGAATATTTTGAAACTAACCAGACCGGGCGCCATTGCAGTCTACGAGTACACCAGCACCCAGCCGAACTAGCCTCAAAATGCCAACAGAATGTTCATCATATAGTAGTTAACCATTCAAAGGATCTGCAAACTTGACGGACTTTTAGATGATTTTGGTTGAGTTAAATCCGTCATTCGTTAGGTAGTTTGATTGTAACGTCAGCCTACATATGGCGTAATTGAGTGTGACGTCATATACTTGAGTGACTGATCGGTTCTCATCATTAGAGATATTTATGAGCAACTGTTATATTAGTATACGGTTTTTATAAATCTTACGATGAAGTGGGGAACATTACCTCAATGCATTTCGTTTCTCCATAATGACGTTGACAAATTTTAGAATCATTTTAGATATGTCTGTAGAGCCACGATTGCATGACATTAAAAAGACAAATTTATCTTGCTCATTTAAAGAATCAAAGTTAGAACAGCTAGACAACTCAGAAAATAAAGAACCCCTAGCTTCCTGGAATGTAGGACATTCTAAGACAAAGTGTCTCTCATCTTCTACTTTATTTAGATTGCAAAGATTACATAGTCGGGACTCTACAGGTATCTTGGGCCGACAGTATCTATCTATTTCGATATGCAGACAGTGAGCGCTGAGCCTTAGCTTTGAAAATTCTCTGCGCTTTAAAACTATGGGCTGTGAGAAAATATAATTTTCAGGATTAAAATTATCATTCCAGTTAGACGCATGCCTATAGAATAATAGTGTCAACCAGAGGTAGGCTGATTGTACAGAAAGATGATCTATTGTACAAATAGCACTGCTTGTATATGCTGTCCTCCAACAGCGGTTACGGGCATATATATATCGTCCTCCCACAGCAATTATGGGCAGCACAGTCTGCGATTATATATCGTCCTCCCACAGCAATTACGGGCAGACACATCTGCCGGTATATATCGTCTTCCAACAGCGCTTACGGGCAGATATTGTATATATACACAAGTCTGCCTACAACGTTAGAGGTCAAGTGTCAGCAAAGGTCAACTGTCCGCAATTCGGAGAAAAATTGTAACTTGCTTAAAAATTGGTATATACGAAAATTAAAGCGATACATAGGTAGAGGACATCAACAGCGACTTATGTATATAACTTGTAATATTCTCAATTAATTAGAAAGGCGACGTCCCACAAGGGTGGTCGGAGGACAACTTCCTACAAGTCACGGAATATATATATATATATATATATATATATATATATATATATATATATATATATATATATATATATATATATATATATATATATATATATACCGATATTCCGTGACTTGTAGGCAGTTGTCCGCCGACCACCCTTGTGGGACGTCGCCTTTCTAATTAATTGAGAATATTACAAGTTATATACATAAGTCGCTGTTGATGTCCTCTACCTATGTATATATATGAGCTTGTGCATATGTTTCAAGATTCAAGATTCAAGATTCTAGGCCCAAATCAAACGCAAATAGCTGTATTAATTGATCTGATACTCGTTAAGCTCAATTCATAGTTTAGCACACCCAGGCACTTTGAGATCGGCCGCCCTTAAAGTTGGGGCAAACTTATTACATGCTAAAGTGGCGAGCCCATACAATTTTAGAAACGCAATTGTTTACATTTTCCATGAAGCTCAAATCATAAACTCCTGTATCTTATAATCTGTAATAACCCCGCCTGGTATCAGAGAACATCAAATCATGACTGAACTTTGCAAGATAGACCCTCAAAAAATGGCGTCGCTCCCAAGGTATTATGGGAAATTTGATTGTGATGACATCATTGCGATTATATGCATTAATGCATGTCTATAAAAATATACATTAACCCTTTGTACCCTGAACACCACTGTCGAAATTTAATTTAAATACAAATAGTAACACAGATTTGAAATCCATTTGACCGGAAGCAGGGCCTACCCAAATTTTCTTTTAGTAAATTAATTCTTTAGTCAAGAACAATTTAATATTTAGCACTTTGGTAAATATTGTCTTACCCATATTGCGCTTTCAGTTATAAATCGAAATAGATGTACATAAGAATTTGACACTGGTCAGTCATACAAGAAAGCTGTTAAACATTTAGAAAATAATTTGACTGGGAGCTTCGGCTGGCTTGCAGTTAAATTAATTTCAAAATATTCAACGATAATTCACACATTGTGTTATGTTTGTAGAGCTGGGTAGCATCTAGTCGGCACTTTGCCCCTCCGTCTACCTTTGTCCGGGCCATAGTTACTATATGTACAATCATGAAACTTAGTATGTGGATGCATCTTATGGAGAAATGGAGATGTGCATTGTTTGAAAAGCAGGTCAGTATGACCTACTATTGATCTATTTTTCATTCCTATATAATCCCCTAAGAAAGAAATAATTTTAGTCCTGAAATATTCGTCTTGAACTTTACGTTTGCTTATGTTCGAAACGACGCGGGTTTGTTAAAAAGACGGATCATGTATTTCACTATTTTGTGATGATGTTGATGCGGCTAGTGTCAGCGTGAAAGATCTCAAGCGCACTAAGCTTCCCGCACTTCCAGGCTCGGGCTCATGCAGGTGGTCTGTTAATACTTTGGGAGGTTTTTCACATAAACAAATGAGAGTAAGAGGTGTAATTTGGGTATAAACAAACACCAAGTTGTCTTGTGCCTACTAGTAGTTTTATTAGATAAACTATATTATATATAGTTGTGCAAACCCAAATTTCATTTCTGACTCATTTGTTTTATGTGAAAATACAAAAATATTAATAAACCACCTGCATGAGCGCGAGTCTTGAAATGTGGGAAGTTTAGTGCGCTTGGCCATTTGGTGTTTTCTCACTCTAACACTAGCCGCATCAACATCTTCACAAAAATACACGATCCGTCTTTTTTCCAAACCTGCGTTGTTTAGAGCATAACCAAACGGGAAATTCAAGACCAATATTTCAGGGCCAAAATTAGTTCTTTCTTTGCATTTTTCTTATTTAAATAGACAGGGTTATCATACATAAATGTGGTATTTTTTTATAAATCGCAAAGAATAACTTACCAATATTAAATAAAATATGTTCCAGGCGAGCGCTAAAATAGGTGTCAATCTTCTAACATATCAGCTATCATCTTCGTCTCTTTCAGTCGCATACGGCTTGATTTGGTATGGTTTAACGATAACGTGTTCAAAATCATGTGCACAGATGTCCTCGTAATCGAGTTTAGTATAATGAGATGTCCTGAACTTGAAGCAGAGCTTGTTTCACGCGTCGCTAATTTATTAGACTCCAGTTTCTCCAGATCGCAAAA
>CM067361.1:18724748-18740061 GCA_034401795.1 Chaetoderma sp. LZ-2023a | reverse complement strand
GACGAGGCCGGCCAAAACCGGTCTCTGCAGTGTTCTTGATGACTGTCCATTTGCAGGCCAATAGAAGACACTGTTTGAATACTTACCACTGAAATGATTGGCTCGATAACCAAACCAATCATTCCAGTGGTACATTTTCAAAATCACTCGAAATACTATTTATATTAACCATTTAATTGCCAGTACTTTCCAAGGAAATTTTAATTTGCGCAGCCAAAAAGAGTTTTTTGTAAATTTATAGGGAAGATTTAAAAAAATAGATTTTTATTGTCCTTCAAATGAACATTCATCAGAGTGTAATGGTCAAGAAAATTCAAATTTCTGTGTAGCCAGTGTCCAATTGAAGACCAAGAAGATTATTTTTGAAAATTTACCACTGGAATGACTGGCTCAGTTAGCAAGCCATTCTTTCCAGTGCTAAATTTTCAAAAATATTTTTACCTTGGCCTGAAAATGGACACTTCTCAAGATCACTGCCATGCAGGACAATAACCCTAAGTACGTCATTAAATCTGCGTATTTGTTTTGTTCAATGTATTTTATTGCAGATTGAAACCATATACTGTCGTCGCCACATTGCGCACATAGACCTTTCCAGGTTTAGCTAATCTCCATCCACACCTCGCTCGTGTAGGGATCGATTGATCCTTGAACTCCCAGACTATCAATGGTCAGAAAACTATTCGGGTAAGCTGTTGCATATTTTGAAACTAATTTGACCGGGTACTGCTGCTGCAAATTATCCGACAGAACGTGTATTAAATAGTAAAGACATGCAATGCGTGCAACGTGTCGAGCTATTAAGCGTTTAAGACGGACCAACCCGAGTTGTACGTGATTATGACGTCATCCTAAGCGCCATATAGTTGATTATGACGTCATATGATGGATGGATAACTGAAAAGATCCATTGATAAATTACTGCTCTCTTGTCATCTGAAATGTTATCTATGCTTTATTATTCATATTTCTATCTCAGGTACAGATTCAAGATCGGCAAACCCGAAACCTCGTCATATTTATTGCGCGATCATGACGCATAAGTTCGCCCTTTCCATGCACACAATAACAAGGGGAAGAACGTGTACGTGGGGTGTGTCATTGGCCGCTTTTGTTATCATGGTTCTTCAGTATTGGTATATCCGAGGCAATGGCCAGTATAACAGTTGGTTCAGAATCGATAGAAGTCCGGCGTTAAATACGTGTCTGGCAATCGAACCAAGGAGGCGAAACGTCACACATATGAATTCAAATCCAGGAGACACTATGATGACGGTAAGCTAAATTATTTGCCATCATGTATGTGTTACGCAATCAACAACCCTGATAATATATACAGCGACTGAGGGACAAATGATGCGACGCACACAACGACTACGGTGATATTAATTTAACCGGAATGCACTCGAGGGAGATGCTACGACATGCCCTTCTGCTCTGGCTTGACAATGTACTTAGTGACTCCATGACCTAGATAGTTGATCCGTTGGCCTCACATTCAAAGCAAGTATAACGTGTGGCAATATGAAAACATATGCTAAATATGGTGATTCTACCCTCTTGCATTCCAGGGGTATAGCCAAAACTGTGTATTCTAGTACGCACTTTGTGACCCCGTGACCTGGATAGTCGATGGTTTGTTCCTAAACTGGTTTAACTTCTAGCCACCTATAATATGAACGGATTGCCCAAGGTTGGCATTTCTACATACTTGAATTTCCGATTTATGACTAAATATGTGTATTTCGGGATGCATGTAGTGACCCTGTGAGCTAGATATTTGCACTGTTGCCCTGAACCAAGAATGTCGCTCTGGCCGACTGCAAGATGAATGTCGGTTACAGATTTCGTGATTTTACCTTCTTGCATTGCAGAGTTATTGCCGAAAATGTGTATTCCGGTATGCACTAAGTGACCACGTGACCTCGATTCTTAACCTTTTGACTCCCAACCAAAAATTGTTTTTCCACTCATAATATCACTGTGTCTGCCGAATTTGGTAATTATGCCCCGTTTGTGCTCCCGAATTATGGATGATCCATTCCTGTTATTTCCCCATTCCTAGTGATTCTCCGCCCGAATTTTGCACGTGCTTGGGTCGATTTGAAACTTTGAAAACTGAATTTCCAGAATCGAAATTTCAAGGGAATTAACATAAGTAAGCGTGCGTGCGTGCGTGCGTGCGTGCGTGCGTGCGTGCGTGCGTGCGTGCGTGCGTGCGTGCGTGCGTGCGTGCGTGCGTGCGTGCGTGCGTGCGTGCGTGCGTGCGTGCGTGCGTGCGTGCGTGCGTGCGTGCGTGCGTGCGTGCGTGCGTGCGTGCGTGCGTGCGTGCGTGCGTGCGTGCGTGCGTGCGTGCGTGCGTGCGTGCGTGCGTGCGTGCGTGCGTGCGTGCGTGCGTGCGTGCGTGCGTGCGTGCGTGCGTGCGTGCGTGCGTGCGTGCGTGCGTGCGTGCGTGCGTGCGTGCGTGCGTAATAGCGCAATCAACTGTATTTAAAGACAACGTTGTGCTTCTTTTGATATTTCATGTTACTGCATGCGCGACAGTTATGGCACACAAGGCGCCTCTGCATGCTCCGATATCACGTTTGTCAGCTTATTCATAGACATCGGTGCCTTCCCTAAAGGAGCGATGACAAATATACGCAAACCTAGCCACTATCTGAATTGGGCAGAGAAATTGAGGTATCGTGAGAATAATTTTGTGTTTTATACGGATTCTCAAGAAATGTTTGACACGATGACTCGTGTGAGAAGAAATGTTAAAAGTCCTACCAAGATTTTCATGATAACTAGAGACAGTTTATGGCCTTTCAAGCTTGAAGGAAGAATCCACGATCTGTTCAAAACGCCAGAATATCCTAAATATCGACCCAATACCATTGCAACTAAATACCCCTGTGCAGTTCATTCAAAGCTTGCAGTCATAGAACAAGCTATTCAAGCGAATTATTTCAATAACAATTATTTTGCTTGGATTGATGTAGGCATGTTTCGTGAATATACTTTGAATTTGATGTTTAGTGTTAAACTACCTAAGGATTTTGATCCAGCTAAGGTATCATTTAAGCAGGTGACTTCGCCAAATTGGAAGTTAGAAGCCAGAGACCATATATATGGTAAGAGGATATGGGTGTGAACTGGCTTTTTCCTAGCTCGAAGTGAGATAATGTTGAGCTATGTGAATTTATACAGGAAGACCACGTTTGCTTTACTGGATATGAATCTAATGAGCACAGATCAACAGGTCGTATATTGGATGTACACCATTACTGGTCGTAAGCTCATGAAACCAGACGTGGAGGTACACGCATATACAAAATCGTGTACGAATCCATGGTTTTCATTGGCGTATTCTAGTGCAATGTGTGTATGAGTGTACCGCCACTTGTCTCTGTAAAGATGAAGCTACATGAACCAGGCTGACCAGCTTGCCATGATTTTTTGTCTGGGAAATAAGTTCGGACAAGCCAGAGAGGAGCGGTTTCCTCTTTTTGGAAGTAGAACACAAATGTGTAATTTGTCTTTTCCAGTGATTTGCAAATATGTGACCATGTAGAAATGCATACTAATCATCGATTTAAAGTATAACGTAGCTGTTAATATTATTATAATTCTATGTATGTAAATCATACGTCTATTCAGACTAATTGCGTCGACTTGAATAGTATCAAAGGGATAGGAACTGTATTGAAATGATTAAAGAATTTCCAGTAAATACGTTTGACCCGCATTTATCTGCCATTCATTGTAGTCTAAACTTAATCACAGTAAGGAGTATTGGTCCAAAAATAGAACACATGGTTAACACTATAAGTCAATATGTAAATTAAAACTAACCGATAAGGTGGATGCCGTCAACGCAAATTGATTTTGTGCAAAGCATTGATATTAACCAAGTAAATGAAATTAAACTGTGTATTATGCATCTAGAAAATGGTGAATTTCAAGATAAATTGAAATGATTTGTGAACTATTCCTGAAATCGGCACATAAAACATTCGGGTGGAAGAAGAAAATATAAGGGAAAGATAGTATAAAATAATCATGAATGGTTTGGGAGAAAAACCGTGTCATATAATCAGGACGGGACATAGTATACAAAACCTAAAACGGGCTAGTAAGAGCTAGAAACAAGCAATAGCCACACATTCCCAGCAACATTGCATTCAAAACTGAGACTCCTAAAACAATGTGACTCAAAAGCATTCTGGAAAATAATCAATAGAAAGTGTAATAAGATGGACACAGGTGTGAAAATAGAACTTCAAACATTAATTTAAGCATTTTAAGGCTGTTAATGAATAACCTGCCGAAGAGAACGATTACAATATGACCACTATAAACGCAATCATACCACATGTCAGGAACTTGATGCACCAATAATCCAGGATGAGATAAAAAAGCAATAAACAAAATGCAAAATGAAAAAGCCAGTGGCATCGATGAAATCCTAAATGATATATAAAAATCTCATCTGAAATTATGTTACCTGACTATGAGATTTTATATAATACAGGTTTTAATAGTGGCTGTGTGCCAGAGTCTTTGTTCAGTAGGCAAAATTATACCGATTTATAAAAATAAAGGGGACCCATCTGATCCCACAAACTATCGATCCACAACTTTACTCAGTTGTTTGGAAAAGCTATTCAATTATGTGCTGAATGAACGGCTAATAACATATGCCGAGTCGCATGAGGATATCACAGAGGCACATGCAGGGTTCCGTAAGGGTAGGGCAATACTTGACAATATATTTTCTTTATACTCAATCAGTAAAATATGTTTAACGCAAGGAAAACATCTATTCTGCTGCTATATAGATTTCAAGCAAGCATTTGACATGGAGTGGCGAATTGGTCTGTGGCGTATCCTCATCAGAAACCAAATGTTATCACATCATTTATAACCTGTATCAGTCAATAAAATCTTTTGTGACGCAAAACCAAGATAAATTAGAAGATCTTATCAGTGCCACGTGTGCAAGACAAGGGGTAATTGTGTCACCCTTGTTATTCTGCATTTTTATCGACGATCTGGCAAACTATTTAAGGGAAGAAAGAGTGCCAGGTTTCGTGACCATTAGTAATATAAGCTATGAAAAACTAGATATTTATTTGTATTTAGCCATACTGCTGTATGCTGATGATAGTATTCAGCAGATAATCTTCAAACTTTATTAATTGATTGGGATTTATTTAGGGATCACTTAACTAACGCACCCTGGAACAACATCTCCGATGCTAATGGCGTCGACATTTGGTGTCAGACAATCACTACAAACATTATTGCCGCTGCTAGTATTAGTATCCCAAATAAGACTATAACTATAAACCCAAACGATAAAGTCTGGATGTCCAGCAAAATAAAGCACGAAATGAGAGTCAGGAAAAAATTGTTCAAGAAATCAAGAAAAACTAACCGAGAGCAAGATGTGGCCAACTTTAAAAAACAGAGAAACCACATCAATACATTAGTCCGAACAGCGAAAGAAAACTTCAGGAATAAATTAGCTGAAAAAATAAGGCATGGACGCACAGGTTCTAAAGAGTGGTGGAAAATATGTAAGACGTTCCTATGTGATACTAACTCTAATTTTAGCGAAATGCCGCCTCTGAAGCGCGATGACGGCTCATTCTCTTACGACTCTTTAGAAAAGGCAAGCCTCCTTAACCGGTACTTCTCTAGCATCGCCAATATTGACGATGCTAATGCCAGCTTACCGCCTCTATCTATGTATACGGACAATACTCTCCACTCAATTACAATATCTAACACTGACATCTCCGATGTACTGTCCAATCTGGACACGTCTAAAGCTGTTGGCCCGGATAAATTCAGCCCGAAACTCTTATTCGAGAGCCAACAAGTATTGGTCCCAATACTAGCGCGGTTCTTTAATTACTCACTTTCTAGTGCGCAGTTCCCCACTTCTTGGAAAATCGCTAATGTAACTCCTATATTCAAGAAAGGAGACAAGAGCTTATGTTCAAATTATCGACCAATATCACTGTTGAGTTGTCTTAGTAAAGTTATGGAGAGAACCGTTTTTAAACATATCTATAACTATATTAGACATGATATCACTCTATATCAGTCTGGCTTTCTTCCATCACATTCTACAGTAAATCAACTGCTTGATATCTACACGGATATTACTCAAGCCCTTGACGATCAAAAGGAAATAATCTTTCTATTCTTCGATATATCTAAAGCCTTTGATCGAGTATGGCATCGCGGCCTCCTACAGAAGCTTAGGAATTTTGGTATCTGTGGAAATCTACTTACATGGTTCGAAAATTATCTTGGAAACCGATACCAGCGAGTAGTTATAAACGGCAATGAGTCCACCCTACTTCGTTTACATGCTGGAGTGCCACAAGGCTCTGTGCTTGGTCCTTTGTTATTCTTAGTTTTTATTAATGACATGCCCAGCAATATAATTCACAATATTAGACTTTTTGCTGATGACACGTGCCTATATGTAATGTCAGATGATCTAAAAGAACACACTGCCACACTCGATTACGATCTACTGACCATGACGCATTGGGCAAACATGTGGCTCGTCGAGTTTAATGCCTCGAAAACTACATCTCTAATTTTTTCCCTGCGCAACGAGCCCACATCCTTTTCAATCAACTTCAAAGATTCTGAAATTCTACCATCAACTGATCATAAGCACCTCGGCATTACCTTTAATAACAAAGGGAATTGGCTTAACCATGTGAGTAATCTCATAGCAAACGCTCAACACAAACTCTCCTTACTTAAAGGTCTAAAATATATTCTAGACCGTAAATGTCTCGAGATCATGTACAAAACATTTATTAGACCATCGTTAGAATATGCAGATGTTGTGTGGGATAATATTCCACAATATCTTGTAATTCGGCTAGAGGATATCCAAAAAGATGGTCTCAGAACGGTATGTGGAATGACACGTAGTGCGAGCACTGAAGACCTGTACTTAGAAACAGGCATCGAAACCTTGTCAATCAGACGTGAATTTCATAGATTATCTATGCTATTTAAAATTATTAACGGGATGACCTGTGAGGTTCTGGTCAACCATCTTCCCACACTATCCCAAGTACGAAATCCTTACAATATCCGTCATCCAAATTTCTTCACTCCATTCCGCTGCCGTACTGAGCTATTCTCTGGATCCTTTTTCCCAGCAACGATCCGCGCCTGGAATATGCTTCCTGTGCCGGTGAGAGATTCTGTCACTCTTCTAGAATTTAAAAGCAAACTCAAGGCTATGTCATCCATACGACAACCCCCTGAGTGGTATTACGTAGGTCCGAGGTTTGCCAACATAATGCTATGCAGGCTCCGAAATGGTTGTAGTTCTTTAAACCGACATCTATTTGACAACTTTCTGTCGGAATCTGCCAGTTGTTCTTGTGGGCACAATGATGAATCTACACACCACTACCTCTTACATTGTGCCCTTTTTAAAGAGCAAAGAGTCGTTTTCCAAAATCAGCTTGCCTTGAACGATATTTCTCTTGCTAATCTTACGGTCAACCAGCTTCTATACGGGACTTACACTACCAACTTGGAAATGAACAAACTGATCTGTAATACGGTATGTCAATACATAATTAACACCAACCGCTTTCAGTAGCTTCCTGTTTGTGAACTTATAGTTTACGGGGTAAATGGACAGCAGCCCAACACGTACAGGTCGGGGCGAAGGCAGCACCTAGAGCTCACCTCTGCTATTCTTCCATTTGATCTTATTCCTCGCTCTCTCTATCTCTCACCCTCCCCCCCCCCCCTTTCCCCCTCTCCCTTTCTATCTCGGTCTTTCTTCCTACTCTCCCCCACCTCACACTCAACATTCACATACTTATGCACACCAATAGACTACAATTAATTAAACTATTATGATTTGCCGCCATTTTGTTGTAAAAATGTTTTGAATAATCTGTATGTGTATGGGAGACACGGGCATAAGACTCTAAGTCTTATCGTGCTCCCATCTGAACAAATAAATCACGTTTAAACCAAACTTTATTAAATATTCTTAACAATTATTGTACATATTGGAAATTAACTGTTAACTTAAGTAAAACAAAAATAATGGTGTTCTCTAAAAGTGTAAAACTTAATAATAAAACATTTTATCTGGACTCAGAATAAATTGAAATAGAAAGCTTTCTGGGGTACTTTTTAAAATCATGTGGGATTTTATCAGTGTAGGACTTGAAATATAAAACATGTGAAAGGGCCATGTTCCAATTACTTAGAACAATTAAAGAGTACGACATCCCATTAGACCGTTATTTGATGCTATGGTAATGCCAGTTCTTTTGTATGGGTCAGAAATTTGGGGATATGAATGAATGATTGATTTATTTCGCAATAAACCATAGGCCTTTGAGTGTACAGTTATACGTTATACATATTGGCAATTAAATTAGTATGTTATACAATTATCTAGATACCTAATCGTATAACTAATACAGTTGAATTCTCTTTACCGTTATATTCACAAGCCCTTCAACAGCATAATAACTTTTGTAAAGCTTGCCTTACACAGTTTAAACATGGCTTGAGCATATTATCTATACAGCTTTCACCAAAATATAACATAAGTGGAGGTGAGGCGAGCGGCGGTTCGATTTTTTCACACCTTTTTCTTTTGCTCTTTCCTCTGTTCTCTCCTTCGTTAAATTGACAACTTTTTTCCTTTGATCTAGCCCCCTTTTGATAAGGTGCTAAGATCGGACCCCAGCTTCCTCCGGTTCAGATTGGATGTTAGATGTAGAGGGTGCCAATAAGGCCCCCCCCCTCGTTAAGTCACGCGCCTCCTGTCATCCAATGCGGTGAGCTTAAAGGTAATTATCGCAATGATAAGCTATATTGGCAGCTACTGGGCTAGGAGAACTACACGTATCTCTATTCGCTAATAACCCCCCAAACCCCAACCCACCCTGCCACCCCACAACCCACACACACTCGACCCTGCCACAACACACCCACTCCCACACCGCCACAACCCCTCACCCACGCCCCCCCCCACATCGCCACACATCCCACCAACCATATGAATAACAAACATACAGTCTGCTTAGACCCGGGGGCCATAACTACCTTATCAATTGTTCTTACAATCCTTTAATTTGGAATGTGTCATTAGCCAGATGCGTCAGCCATTGGTGTAACTCTACGGTCTGCCTAAAATGTATAACTATGGGAAAATGCGAACATCACTTTTGAAAGGCTTTTTAACACGAATCCCCACCACCCCACCTGGGTGCAAATCTGTGACTGAGGTTAACTAGAAATGGACGGAACATAGCCGGAAATGAGCTGGGGCATAGCTAGTAGTGGGCAGAGCTAAATGGATCCCTCTATTACATGGACTGATATGGATGTTATAAAGGTATATTACTCAATTCCATTCCACTTTAAACAATAAGTATTGTGGGTTTTTTTCGAAAACAATGTTGCTGCAAACTTTTTCTTTCTAAGACCGCAACAGTTTCCAGCAACATTGTTTCCATGCTGTAATCCTGGCTTTCGTGTTACGTTATCCCTTTAATGGCTAAATTTGTTCAAGAAAATTAGAATATTTGTTTATTGAATGTTCATTTGCAGCCCAAGACAAGAATATTTTGAAAGTGTACGACTTGAATGAGTGTCTCAGTTATCGAACCAGTCATTCCAATGGTAAATTTGCAAGAATCATCTTGTCTCACCCTACAAATGAACGTTCCTCAATACCACCGCATAAGCCGGCATCATCATGAACGGTTAACAATGAGCTCTCTGATGAAATTACAATGCTGTTAAAGAAGATACTGGGACATGCAAATTCTATCATTTTGCAGGGTAACAGCTCAGTCAAAAGCGGTTCAGCCGAAAAAAATACAAAATACACCAAATACAATTGGATAATTTTTTTTTAATTTTCAAAATAACTATACATCGGTATGCACATGCTTGCTTTTCAAAGTTAATTGGCCAGGCGCTGTTGCGGGTGTTGGTGCAGGCATTGTTGCTGCCGGAGCGGGCGGCGTGTCGGCGTGGGCGCGCATGTGTGAGTGTGCATGCGCGCGTGGTTGTGTGTGTGGGCGTGGGTGGGTGTGTACGTGCGTGCGTGCGTGCGTGCGTGGGTGCGTGCGTGCGCGTGCGTGCGTGCGTGAGTGTGTGGGCGTGCGTGCGTGGGTGCGTGCGTGCGTGTGTGTGTGTGTGTGTGTGTTAGTAGGCCGTGGAGTCGTTGCGGGGGTTGTTGCAGGCGTTGTTGCGGGCATCCGGGTGGAGCGGGCGGGCAGGCGAGCAGGTGGGCGTGCGTGCGTGCGTGCGTGCGTGCGTGCGTGTGCGCATGTGTGTGTATGTGTATCTGTGTGTGTTAGTAGGCCATGGTGTTGTTGCGGGCGATGATGCGGGCGTTGATGCGGGTGTGCAGGTGGAGCGGTTGGGCGTGTGGGTATGCATGCGCATGCATGTGTGTGTGCGTGTGTGCGTGTGTGCGTGCGTGCGTGCGTGCGTGCGTGCGTGAGTGCGTGCGTGCGTGCGTGCGTGCGTGCGTGCGTGCGTGCGTGCGTGCGTGAGTGCGTGCGTGAGGGCGTGCGTGAGTGCGTGTGTTAGTAGGCCATGGTGTCGGTGCGGGCGATGATGCGGGCATTGTTGTGGTTGTGCGGGTGGAGCGGGTGGGCGTGTGGGCATGCAAGCACATGCATGTGTGTGTGGCTGTGTGCGTGCGTGCGTGCGTGCGTGCGTACGTACGTACGTGCGTGCGTGCGTGCGTGCGTGCGTGCGTGCGTGCGTGCGTGCGTACGTACGTGCGTGCGTGCGTGCGTGCGTGCGTGAGTGCGTGCGTGCGTGTGTTAGTAGGCCATGGTGTCGTTGCGGGCGATGATGCGGGCGTTGTTGTGGGTGTGGGTGTGCGGGTGGAGCGGGTGGTCGTGTGGGCGTTCAGGCGCATGCATACGTGCGTGCGTGCGTACATGCGTGCGTGGGTGCGTGAGTGTGTGTGTTAGTATGTCATGGTGTCGTTGCGGGCGATGATGCGGGCGTTGTTGCGGGTGGAGTGGGTGGGCATGTGGTCGTGCAGGCGCATGCATGCGTGCGTGCGTGCGTGCGTGCGTGCGTGCGTGCGTGCGTGCGTGCGTGCGTGCGTGCGTGCGTGCGTGCGTGCGTGCGTGCGTGCCTGCGAGCGTGCGTGCGTGCGTGCATGCGTATATATGTGTGTGTGTGTGTGTGTGTGTGTGTGTGTGTGTGTGTATGTGTGTGTGTGTGTGTGTGTGTGTGTGTGTCTGTGTGTTAGTATGCCGGTGTGTCGTTACGATCGCTGTCAATACTTATAATGTGATCGGATCTAGCAGCCTATGCAGGCTAAATGTATACTTTATTTTACTAGCAAATAGTCAATGTTTTAAAGATCCACGAGTCCACGTAAGACTGATACCTTATGCATCAGTCATATCAATACTTTCAGTATCAGATCCATCATCATCATCAACGTCGGCATCTAGATTTTTGCTTACGTACTCTGTGATCAAAACACACTTTTGCAAAATGCTGCGAAGGCTGCTTCATCGTATAAGTTTCCCCCCCCCCCACCCCACCCCCGGTGATAGAATCCTTTGTTTCCCTGTGAATTATTTTAATTACCGAAGAGTTATGTATTCTTCACCACTGGTGCATTATGTTAGTACACTTTGTAACTAACGCATCAGTATATACACCTTTTGGGGGCTATGTTCACTTCACCACCCTCATCTTCTAACCCAGATTGCTCAGCGTTTAAATTCTGCTTAATATTTTGGAATATGGCGAAGAGCACCTGATTGCCTATGACTTCTTTTTCATCTTCGCCTTTATCATCACTCTCAGACTCCATTGATTCATCGTCTATATCTTTTTCAGAATCTACTTCATCATCATCACTCTCAGACGCCGTTAATGCATCAGCTCTCTAAGAATCCATTGAATCATCACGGGTTTCACTCTCCAAATCCCTTGGCGTATCATCTTCACTCTTCATCACAGTCCAATCTTCATCTTCATGCTGTAGATTCTCGCTGTCTTCTCGCTATGGAATCATTTCTTATGTCACTTCATGTCATGCGACCTAGCAAAGGTTCACATTCGAGATATTAATGTCTTGGCATATTGATTATAGGATAAACTTATTATTATTATTGGTGAAGGTTGTAGCTGTAGAAATCTTCTTACAGCCTACGGCTTCTCCAACTACTATGTAGATAAAATACGCGTTCGTCCCTTTGGGTTGTTTAAACTGTAGTGAGAACATGTATTGAATTTGAGACATTTTATAGGATTGAGTGTAAGCGCAAACACAGCACTCGGCCGAATGTAAAAATGTACATCCGCCCATATAAATGGGCACCCGAGCATACGAATTTGCCGGCACACATACGGATTTGCGGGCACACAATATTTTAACTAATTTGACTGGGTGCTTGCGTACACACCCTACATGAACATGGAATTGTCTGTCAGTTGTAGGAAGTCTATGTTTTACTGTTTAATAATCATCCTTTAACCACAGGCTACCAACAAGCTCCCACACACACACACGCACCAACACACACCCACACGACCATACGCACGACCCCCCCCCCCCCCCACCTCCCCACCCCATTACACCCACATGCATGTGTGCACTCCCCAAACGCATACCAACAATATAACTCTGTATAGTTAGTTGGCATGAAAAAATATCCAATTGTATTCGTGTATGTTTTCAATTGAACCCCGATTTAGCAGACTAGGTATTCATAGGGATAATTGTATGATTTATAGCGCACCTCTGTAGCAGTCTTGGGGAATGAACATGTGCAGCCCAAGAGAAGGCTATTTCTTGAAAAGTTACTGCTGAAATGCCTGGGTAGATAGCTGGGTCCGACATTCCAAGAGTAAACCGTTAATGACAGCATTCTCTTGGCCTGCAAATTGACATTCAATGGGTAAATATTGTGTATAATATTATGTCGCTGAAAGATGTTACAATACTGCTAAGAAATAAATTTAAATGTTTATTGCATGACAAATAATGGCGTTACAGTCCAGGCCATATTATTGTTTCATTGCGGCGAGTTCTGCATATATTTTCTGTATCATAGGATCCATGAACTGCCGAGGATTTCAATTATAACGTCATTACTAGATTTAGCAACAAATGATCGAATCGTCCAAATCCTAGCTAATACATTTTAGACAATAGGCTTCTAGCGCTTCAATGTGGAACGTTGCAATAAAATACACTGTTCACCTAAATTTGTGCTTTTGTCTGTTTTGGGGTGGTTTCACCCGTTAGATGGCAGCAAATGTGTGTTTTAAAACGATATGGTTTAAGCCTGCTTTTACCATATTCCTGTTAAAAAGCTTTTCAAAAGCGACGTTCGCTTTTTCCCATAGTTATAATTTTGAGGCAGACCCTAGAGTTACACCAATGGCTGATGCACCTGGCTAATGACATATTCCAACTTAAAGGATTGTAAGAAAAATCGATAACGTTGTTATGGCTCCGGATCTGAGCAGCCTATATGTGTGTTATTCATATTGTTGGTGGGAGGTGTGGGTATGGGTGAGTTGTGGAGGTGTGGGTGTGGGTGTTGTGCGGATGGGAGTGTATGTGGATAGTGGGGCGGTGGAGTGGGTGGGGGTTTGGGAGATTGTTAGCGAATATAGATACGTGTAGTTCTAGCCCTGCTGTTGCCAATATTGCCTTGGACAAATTCTCAGCTCGCCTACTCGAGTCATTATGTGTTAAACATTTGGAGTGAACGGATCTCAATAGTGACCCTGGAGTTTTACTTCTATCTTGTCGAAACTGTGTTATCTATAGTGCCAATTTTTAAGAACATAATACAGGTGCCTAGAGATTTCCAGAAAACTATCGGTGTAAGCTGTTGAATATTTTGAAAGTAAATTGACTGGGCGATGTTACTGCTTATGGCGGCAACACCGCCCACTCAATTTAGTTTCAAATTGTCCTACATAATGTTTGTTAAATAGTAAAGACATACAATTCGTGCAACTTGACGATCTATTAGGCGATTATAATGGAATATCCAATTGCCATCAGAGCGCTAATGGATCTTTGCATTTTTAGCTATTGCCCCTCACATCTCTAGCTAAACTCAAATCACGCATCGATTGTTTTGCGTTTGCGGACCGAGCAAAGACCAGCCATGGACTTTTAACCGTGAGATGACTTGCTAGATAACCTAACCAGTCATTCCCTTCCAACAGACGCTCACCATAACAGAATCGAAATATGTATATACAAATCTGATTGCAAAAAAGTGTAGATCTAAGAGGAATATGTCACAGTTTAAAAAAATCTTAACGAAACCTTATCACAAATTTGCTAGCTGCATTATGCATCACGTTAGACATTTCGTCATAATGCGGGCTAAGCTCCACACACACCTCGAGCGTCTAGGGATCGATGGATCTCTGAACTCCCTGACTGGCAATATCCAGAAAATTATAAGCGTAAGCTGTTGAATACTTTGAAAACTAATTTGACTGGACTATGCTATTGCTTATGGCGTCAACAACACCCAGTCAATTTAGTTTCAAAATATTCTACATAATGTTTATTAAATTGTAAAGACATACAATTCGTGTAACTTGGCGGTCTATTGACTCGGCGAGGATACCGCTTATGGCGGCAACAACGCCCAGTCATTTTACTTTCAAAGTATTTTGCATAATGTTTATTAAATAGTAAAGACATACAAATCCTATGACTTGACGGTCTATTAAGCGACTATAATGGCATAACCCGCAGCTCGCTAATACACATTTCATTTTAGCTATGTCTCTCCCACCTCTAGCTAAGCTCCACCCACTCCTCGAGCGTGTTGGGATCGATCGATCCCTGAACGCCCACTCGCGATTTCCAGAAAGCTATACGTGTAAGCTTCTGAATATTTTGAAACTAATTTGACTGGTTGATCATTGATGCTGGTTTAAACAGATTTAATTATTGTTCTGATGGAAGCACGCTAAGATATGTTGCTTATAACTCAGTCTTCCATACGCATAAACATATAATACGTTGAAAACTGAAATAATCATCGTCCATAACCCGTCGAAACCCTGAGTCAACCTAGACTGGAATTTTGTCCTCTAAATATTGCGTGGCCGCTCGAGGCCCGTTAAAATGTAATAGTTTGTTGTTATTTCCTTAACATGATGAAAGTTGATTCGCTGAACTGTGACTCTGACGACCATTATACATGGTCGGAGCTGTTTAAAGCTTGACTAGTTACTTTTAATCTGTCAGGGTAATAACTAACCGATTGTCTTTACGCTATAC